>OZ023215.1:25402349-25665398 GCA_963995525.1 Escarpia spicata
GTATCAGTATTTTCCCGTGCTGGTGATACACGGAATACGTTTAATTTGCGACAACGCCGATATATTGCTCGCTTAACGACTGCGATGGCCAATTTCTGGTCCATCGCCGCTACAGGAAGTGGCTGCGCACGGTTCCGGTGTGAAGAACACGCTTCCGTCGATCGGTGCTGAGTACGATCGTCGTAAGTGACGATATACACGTACCTTACATAAACACGTGCACGTCCCATACGCCGTAAGTTGCGATGTTCGTGGCGGGCCTCTGATAAATGAGTTATCGACTTACTCCAGACTTCACGCGCACATCATCAATGGGGCACGGTGGTCGCGCGGTAGAGCGTCGGACTGTCGGTCGTTCGGGGTTCGAATCCTACTACCGACCGCCGAAACTTGGGCAATTCCGTTCACACGTTGCCCGTGCCTTTCGGAAAAGACACACAAAGTCGTCGGTGCCTTCTATCTGGTGTCTATGCCAGGGGAAGTGAAAGATCCATGGCGTTTTAACGTATTAGGTGGGGATTGCACTCCCCAGCCCTTTCGTTTGCCCCCCCCCCCCCCCCCCCCCAGTCAAATCAACTTCCCCCAGCGTGCTTCCATTCTCACAAACCAACCCCTTCTAGGGCTTACTTTTTATTCGTTTTAATATGTTTGATTTAATTTGCACTGGGGCATAATAAAAAACCTAAGTAACCGAAGGGCAATATGACTACACAATACCATTTACTGATATGGCTCAGAGAGGCATCGAGCATTTAAAAAAAGCATATTTAGTTATATTTCCTGTTCCGTAACTAGAATCCAGGTTACTAGTTTCGTGTTCGATGGTGAGGTTTACATTCGACTCGAAACAGAGCGTTTTTAACGTACAAATCCCTGTCGTTCCAAAGGGCAATGTGTCTACAAAAGACCAATTTACTTATATGGATATGACATCAGAGGGACATCATACATTTTTAAACTGGACATTTACCGTTATATTGCCTGTTCTGTAACTATATACCAGGTTACTATTTTCATGCTCGATGCGTCTCGAAGTCGAATGGTAAGGCTTACACTCGGCTCGAAAGTGGATTAATACAGACAGTAGTATAGGCAATAGTTATCGCCGCTAATGATAATATATATATTCATGTAACATTGAATGTTTTCGCGCGACTTCGTCTCGCCGTCGTTATTTGTAAATATTTCGCTAAATAATCGATTCTTTATTACCATTCGTTCGAATAAAATGCACACACTCTAAACAATAAATACATATAAAGTGAAGTAGGAACAATTAAGGAATAACCTTCATTTGTCCAGGTCGATATCCTCCCAATCGTGCCTAAGAGAGACATAAATGCAAAATGAAAAGAAGAACTACAAAAATCTGCCACAAAATGTCAACGTCTCGACACGATATTTCGACGCAGTCTCGATGACACATTGCCCGAAATGTTCACAACGACGCCAGGATAGCATGATCCGTCCAGTGCCATCACATCTGATGACACTCGCAAATATGTACCACCAGTCATAGCGATACAGTCTTCGTCGTGCTCTCGTCCGAGTACTATGATCCGTCCACTGCCATCACATCTGATGACATTCCCAAAGACAAAGATGTGCCACCAATCATAGAGGTACTGCCTTCGTCGTGCTCTCGCCCCAGTGCCACTTCATCAGGCAGCCATGATGCGTCCACTGACATCACATCTGACGATATACCCGACGAGAAAGATCATCACCCTACACCTGGTCAGGAAACCGACAAGCCAATTTCAGGCCAGAGATCGTCAAGTTCCCGTGCCTCGATGTGCAAAGGAATTCCTCTAACTATTGCAGCTATTGTTAGAAAATTCCCGGAGCTTCGCTATTTTTCAGCAAAGAAATGTGGCCGAACCCGGGCTCACATTATACGCACAACATGTCAGGAGTATGAGGAGAATTGGCATATGTGGAATTTGTTCCATTTACACCTGCATCTAGCGACCTACACTACAGAGATCCCAATTAGAGAAAGTACATCTGTCTCAAATGTTCAGCCGATGTATAGTCTTCAGTGTGCATATCGATCGCAGCTGTGGCAGGCAAATGTTGGACCACAAGTTTTTAAGTGGACGGATGGCTAACAGTGATGGCAGCATAACGAGTGCGTTCGTTGTCATGCATTCGCCAGAGAACAACGGTGCCCCTGGACTACTTGAATCGGTGAACAAAGCTGTGGATCTGACAGGAGGTAAAGACACGAAGCTGGTTGGTGTCACCACTGACGGCGAGGCGGCAAACATCGGCAGACAAGGTGGACTATGGCGTCTGATTGCTGACCAAATGCAGAAAGGTTTGGCAACATTCTGATGTGCTGCACACCGATCTGACTTAGCCACTGAGTCGGTCGTCAGCACCGTACCTGAGTTAGGAATCTGGAAGTCCAATCTATTGGGACTCGTACGATTCTTCCGGACGCCGAGACGAATGAAGATGTTGTCATCGCAGGCCTGGAATGTCAAACAGTTCACCCGGCACCACGGTGTCAGGTTTGCCCAGCACAAGCTGCAGCTGGTGGATGCTGTGCTTAACAACCTACCAGCCTGCATCATGGTGTGGGAACATAATGCAGGCGCCAGAAAGTACCAGCGACAGAAAGGAGAAGGCTGAAGCAAAAGGGTTCCTGAGAACCTGGAACCACAAACAGACATTGATCACCGTACTGATGGGCGACATCCTGGAAATATTTGTAACACTCCAGAAGAAGTTGCAAAGGAGTGATTTGTTCATCAGCGATCTTCTCACTGTAACTGATGCGGCAATCAAGAAGTTTAACCTAATGAGGGATGGACCATTCCCGGGAAGAAGGGAGGAGAAAATGAGTTGTTCAACCGATAACACAAAAGAGGACAACACACAACGAAAGTGTAATCACCAGTTCATTTGTACAAACCGCCGCGATGGACGAGCAAACAGGTTGGAGGTCGCGCAAGCATCGCACGAATATCTGTCTGAATGCATGAACCCGGAGCAGGAGGACGTCATCAAAGACATGAAGGAGTTAGTGCTGTCACACAGTCTGAGATCATTCGTTGAGCATGGTGTGCGCGTCGTCAGGCGCTTTTTCTCAGATGAGGCATCTGACTTTGCAGACGGGGTAACCGAGGAATGGGAAAACATGATGAATGTGCTGTGATCTTGGTTGTAAGTTGACTGTCAGGCTGGGCCAACTTCTTCCAATCACAACAGGTTCAGTTCAGAAAGTGTTGGCATCTCTGGCTTGTATGAGTCCACACTCTATACAGCAGACCGAAAGGATCGTGAGCCACCACAACCTCGTGGTCGATAATCACCGCACCAGTTTGAATGAGGACACGAGAAACGCACGACTGATGGTGACACTGAATAGTGTTGGCAGCGGCTACTACGACCCTCGACCCGCTGTCGTCAAATTCTTGGAGAAGAAAAGAAGATGATGGGTTCCATACTGGGACATCTACGGACAGCGTGAATTCGTTAGGAAATTCACCAGCGAAACGGGACTCGTCTAGTCAAATTGAGACAACTGTCAAACGTTCTGACTTGCAGGATACGTCTCATGTTTCTATGACTACTGCATGTATTGGTTGTAATAAAACATGCTTCTAGGATATATGTGTAACATTTATTTTTATACAAAGATGCAGTCGTCACTTGACACTGTAGGCCCCACAACTATGTGGATACAAAGACAATGACACAGTATATTAAGCTTTTGTACATGCCTAAGGATTATGTACATAATCACTAATGTATGCGTAAACTGCCCTTTTTACCCATTAGAAGTGCCCTTTTAGGACTTTGCCCCCAGTAAAAATTCAATAAAAAACGCCCTAGAAAGATCTGACGCGGAGGGTATATGTGTAGCCTGTAGTGGACGCATAGAACTGGGATCTCAACATACAATCTCCCATTTGCGTCAATTCCTAACAAAAGGACCCCGCCAATTATAGATAACAAATAAACAAAAACGCAACTCGACGGAAACTACTTGATACAAGCCTTTTGTGACGTCACTGGATACATTAGAGACAAAAAACGAAGTGCTAGCTGGGAAAGTTAACAAATAGTGGTCAGCACTCTCTACAAAAGGTTGCCTGTTCCGGTCATGTTTAAAACATATGTTAAATGTGCAACAGGTATACTGCGTAGGTTTTGCACATTTGTGTAAGATTTACCGACCATGTCTACACAGCTTGAAAAACCTGTCCAGTCGTCACATTCTCGGCGGAATATTTCATTGTTCTGTCTGTGGCTGTATTGTTACGTTTCCACGAAGCGGATATATTCGGTATAATGCAACACGTGTTAAAACCCGCGGTTCTTGGAAATAACTGGAGATTGTGGCATCACAAACATATCCCGGCCGACGAGAGAGAGAGTTTGTTGGAAAATAGGAAATGGCTGTGGTTCACACGACGCGACTAATTCGCTGCAATTGTGTGTTAATAAAAAAACACTTCGGATCACCGTAGACCACGATAAGCCGGCCGAAAGCTGTGCCACGATTTAGGCCGCAAGCTCTAACTCCGTCAAGTTAGCAATCCTTACTCGCTGTTACATCTTCGAACAAGGATATTGGACTATTCCATCTCGACCCGAGTGCCACTTCCTTGAGTTGCGCCCACGCGTCCGTCGGCGCTACAGCAAAAACGCGACGCAACAGAGGCTCGTATTCCTATTGGCGGCACGTATAAAAAAGTGAAATGTTGCGCGCGCTGGCGCCGACTTCCGGAACGGCTTGAGCCGCGGTCGGTAGATCGAATGATCGCGGGGTCCAGCCAGCGCGGTAATGAGCGGCACATGGTAGCTGCTCGCTCGCCAGCTGGTCGGTTCGGCGGGGGAAGCCACGGGGGAGACGCAGACTTGTGAAACGACGAGGTGCGTCCGAGTTTCCTTTGGCTGTGGCGGCGAGAAGCGAAACGAACACTTCGGGTACTTGCCCGTCAAATGACCCCCATCACCTTTGGCACACGCGGGTGTGACAACAGATGGCGTCATAATCGTATACGACGAGGCAGCGTCCGCGTTGAACCTACGCCAAAACATTCGTTAAGCATCGCCACCCGAAAATGCATAAGCGCCTCCAAACATACAATTGCCCAAGGTGTAAAGATGTAAACGAATTTTTCTGAAGTGTCACTCGAGCAAATAATTCAAACACATGCCCTAACTACCGGTCGATTTTTTGACAAGCCTTGAGGGGATTGTTAAGTAATTATCGCCGCCGGGCTGCACATATTTCAGTTCTCCATAAAACGTTTGACCCCACCAGATAGGCAAAGTTGTGCTCACTTCCCTAGTATTTAAACAGTTGAACGCCACGACGTTAGAAAATTGACACCTCTTAGGTTTACAATGTAACCAACCAACATTCGCGGTTGCCGTTATAGACGTGTCGCGGTCAACGTGTTGCGGAACCATTGACACGTCACTGACTACAATTAAAATGCTTTCCTACAAGGGAGATGTTCTCGCCACCGCTGGGCTGCGATACAAAGGGATACAGGGAATACGTTCTACGTGTATCCAGCTGTGATTCAACATTGGTATACCACCGAAATCAACTACATGGGATAGTCAATAACTAGCCATGTCGATGCCAGACATTGTTCAACGGCACAACAGCGACGTAGATCTAATGTCTATCAAATTCACTCGCCTCTGTCGCACTTCTGGTACAGGTTTATGAATCGCATTTATTGACTGAATTTAAAACTGTCACCCAGCAGCTGCTATACGTGTGTTTTCCGCGACTTGTCATCTACGCGTTGCTGTACAGAAACAGAAGAAACGTGCTCCACATAGTCTAATTGATTATGAGTATGCTTAACGTCTAATATTAAGAGTGTCTGCAAGCGGCCCCCGGTGGAGATTGGGGTGCTTGCAGACACCCTCTATTACCGAAAGTAACGCGCGAGTAATATACCTATAACAATTATTAATTACATTATATGAAATACTGGTTTGTTGCATGTGCCTATGTCATTTAATAAAGTTCGAAATGGCATCAGAAGTGCATTTTCTGCCTGTTGGATCCACGCCGATACATATATATATATATATATATAATACACATATATATATAATATACATACATACATACATAAATTATAAAATGTTTGCTTCCCACAGACATAAACAATTATCTGTCATAAAACAGTTTCCTCTCTACGCACACGTCACGTGACTTACTTTTATACTTGGTCACAAATCTGAAACAGCAAATTATAATTATGTACTCTAACTATAACGCTCGTGTTACGACAACAAACGAAACAAATTCAACTAATGGGTATTATTTATCACTACCTGATCTACTGGTGCCAAATATTATGCGTTGCATATGCACATAAACGTCACCCGGATACAATTTTACGCCTGGATAAATGTAAGCGCGACAGCGTCACCGTTAGGCTGTCAACGTCGCCTCGGTCATTGAACTGACGCCAGCTTTCATCTAATGTTTGGAGGACTAGTTTTAGAGCGTTCGAGCTCATTCAAGAACAGGCGAATGTGGACAAATCGTACTGTGCTCTACTTTACTGGGGGCTTGGCGAAACCGCAAACCGCATCGGCATTGGTACAGAATGCCAAGTGTGTCGGACGACTATTGCGCTAGTTATTTCGAAGAGATCGCTGGCTCCGATACGCGGCGAACACGGCGGGCCATTGAAACGTCGTCCTATTAATATATACGTCGATGGATGCGTGATTGTGGTGAACGCGCAAACACCCGAAGGTTCTTTGATAGCGCACGACATTGTTTGGGCGTGGATATTTCTTACCCTTTCACGCGCGCCAGTCGCAACTCGCGCATTCCGCAACGTCGATCGGTCTGGCCGAGCTCAGGCCAGCGGGTGCATCCAACCTAGAACCGCTGGTTCGCCGCACGCACAAGCCGCGTCTATGAAATTCCCTTCGCGAATTCTTCGAATATTTGTGGCTGTTTCTCCGTTCGGCAGGTTGAGCGTGTCGGGTTAGAAACACGAGCGTAACATATGGGGATGCTCTGTGTTGCGTAAGATTCTGCGTTTTAACTTCCGTAAGTGATCGCCGAAGTCTATGAGGACATTGCGTTATCAATCAGGCCTGCGCATTGCGTTTTCAGAAATATAGGCCGAATGTCCTACTGACAGTTACAATTATTTCTAGGACGAAAGAGTCAGATTGAAAACAGTCATTGAAGGAAAATCGAAGGACACGAAGCTGTAAGAAGTCGAAGACATCGGTTGTTTAAACAGATTACTTAAAAGACCAGCAAATGACATCTAGTTGCAGATAACTTCAAATAACAGAATTGCACGCCAACGTCAGCAGGATAAGATGAAATGGCGACAACGTCCTCTATTGCTTATGACATTCTCTCGCAAACCAAATTAACATATCATATTAAGTTGTCAACAATTCGATGTCATCGGCTGGATATAGGAATTATGATATTATCATAACGGTTTTCACTTCCTCTGGTTTACACGCAACTTGTCAGTTACGTCGGACAGTTTAGAATAAAAACAAAGCAAGTGCATTGGATAACCACTGGTATTTATCTAAATAGTAAGTCCCAATGATATCCGTTACAGAACACGTAGATCACCCATTAAGCTTACCTTGGTCGGTTCTCCGTCATGGACGCACACTGGTTGCGTTTGTCATTTCTTACAAGGTTGATGGTATTTACAGGAACTGCTCCGAGGTCTTCACCAGAACGTAGCGGGCTACCAACAAGTCTCTTATCATGCCGGGATTGGTGTTGGCTGAAGAATTAAACAGGATATGAAGATGGCCATTATATAATTCGGCGTGTTTGATGTAAGAGGCGATAATAAAGAGTGTTTGCAAGGGCCCCGATCTCGACTCTCTTACCGATCCCGATCGCGCCAGGCGATAGGTTCGATCTTTGAACAACCGGAACACGTGGCGCGATCGGGAAGGGAGTCTCGATCGAGGCGCTTCCAAACAATCTAATAATATGTTCCCGGTTTGACAGACCAGTAACACCATTTGACGTCGTATTCTGGGTAGGCGTCCGAACTAAGGATCGCTACCGCCCTCTGGCAGAAAGCTAAACACGTGAATGTTTCGGCGTATTTTGTGGTCAGTTATCGGGCAGTGAGTGCGCTACTTATACACCCGGCGCAGGCAGCGCGTGCCACAGCGTGCCGCGACCCGGCATCTCACCAAAACCTCTTCGTCTCACGACAGTTCAGCGATAACACACACGTCAACCTGCGAAACCAGGAACACGTTTCTGCTTTAGCGTTGCACGTAGGCCTCCATATAAGATAGTTACACTTGAGCGAAACTACCAGTATTTTTACGTCGCCTTTGTCTACAGTAGAGACACTGTTGTGTGTACACAACTCCTGACCAGAACGGTCACATTACTCCTTCTCAGTGTTAACGACTTTCTACATCTCCCATGTGGGTAATAACGAGTGCAACGCGTGAGCGTCGACGCTCGGCCAGGAGGATTCGAAATACGACAGACAGGGAATGACCTCTAAATGTTTATAAGAAATGTTTTCGTCTTCTTATGTCGTAACGATGATCGATGACTTTATGCAGTCTTTCTTCTTCTGTCACGGAATAGTCAATGACATGATACAATCTTTCTTTTTCTGTCATGCATGGCGTGATCTATGTTACAATACAACCTGTCTACTTCTGTCATGGGATGATCAGTGACATGATACAATCTTTCTTCTTCTGTCATGCATGGGATGATCTATGTTATAATACAACCTGTCTACTTCTGTCACGGGATGATCAGTGACATGATACAATCTTTCTTTTTCTGTCACCCATGGGATGATCTATGTTATAATACAACCTGTCTACTTCTGTCACGGGATGATCAGTGACTTGATACAATCTTTCTTCTTCTGTCATACATGGGATGATCTATGTTATAATACAACCTGTTTACTTATGTCATGGGATGATCAGTGACATGATACAATCTTTCTTTTTCTGTCACCCATGGGATGATCTATGTTATAATACAACCTGTCTACTTCTGTCACGGGATGATCAGTGACTTGATACAATCTTTCTTCTTCTGTCATGCATGGGATGATCTATGTTATAATACAACCTGTTTTCTTCTGTCACGGGATGATCAGTGACATGATACAATCTTTCTTCTTCTGTTAAGCAATCACAGACAATATGATATTCTTCTGTCGCAGCGATGGTCTGATGATATTGTTTCTAATCTTATGTTGTACATGAATGGTCCAACAAGTTTTTCTACCGTTGTGATGGTCTACAGCATGACACAAGGCACACCTACGCGACGCCTGCATGGAATGTCACGTTTTACCTGCAGTTACAAACTAATAAAATGTAAGATACTAATTTAGAGAAGTCTGCTGCATTTTTAATGCCGTTCGTGCTGTTCCCTGTGTTGCAATACCACACGTGTTAGAAACGCGTGTGTGTTCTGACTACGAACGAGGAGACGACGCAGGCTACCCGACAGAGTGGGGTACGACAGGGATCAGTACTGGGACCTATATTATTCTTAATATATATCAACGATTTGGACGATGATATCACAAGCAAGGTGTTGACATTTGCGGATGATACAAAATTGTTTAGAAAGATTAAACGTGATGGAGATAGACAGCATTTACAAGATGATCTTGACAGGTTGATAAAATGGTCTGAAAAATAGCAAATGTTGTTCAATTTTGGGAAATGTAAATGCCTCCACACAGGATATGGGAACGAAGATGTAGAGTATACAATGGGAGGTTCTGTACTAAGTACTACTGTAAAAGAAAAGTGCTTAGGGTTAACCATTAGTGCTGATATGAAGGTTTCAGAGCAGTGCGGTATTGCCGCTTCAAAGGGAAATCAAATACTTGGATTAATTAGGTGAAACATAGCGTATAAGGAAAAAGAGCTAATAAAAAAGCACTGTTCAAAACAATAGTTAGGCCTCATTTAGAATATTGTATTCAAGCGTGGAGGCCATATCGCAGGAAGGACATGTATACACTGAGGGATCTTAGTTACGAAATACGCCTACAAATGTGGTTTAACAACACTAGAGAGCAGAAGATTGAGAGGAGATCAGATAGAAGTGTTTAAAATATTGAATGGTTATGAACATTTTGATAGAGATATTTTTTCTCAGTTAAGGACCAGAGGACATGAAGTTACATTAGTAAAGGAGCAGTGTAGATTAGATATAAGAAAGTTCTCATGCTCACAAAAGGACTGTAAATGAATAGAACATATTATCTCCTGATTGTGTTGGTGCTAGTAGCGCGAATGTTTAAAAATAAAATAAAAGGGCTGGATACACGTAGATAAAAAGTATTGGATTCTCGATAAGCCAAAAGGTTTCCTTGTCCACCTGCCATCTAGAGTTAATTTTCTGGATGGCAATCTTGTTAAATATTGACATGTAGATTCACTAGGACGTTGGGTGGAAGCTTTTGCGGTGAATTGGCAACCGTTTCTCAACGGAACAAGTTACAAGATGTCCAAACCATGCACACAGAGAAACTATATTTTTCGAACTGTTTCGTGTGTGTAGATGAACTGCAGAATTAAGCAATATTTTGAGAATTTTGCGTTGCTAGTCTTTGGAACATTACGCCTATACGCTCGACTGGGTTTTGTTTTGGCCAAGCAGGCGTCGACTATTTTGATTCAAACTGTTGGAAGCGCGCTGACTGATCGGACATTGGCAGAATACGTTGCTATTAACTTTCGGGTGTAGCCTGACCGAGCGATGTAATATATAAATACCGGAAAGTGGCCCGATTTCCGCAAATAATTGCTACGACTAGGACAACAGGTTTTTTGTCTCATCCCACCATTCCTGTGTATATACCAAAAAGATAATGACCTACACACAGAACTCACTGTCAGTATAGTCATTATATAAACTATGTAAGTAACGCTGTCGATTGCAGGCCAGACGAGGTATTTATCGAAGTGATGTTTGATCAGCTAATCGGCGGCAATTAGCAACGCAAAGGCGGATGTCTATGTTATCTGGGACGTGCGGTCTCCAACTCAGCGGGTGAGCTTCTCTCGGGCTCGTTTGGGCATATCTGGGAACATCGCTGCCTGGTTCGACTTTTTTTCACAAACCCACATTACAAGCTGACAAAATTTGCACAATAAATCTATAAATAGATACAATTATTCATATACGTTTATTTAAAAAAATAGTATTAGTTTAAAATAATGTAATGTATTACTAGAAAAAAGAAGTGGATATAATAAAAGTGTCCAAGACGTATGCTTGTGCAATCCCACCAGAATGTTGCAAACCATAAGAAAATAAGCCTCACAAAATGTTGACTGTCATGTACGCGTATAGAATCTAACTGTGAACAGTGCATAGGCATTCCGTATTGCACATTATGTGTAATATTTAGTAACGGATCACAGCCAACTTCTTGAAACAAAAATGCTTTTCTTTTTTACGATTAGGGTGTAGCTGCTTCTCATTAGGCCCACCGCAATTATGTCAATAGAAGGTTACCAAATTGCTCGGCAAACCTTGCGGACTTCCGGGGATTCAGGAAACACATGGGATCCGGTGTACGGCGTTATAGCTTTCAGCAGCACGATATCGGATAACTAGTAAAAACGACGTTAGCGGACTAATGGCACAGTAACATAAATTATGTTGACATATTACAGTTTGAGTCCAGGCTAGGTTACATAAACATGTAGCAATGGTTGACTTTACGTCCGTGGAATCATATTGGGTTTTATTGACACACATGCTCACGGTTTGACCTTCCAATACTGCTGGTAGTTCGTCATATTAATTCAAGATTGTTCGAGAAATGTTACTTTCTGCCTCGTATTTGCATCCTTCTTGTCAATAAACGTGCAGCAAGGTCCACTCACCGAGTTTTACTTCGCATAACGTAATCCAGAGTTTTAAAGGGGCCAAAAGTCACATTTTAAGCAAAAGTTTGACGATCACATCATGCAAAAGTACGCTAATAAAATCCATCATAGACGCGGCCCTGACATTAAGAACCTAAATTAATCTGGTAACCATTAAAATTAATGCCGCGTCTGTGAGGGATTATTGTTATATAATACTCGTGGAGTCTTCTCGTGCCCAGCTTCAAGGGTACTCGTTTCTTTAAAAAAATGCTTCCGCCGCTGTTATACGTCTTTCCTCGCCACCTTTCCTCTGCGGATGCTATCTCTCTCTCTGGCGGGAGGTAAACCGCATATTTCATGAGACACAGCTCACTTCCGCCAAATTTCAAGACGAAGGCACGCGAATGTTGCACAGACGCATTAATCTTGTTCAAACATTTGTTTCTAGGCAATCCGTATGAAATTAGGCTAACAGTGGTGCACCGAATGATCAGTAAACATTTCCCAACATTACATGTAGGCCTACGTGCAAATAATGTCATCTTTGCACAAACTGCAAAACAGTTGCCATTGGCTTTTTCTATGTAAGAGGCTAGGGCCTATAGTCCGACCTTATCAGAGCTTCCGATTTTATTTTAAAACATATCCACATTGTTAGTATTAATTATGCGACACAAACCGACTATTTCTTACAGGCCTACCATACAATATATTATTAGTAGTTTGCTTTTCTCTTGACTCTCGACTTAATTATTTTAAATGCATTGCATGGTTTACGTATTGATATTTGTTTTGTTGTGACTTTTGGACCAATCAATATATCCTGTTCCCGTTGCGTCTTGCGTGTGACGAATGAAAGATGGCACGCGGGCACGTTGTAGGCACCTCGCATGTAGGCGAGGCGGTCTCGCCGTACGAGGGCCGGGTGGTACGACGACGAGGCGGGAGACGGCCGCCCTCTCCCGGGGCCCAACACGCAGACAGTCCGGTCGGCGGGAGCGGCCCAGACCGAAGCCAAGCGGTGACGGGACGTCTTCCATCTGCCGCCAGGTGTGCACGCGTCGACCCGGCGTCGACCGGAAACGAGGCTCGGCCGTAACATCCGCGGCTGACGGGCGGCAGCGGTTCGCGAGCTTCCGTCAGCCATCGCATATGTTGAGTTTCGTTTGAATGTCAGGAATAGGCTCGTTTCAGTAATGCATGGTATAAGCACAATCCAGTCGAACCTCGATTTACTATCACCTCGGTAATACAGCCACATCGCAATTAAGGTCACCCCAGGATAGTCCCACATTATTTATGCAACTGTAAATTATAGGAAATTAGTCTCCCTAAAGCGGTCACCTCGCCATTCAGGTCATTTTTGCCCAGTCACGAACGTGATCTTAATTGTGAAGTTCTGTACTTCGGGCTAGAAGTTAATATTATTGGGACCGCAATTCCCCCGTAAATGACGTTATTCCAACCTACTTCGTGTCCCGATGTGTTCGATTACACATATAAAAAAAACAGTTGTGCATTCAAGAGGTTCAGCATACGAAACGGGTACAGGTACCGTGTATTACGTCACCGAGATGAGCGGTGTTTCCTCCGGAAAACGCGTTCGAAAATGTTAGCCGTTCGAAATGGGTAAGACCGTGCGTTACGAGTTGGAAGTTTGTAATCATTTTGTGGCAATTCTACGCTTAGTGGCACTAGTGGCCCTATCCGTAAATTAAATGCATACAATTAAGATATATTTAGTGCGATATTATGTGTTTTATATAATGCAATTATGTTTCTTATAGTTTTACAGAAAATAGTACGTATACAAAAATAAGTGTTCGAATAGTTGACCATTATGAGATGTTAACTTGCGACCTAAACGTAATCGTTCGTAATTCAGTGTTGTTTTGTGTGCGTGTGAGCGTGCGTGCGTGCGTGCGTGCGCGCGTGCATGACCGCGGACATTGCGGAATCTGGGTAACATTTCTTACACCATTATGATATATTAGGTAAGGGTTAGATGAGTGGGTAATCTTGCACTTTTAATCAAAAGTATGAAGAATATCTGAGTGGATTTGCTTATATACAGGGGTGTATATATATATATATAACTGGAATTAAGTTAGAAAAAATGATACGTTTAGTTATAATGCGTTAATAACAAAAACAATAGATATTAAAATGGCATGCAGAGAATAAATGAGAAATATTTGTTCTGTTACGTTCATGGTCTCGCAAGATACCATGTTTCTTCATGAGGGTGATGGTGGGTGACGTGATACAATGTTTCTTCTTGTTATGGGATGATGGTGGGTGACGTGATACAATGTTTCGTCATGTTATGATGATGGGTGACGTGATACCATGTTTCTTCATGTTATGGGATGATGGTGGGTGACGTGAAACAACGCATATGTTTCTTCTTCTGTCATGGGGAGTCAATGCATGATAATGTTTCTTCCGTCATGGAGGGTGGTCTATGACATGATATCATGTTTCTTCTTGTCATGAGGGGTGATTGGCAACACGATTTCTTCTTCAGTCAAGTTTTCTAAGACATGATAATGTAGAATGTTTCTTGTCGTCTGTCATTTTGGTGATGTATGACATGACACTCTTGTCATTCCTTCAGTCTCTTACTTATTGTTCTCACCCACCCACCAACCCATTCACTCACTCACTCACTCACTCACTCACTCACTCACTCACTCACTCACTCACTCACTCACTCACTCACTCACTCACTCACTCACTCACTCACTCACTCACTCACTCACTCACTCACGCACGCACGCACTCACGCACTCAGTCTCAGCCAACATTTCAGCTATTCCAAGAAAACAAACTCAAGTTTTAGTTTAATGGCCAACAATCATATTTATTTGCCAGCATAATTCTTAACATACATTAAGAACATGTTTACCTCATCCTCCTCTCTTCTCTCACTCTCCCCCGTCACAGCTTCTTTACACAAATAAATATAGCATATCTTTATAATATAAAACAAGTCTCAAGTCATTTGAGACAGAGGAAATAAATATTCTTTTTTCACAAACATGATGAAATTAATTCTGCACAATTAGTCGTTCACTATCATCATCATTGATATAACAATATATACATTCACAGTTAATGTACACAATTGACAACAACAACAACAACGACAATGCCAGATCACTCGTTATCAACATTGCAGCGACAGGCAACTAATTTGTCATCATCGTCATCATCACTGCCGCTGTCATGATCATAGCATCGTTAACACTAACTGTTTTCGTCATAAGCATGATTAACATACCGCTGTTCTTAGTCTTAGTGATATCTATGTTAATTATTATTGTGTGATGGCATGATTTACTTGGCATCTATATTTCTTATCACACACCTGATGTACAAACAGGCAAGTACATTTATAATATGTGTTTGTACTCGTAACATCATAACTATGTCAACTATTCGTGACACGCCCCCCGTGTCAAAGCACGTACATCGTTCAACTTTCATCCCCAGGTGATTGCGACACCGCCAACGGAAAAAGCAGGCGTATGTCAAACTATACAGTATGCCAACGTCAAAGTGCTCCAAACACATTTCGTGACCCTTCGCTACCTATTTCATTTAAACTAAAGAAACGTTCTTGTGGTAAGTAGTTTCACACAATAAACCATAGTTGACAATTTAAATAAGTAGATTTCTGTTTTTGGCAGTGACTGAACAGTCAAGTTAGTTAATGAGCCAGTACATATTCAAGTGAAATATATAGGACAGTGTCTAATACAACAACAGTTTATAAACCAAAGTTTCAGTTAGATGACGCTTAAAATAAAATCTCAAAGGCGGTGCACACCTTACATAAACAAGGTAAGTGTTTCGGCGGTCTAACGAGACCACAAGAACTCCAGATTGACAGAAACCGTTAGGCGATCACACCTGCGTAGGGAAGTTGGTATCAAGAAGAGCAAACTACGTCAAGAAGTGGAGAGTTGTGCAAACATCTCAACGGCAAATGGGAACATTCGGCGGAAGGTAACCAGACTACCCGCAACACGATTTCACGTGTATGAATACAACGACGAACTATATCCTGCCTACCGAGCACTCGACTCTGTTTTCTTACAGCCCTGCTAACATTTTCCTTCTACAAAATGAATAGGTAGGCAACCACAAAATCGTTGAAAGCCATATTCATGTGAGTGTTACTAAACTGGGTTGGTCAGGATACGCATCATAAACATTCCACTCTTCTTGATCAAATTCAGATGGCATTAGACATATAATACCTTGAACTTCACAGCTGTACAGTTTATTGTACACCACAGGGTGGAAATACTCTTTACAGACTATTCAACAGATACGCACATTTCTGACCATTTTGTCTTAGAATGAACGGTCATTCATTCAATCAGTGGCCCAAGTTCGTTTTCTGCAATGTGGGTTAAATTGTGTGAGTAGCAAAGAAATGCATTATGTGGTGCTATGACAGGGCACATTAATCAGTCACTCACGGGGGATGTCACCTCACAGCGCTGGACAAAAACGAGCATCAGAGGGCTATGGCATAATGTGGCGACAGACCAGGACGGCTGGCAGGCCAGCTTAGATTCAGATCTCTAGCCAGCAGCCTGCCAGACATAGGAAGCGCCATTTCCTGTCTCCTGTTTACCCTGGCACTTATCAGTGCTGATTGTATATAAACACACATCCCTTCTTTCAAATGTCGCCCAGCCAGAACTTAACAGCAACCCTCCTTGGCTGCACCACTAAAAGGGGCCCTTTCAGATGCCAGATAAGGCAGGTCCATTTTATGATAATCTTCATGAGGGGGGGGGGGGGGCAAACTCAGAGCAGGACATTTTTCTGTGCACAGGAGGTTTGAACCACAGTGTGGGGCGCATTGCAGGAACGATGAAGGCAGCAAAGGATGCACATCCAACATTTCCAAAACAGACAGATCGGAAAAATCATAGCGTAGTAACAAATGTGTCGTGTCTTGTTATTTTAAACTCACTCGCATACATCAGCTCGAACGCCTCACTGCAGACGGCTTCTGTCAGACCAGACGGGGAGCCGAAGCCGGGCACTCCACTTAACCCTATGCACATGAACGCTTAACACCTGGCCGTCGTTTAACCCTTGTTCTGCATCTACCTTTTTGAACACAGCAGCCAGCATGCATGGGGTGTATGCCAGGTGTATTTGTGTGCGCTGCCTGTCAGTTGGCCTCAGAAAGCCACTGCCAACGGAAACCAGGCGGACCTCAGGTAGAGTGCAGGCGAAGTCAAGATGGCCTGTGGCCTAGAGGTAACTTAAGCCACTGGAGCGGTGGCAGGTATTCGTTCTTTGACATGAGAGACGGGCAGGATGGCAGGCAGCACGCCGGGCCCGCGCACTTCCTTCCTCAAAGGTTAATGTATCTTGCTAGTCGGTCAGTCCACCTCCGCGCCATGGTGGGACTGCAGGTGTCATGGGAAACGAGAGGCAGATCTCGGCAGACTAGAGCATCGGGGTGCATCGGCTGGATGCAACTGGAGGAAACATCAACAAACAATCACAGAAAGTGTATCACAATATCCGACTATAACAAAACAGCGTGACGTCCCTCCGCACATCCTGGTCCTCTCGTTGCCGCGGAAACCACATGGCAATGGGTGCAGAATGCTCGCTCGCTTACTCGGGCGACACTGAGAACAAGTAGAGGGTTCAACTGGGGGACAGAGTGGCAGACATTAACATGGACACCTACGCAATATCAATAGCCACCAAACATCGCCTCTAGATAGGTAACATCATCACATCGTTAAAGCGGTGCCTACAGCTTAAGTAACATTGTAATAATTAACAAAGTCATGATCAATAACAATAATTTTACAACCACCCAACGCGTAGGTGCTGGTGTCATTATATATAGCACGACCAGTTCTAGACAGAACATCAAAATCTGATCATCACCGATCGCCCTGACATGACAAGCCACGGTCCAGTGCAGGAAATGTTGTTTTAAATCAAAATAAAAAACCCAAATGATATCTGTATGTTAAGACCAAATTATTGTAGCCTACTCTTTCCCAACAGACTTTACCGTACAGATTTTGCATGGTTCTTATATTTTGTACGTTTCAAGACTTTTAAAGAATGCTACACCAATCAACAGCTTTAATTACACAACAAACTATTCCACATTTAACACCAAATTACACTGGCTCCAACTTAAGCACGATTAGTCATAATTTAGAAGCTGGTTGCAGTCACGGCTGCCACCACATCAGTAGTGATTCTCGCTGTATAGCGATGCAACTGAAGCGGTTAACTCAGTTGGAAAGAAAGGCTGATCCAGGTCTGACGCAATGTCACGCCAAATCAGTGACAATCCCAACATACGGGGGCAAACGAATGAGGCCGAGAATGCCATCTCCGGGTGATCTCTTTTGATCAGCGTCACACCATAGAGCAGCCTTTACCCATGGTGTATGTCTGTATGTGTGTGTGTGTACATGTGTGCTTTCACACCACTGAAAATGGCAGTGCCAAGAAATTAGCTGTGATGACTACAACTGAGGAGAACATAACAGGAAAGAGCAAGTACGCTGAGTCGCCGGCATTACAATTAATCACTTGTGCTGCAACAAGAGCTTTTTGTGAACATACAATCAAACGAGCATAACACATGCACAGCACTTGGTCGCCGTGACAACGCCAACCGGCCGAAACCTTGTGCATGGCACCCTAACATTATATTACCCGTTCCAAAGCTTGCTTCACCTACCAACCCCACTCACCAGCCCACCACCCCACCCCATGACATACGACCCCCCAGTCATACTTGAAGCACCCCGTTCACATAACAGCCCCCGGCAACATCCCATCAACAACCAGTCAACGCGAACTGTCTCGATTGGTCGTCTTACCCATGTGACCGAAACTCGCAACACAAATGTAGACATCCACGTTTCTGATAATCCATCGGTAACTAGTCATCAGGCATCCTGCCGTAATGGCAGCCATTTGTTCAAAGGCACTGTGACAGTCAGCAGGGCATCTAAGCACTGGTGTGACAAACTATCACATCGAAACAACATGCCACAGTCACGGTCAATGTAAACATCCTCGATGACATCCATTCCATCGATGAATACACTCCAACGTTTCCCGGTTCGGTAGTTACCGCACACATCAATATGTATTGGCGGAAGTTGCCACAACATCATCACCACAGTGCATCAAGCTTCGTGGACAAGGCCACTCCGGTCACTCTGTCAAATAATTCCAACAGTCTCGAAAGGCACCATACCAGGGACTCCACGTAATGACCCAGTTACACCAGTTCCCATGACAACGACAGCCAGCTCCATCTGTAGCCATCCAGCTACAACAGTACATCCAATGACACGGCGGGCTGCGACAGTAGTGCCACCTAGTGGCAACAGCAGCAGGGACGCACGACGACAACAACTGGATATATCGGTATAACAAATACATTGTGTACGCACACACGTGTGCACTTCCCTTGCTCCCGCGTAATAACTCGATGGTTCCTCGTGATTAAACCGATGCGCGCCGCGCAATGCCGCGCAGCGATGGTCATGTGCTCGAGCTCTCAGAGTCAAGCAGGAGCCGCTGCGAGCCCGGTAGTTTGTCACGACAGTGGCAGCCACGTCGACTGCATCGGTTGTAGCATGAGGTGCAGGCACACAGGACACATCGTAGCGGCCAGTAGAGCCACAGACACGGCAGACAAGTCACCGATGCGGCGCCCATGCATGTCCATCGCCGACAGCAGTGTGGCACGCTGCAGCATGCGCACGGGTTGTCAGCGCCCTCTGGTGACTCATCAGCATCGATGATCCGGAAGCAGTGGTAGAACACGGCCTTTACCGCGCACACACACGAGCAGTATTCGACGATGTTCGCCGCCGAGCACTCGCACTTCTTGTTGCACAGCCATCGCCGCGGCAACTCGCGGTGTTGTGTGCACGCGTGGCACCGACACTTCCCACATCGTTCACATAAAATTGAGTCATTGGTGCACGGCAGCGATGCGTCACCGACCGTGCTCGCGTCGGATGCGCTTGGCGCCGACGCAAAGTCTTTCTTCAGTGCCGCAGTACTTGCCTGTGGCTGCGATACGATCGGCCCCCTAGGTGGCAGCACCGACAAGTGCGTGTCGTGCATCGGCGTGATCCTGCCGCCGCCCACATTATTGTTCGTCTTGCCCGCAGTGCCGTGGTGTGGTGGTACGCGCACGTGGGCGCTCGCATGCACATGCGCCAACTGCGGACTGTCGACGTAGTCATTTCGGATTCGTGGACCGGAGCGAACCTGCTCGAGTGCCACAAGGTCCCGGCTGCTGACTGGAGGGGGCGCCAGTGGGCGCGACGGTGACTGTTGTGTCAGCCGCGTTAGCGTAGTTTCCATCGAGGTAACTGAAAGCAGCAGAAACAACAACAAAATTAATCACATAGTCAACAACTGCATTCTCTACCAATCTTTCCACAATATTTAGTTGAATGTATATTTCACTGTAACACAGAATCATTTTTTGCCAAACGAAATGACAGATACTTCACAGTAACTGATTACATAGTCCAAATCGTAACACGTAATGGTAAATTTCCTCAATGGCAGCATTGTTTTTTTGTGAAAGACTTAAAATCTGTACAGCCAGCCATACAATTTAAAAGTATCTTGAATTAATTAAACATCTTTTATTAATTCACGAGCAGGAAGTATGTGTATTAAAGTTACAATCACTACCACAATGAACAATGCATGAACATTATTGAACAGACTGTTACGAATGAATCATGTTATGTCAAATCGGTCCTTAGAATTTGTTTGTATACAAAACAAACAAACACTAGTTCATATCTAGATACACAAAGTGGACAATTCGGTCCAATTCAATTAGGATACATGTGTACATACAAGGAAACGTTTTAGGATTTGTTCTTATATAAAACATACAAAGAACAGTTCATACAAAGTATACAAGGAAAAGATATACAAAAATGTATATGTAAAGTATATCTACAAGGAAAAAACAGTGCTCAGGTTGTGTTCGTATACAAAATCCAAAGACCAGTTGATAAATATACAAGAACATCTGTCTTGACTGTGCAGAAATAATTACTCCTCTGTCAGAAGGGGCATCAAAAAATATGCAAAACTTGATCAACAATCTCTGTACCTCTGTCGTATTTAAATCAACGTAACCAATCACACATTCATGGGTCGCCATGCATTATAATTGCAGGCAGCGTTTTGTGAGTCACATGACACGTTGACCCTGTGACCCACAGGCAGCATACATCTGTACGTTTAAACAACGACAAGTCGGCAATATAACCAGTGCACATCCAAGCGAAACTGCGAGGCGCTTTTTTCGCAATAAACATAAAACTTATCGCTTCTCCGCACGATAATTTATGTCATTTTACAGGGAATTTCCCCGGTGAAAACAGTCGTCAATGAGACCTGAAACCCCCCCCTCCGGCTATACACGGTCATTTACAAAAGACAGGAAAACACAGCGACCATCACACTTTGGCTGAGGGGGTGATAGGTTAGTCGCATTCACCAGCAGCAATGCATGGATTCGGTTCGCAAACGAATGCACAGACGGCAGGCGAAATGGAGGAACAAGCGAACATGTTGCACTGTCAATGAAATGAACGAGTGAATGGTGAAATGGACGAGTGCACGGTGCCCGTGTGAAATCAACATGTGCGCCACCGGGTGAACTGAATTGCCGTGCTGGTGAAGTGAACGCAGAAAAAAGGCGTGGCGTAGAATTGAGCAAGCAACAAAGCACTGGCAGCCAGTGTGTTCCAAACGCAGATCAGTCACGCTCTAGTTACTGTCGCGGTGCAGCAACTACCGGTGATAACACACACACACACACACACACAAGAGAACGGTCAATACATGCACGGTGAATGACGATGGATTGCGGTCAGCTTACGGCCAGTTATATAACTATGGTCAACCAGTAACCGGCTGACCTCAATGGAAACATTCGCAGACATGCTGGCTTATTTTTATGCGCATGAATGAAAGAAAATGTGTCTGTGTATCTAAGATTGACCCGAACAGTGGACTGAATGATCACAAGTATGTCAACGGAGCGACCGAAGGCCACAATACCAGACACCGCCGGAGCATGGGAACAAAACATAAATGCACACAAACTGCAACTCGCTAATCAAGATTGTTATTTTAACAAATCTTGACAAAGCAGTTTGCCTCCAGAGGGATTTAAATATAACAAACATCTGGATAAGTTTGCAGTAACATCTGATTAGTTCGCACTGCAATTTCACAGGTCAGGGACAACTTGCCAGAGAAATGTACCATTCATGTTTTGCGTGGTAGCTGTTGCATGGTAGCTGACACAGCCAACTTTGTAATCTCTCAAACCATCACATAGTTGTATCAAATTACTGTAATCAAATGCGACATTAAGGTCGAAAACATGCATCAGATAATTCCTCCTCTCATAATATGCTAGGATATATTTAACTGTCAAACACTGGTGGCTGTTGTAAATAACTATGTGGCAATAATACAGTATTTTTCCAACCAAACTATAAAATGTATTCTGTCGTATGGGGAAATCCCATCAGATTCTAGAAGACAGTGATCCAGGATATTTGCGTAGTAACAATCAGGTGTTTCAAATGACAGCATTTTTTCACAGCAATGGCTGAATGTCCTGTCTGAATATAATAGTATTCTGCTGCATGATGACGAAATACAATATCCCAACATCAACTTTCAATAATATAGATACCGTATTATCACCTATAGACGCGCACTGCCTAATAGGTTATGAACATGTACTTCGAAAATGCAAAATACGGTAATAACACCATTGTTGGCACCACCTTGCGGACACTGTCTAGATAACAATTCATTGTACTTTTTTTCGTAAGGTGGCACCACATTTATGATTTGAGCGATTTTCGTTTTATTCACGAAGTCGGGCATGTTGTCATAATCAAGTAAAACCTTCCTAAAACTGCAGATGAACGGTTTAAATGATGTGATATTCACAATCGCGTAGCCATCTGTAGCCACGAGGACGGGTCAAAACAACGATGCACGCTCCGATGTCTGACTTGACATCTTCGAGAATCGCTCCCAATTCGTGTTCGCAGTTGGCCTTGGCCCTTGTCCCGTTGCATCGCCGGCAAAGCAAGGGGGGTTTGGATTATTTGCGTGCCAATTCAGTACAAGTCATGTCTTTTGGCTGGTGTGATGATTGACAGTTTAGCACTGCTCAATGTATCGATCTGGTATTTGTTTGAACTTCGGAGTTATAAAACCGCAAGCGTTGCTTTCAGTAGCTGTGCGAGTGGCACAGCGAGTGCCGTCTTCTGTCAACCGAACGCTAGATGTCTTGGTAGATGTGCTGCTTCTGTCTTTGCTGCTATTGCCTACCTTAGAGTTGCACATGTGTGGCGTGTATGCAGTTTGTGCATTCGTCCACCGCTGGCAGCTTGAGCTACGAATTATGTTTTATGATAAATCAATAGACGCGCACCCAAGCCCTTGGACTCATGCACTGTGCGTCTATTGGGGATAATACGGTAGATTCATTAGTCCATACAGTGGCAGATTTTCAGTAATCCAGACAGTTGCAAATACGCAATAATCCAGACTGTCAAAACTTCAGTAATCCAGATAGTGAGTTTTAGTGACACTGACCAACCTCAGAAGTGAGTAATCCACAGTGTAAAATCTCCAGTAATCCAGACATGGGCACATATCTGGACAGTAATCCAGCCAATAGCAAATCTCCAGTAATCCAGAAAGTGGAAAACCTTTGGTAATCCAGACAGTTGCATACCTTCAATAATCCAGAGTGACGCACCTTCAATAATCCAGACAGTGGCAAACCTTTAGTAATCCAGACAGTGACAAACCTTCAATAATCCAAACAGTGACAACCCTTCAATAATCCAGACAGTGACAAACCTTCAGTAAACCAGACAGTGACAAACCTTCAATAATCCAGACAGTGACAAACCTTCAATAATCCAGACAGTGGCAAACCTTCAGTAATCCAGACAGTGGCAAACCTTCAGTAATCCAGACAATGGCAAACCTTCAAGAGTGCGTAATGCTCTAGAGAACCGTGTACATAGTGTGCTCTAAAAGCATGTGCTCTAGCAAAGCAGTTGTGTGGTGTGCTCTCAAAGCAGGTACCTCTAGGGAGGCAGGTGTGCAATACTCTATAGCAGGTTTGGTGCTCTTGAAACAGGTGTGTAGTGTTTTAGAAATGCAGGTTTGTACAGCTTTGGGGAAATGGATGTGTAATGACCCAAATGCAGGTTCGGTGATGTACAAGTCAGTGTGTAGTGCTCTAGATATGTGGGTATGTGGCATTGTATGGTGGTTGGAGGAGGCAGACTTGTGTGTAAATGTAATGCTCCAGATGCAGGTTTAATGCTCTCGGAGCAGGTGTGCATTGCTCTATAGAAGCACATGTGTGGTGCTCTGGGGAAGCAGGTATGTAGTGCTCTAGAGAGCCAGGAGTGCGGTGAGTAGCCTCCTCAAGACAGAGCACTCTGAGACTGTGTCCATGAATGGACAGAGGACTCCCAGACAAGTGTTTGGTGACTCGCTCTTGTCACCGAGCACCTGTGCTCAAGACAAGTGACTCCCTACAACTTTGTACACACGAATGTCAACGCACTTGAGTCGACCCCTTGAGGATGACACTGGTCATTGAAGCACACAGGGTGTACCAGCACTGGCCCGCATGGCACTGACCAGCACTGACTGTCTGGCTGGTTGGAAATTGAGAACTTGTGTTGAGAAAACTTGCACGAGTGTGAAAGGTGGTCAGGCCAGTCGTAATGAGAAATGTCAATGACTGAATATGGTCAAATGAAATGGGATGATAGATTAAGGGTAGCCGCTGATCCTAAAGTAACTATGGGCCATATCTTGGTGAAAACTGATCATATCTTCATAAAATTTGAGGATTATATTAGTTGGGTGAAGTTTGTTGAGCTTGTAAAAAATCGGCTAATTTGCATAAATGTTGCCATGGCAACAGCAATTTCTGTGCCTATGGACATATGCCCCCACGGGAAAAATTATTCAGAGTAAATGATAGCAAATACCATCATAGTATTGCATTAACTTGTTTGTTGGAATGTTACCTTGCACAATAAGGTGATTTGGGGCTCTGACTTCATATGTTGTATGACCACAATGAACTGTGCCGTTCAGGTAAAGATTTGTTTCTAATTTCCCTAACTGGTTTACCCTTATTTACTAACCCTTAAAATTAAGCTATGACACCGAAAATAGCTCATTACACCTGGAACAATCCACAGAATAACTGATGAAAATGTAAATTCTCTATGTTGTGTACTTTTTCCAAAATAATTGTTTTCATTGTCACAAATGGTGAAAAATATCGTTTTGAGAAAACAGCCTTGAAAAACAAAATAAGAACGTCATACGTTAAATAGTATGGGAAAGTATGCATCATCTGATTATACATATTTCTGGTGTAGGGTACAGCAATGCAAGTAACATCGACTGCTTTCAAACTCCCACCATCAGCTACCCAGGGTAAATTGTCTCCAGCCCTCTAAAGCCCTCCATCTTCCTGTATTTTGTCTCTTTATTATTGCATTATCTTTCACTCCCAGCTGCATTCCCTTCCCCGACTAAATTCCCCCTCCCAATTACAGTCCCTCCCAAATTCAACTGCACATTTTCTCCCTATATTCTGACATGTTCCCTCCCCCACCTCTCTCTACCCCCATCCCTCCCTACCTCCACTGGTCCCTACCCCCTCTCTCCCTACCCCCACTTGCCGTACCCCCGTCACCTCTGTGCCAGTTCACTACTGGAATGTGGCCGCTCCAACTGAAGGTGTGAACGCACAGGAAACGAGCGACGCCGCCCAACAAAGCACAGGGGCAAATAGGAAAGACCAGAACAACCCCCCCAGTCACCCCCACCTATCACACCTTACACTGGTGGGACTATAACAATGCCCCAAATCAACCTACCCTCTCCGACAAATTCCACCATTCGACTGCACACTTCGTCGGCTAGGCCAGACGACAGGAAACCGAGACATAGCAGTGGAGCAAAGGGTTAATAGGAAATGGTCTAGCCTGGCATGATACCGGGCTGGCCGGGCATTGCTGGCCGGCTGGGCCACAGCTGCACGTACTGAAAGCTGCGGCCAGATTAGATGCGGTAAAAAACAGTGAGCTGCAATATTTATCCACACCGCAGCTCAGCATCCACTGCCATCACTGCTGCTGTATCAATGAGCACTGCCCCCGGGGCTGATAGCAGCGCTGGTGTCAGATGAAATATATACACCTGTTAAATACTAACCCCAAGTGTGCATATTTCACTTCTGCAAAATGTTTGCACTCTTATATATTTCATAACATTGTCTCGATATACCTACAGGACTATATATATAGCTACTTGTTTTCTCTCAAAATAGATCTTATAAGTACAGTATTGAACCGTTAACTGCATAACTTGATAACATTACTAAATGAAAAATTCTTTCCACCATTTACAAAAGAGTACAACCACGTGGGTTGATTAACATTATCATATTATTTATAGGGTGTCACAATGACTGTACCAGTGGTCTTAGTTGATTTATTATAACACACATTACATGATATATGTTTGCCAAAACCCTCACTCTGCAATAGTTATAAATATGGACTGTTCAAAACTGTGACACAGAATAGACAACCTTGAGTGACAAGATAGGTATCCAAGCAAGATCATCAATTTCACAGATGAACTATGAAAATATTCTATCAAGATGTCCCCCCCCCACAACCAATCAACCCCATCCACTTGTAACAACAATACTTAGGTAGACTGGAAATATCTGGTAGAGGTTTAAAAATACCTTAACCCTCTTTCTCAAGCGAAAATTATCAACCCTCCGAAATTGTGTTATATATACGCACCTCGCAAAACAATTTAGTTCTCTCCACTGGTCACTGTGCATTTTTGGGACGACTACAAACAGTTGTTGCAAAGCCAACCACCTCTAAACAACGTGCAGCGGTATTGAGAACAGATGAAATCTGTCTGCAACAGGAACTGCATACCTATTGATGTAGGGGCCAGCACTAGTTTTTGTATTGGAGTTTATGTAGGTCATCGTTGGTGTTGCACCTCCCCCAGCCTGATCAGTGCCAAATTCCTGGTAAAGGCACTTACTTCACCTGAGATTTTCACTTTTTCAAACGCCGAAATTTTTGTCACACTGACACAACAACAAAAACTTCAAAGCATCACGCCTGTTTCTCAAAGTGGTAGAAACTATGATGCAGGAGTGTTACCATAAGTGTTCGAGCGATCTACGGTAGATTGACCCCACACTTCAATACATCTGAATACAAAGATGTGGCGCGCAGCCAAAGCCAGCAACTTGCAGCTATATCATTAGCTGAACCCACAGAGGAGTTTCAATCAGAACATTTATCTCCGCATTCCGCCTGCTCCAGATCTCAGGAACTTTTCCACGCAGCAACATGTAAAAAATATCCCCACTGGATTGCAGCAAAATGACACAATTTCAAACCAACACCGGAAAGTTTCATGTGGTGTTTAAAACATTAAAATTTCTCCACAACCGCTGACGAAATCTTTAAGTGAACTAACAACACTAACGTCTAGATACTTGTGAAAGTCACACTACTTTCACAATTAACGATCAATCAATATATTACCGTTAACAGACAGACCACACTAAAGATGGTAAACTCACAAAAACACACAAACTCTTCAAAGCCCCACCTCCACAACCACCAAAGTACCATAGCTTAATGTTTACCAGACTGAACAACATAAACAGCCTCACTACAGCCAGTTTCAGTTGCTGCGTGCCAGGTGTAATGTATCCGGATTGATGACCACATCAATGCCGTTCTACTATTTACAAAAACATCATCAATTTACACGCAAAACACACTACAACTAGTACAAGCACACTTTGCGACACTTTCAACGGGCAACCACTGATCTTCTTTCTGACGATCCATTTCTACAGAAGTGTACACACCATCAACTCATAAGCTTCATTCCTCTTCAACTTCAAAATATCCATTTTCATCAACATAATGCACAGGCCTCGACATTAACACTGGCCAGGCGCCTTTGAAGCTGTCAGGCCACCAGTTTTCACATTTTACTGGCCCGAAGGGCCACCGGTTTCAATCCGATTAAACATCGTCATGTTTCCGGTAAACTGATCCTACCTAGAAAAACGGGACAACCTTAATATTTATATTTGATATTTTAATCAATATTCGTTTATGACATTTTTGTTACAACTAATTAAAACAACGATGACTAAAATTCAGCCATGCGTATACGATGACGTGTATGCAGTGCGGAACTCATTTGTGTCCGCAAGCATGATTGGCGAATGGCGGGGATCATTAATTGGCTACAGATGGCAGGCGATGATAAAACGCTAACTGCATATTCATCCTATTCCACAATGGAGAAAGATATCAAGGGAATTCGTTATACTGTCAACGTTGGATACTGATAAAGTTGCAAAAGACCATGGCTGCATCGGTGGATCTTGTAAATGTAATATAGCCTTGGCAGAATGAGAACAAGGAGTCTGGACAGCGTCCACATTGTTCCACACAGCAGCCAGCTTGTTTACATGGCCAGTGGAAAAGTGAAACAGTCTCAGGCACAACCAAATGTAAGAAATGTTGAGCCACGAGGTGATAATAGGTCTTTATAATGTCACACTGTATTTTATGCTTTAGTTTTACAGTATTCTTTGAAACTAAACTGACTTTAGAAGTGAAACAACATTGACAGTGACTGTTGCCATTGGTGCAGATGGTTTATTTGTATTGGTGTAATAACATGTGTAAATAAATGTGCGAAGATTGTGTATTGCGATTGATGCCTCAGATCTTGCGTTAATCACAGTGACACCATGATTAAAAATCTTTATTTAACTTCGCATTCTCCCTTCTTTGTAGCTATCTTAATTTTGTAAACGAATATGCACCAACAGGAACTTCGGAAAAGTTTGCATGACGTCACTCCAAGCAAACCTTTGTGGACTTCTTGTAAAGCGACGGGCACCTCAGTATCAGCATTTTTTTTAAACAAAATTCGTGCCAGTAACTTTTTGGGGCGGGCTAGTAACTTTTCAAATCTACTGGCCTCCTGCGCCAGTGGATATAAAGCCTTAATGTCAAGGCTTGATGCATGAACATTACATCACAAATACAGTGCTATGCACATGCTACATATTCCAAAGAACACAGTGTGTTAAATAATAAATGTCATGGCTAGTCTAAACAACTAATCCTCCTAGTTCAGACTGACAGCCATTCCAGGAGGGCATAGTTCAGTTAGGAGAACAACTATAAAAAGTGTATCTAGAATGAAAATTATGTGAAATGAACAATTAGCAAGGGTCCACATTTTGCCATTTAAATGTTACTTTTAACTGGATGGGCTAGACTTCCAACAAGGGAAACTACACAGTTCTTTGGTCTTTCCATACATGGCTCTTCAATACATGGATACCCCTTCAATACATCACCATGGCCCTTCAATATATCTCAGCATGTACAATAACCTAGCATTTTTAAATCTCCCAATTCTCTAGATATATCCATCTTTGACTTTGTATTACATGCAACAATGAAACAACTTCAAACCAGATATTTATACAAACTACTGGCATCATGTTTAGGATACACTGTAGTAACCCCAGCACACAAATGCTCATTTTTAATCCCACAGCTTTCAATATTTCATTTGGAAAGTTGGTTCACTACATCTATTCAAAAACATCATTTCCAATACCTTCGTGAAGCAATAGTGGTGGTCATGCCACCAGATTGCCTGTACGTATTGATCATTTTGTCAGTATTACACAAAAGCCTAACCAGCATGCGTTAAACGTCCCATTTAAGGGTTCAATAGCTTGGGTTAGCCGGGCATCAAGTATAGAAATCGATAACAACTGAAACACAGATGATAAGACTGAAATCAAACACCACCAAGACATTTATGAGCTTTCATATGCCAGCATGGCAATGGAGTGTGAAACTCCCGCCAAAGCGACTCTCTCAATGGCTACCGACTAAACAACAAGGCCCATTGATTGAGTACAACGTTTCAATGCGTGTAGTGCCTACAAAAAACGAGGGTAAAAACACGAAATAATCGCCCAGTGCGGTAACTTATACCGCCATCTCCAGTTGACTTTGAACTTTCAGTGACCGTAATTTCTTAAAATGCTTAATCGCCGGATGCTAGTTAAAAGCTAGAAGCAGATTTCCAATGAGTGGTACAACTGGGTAGTAGACACAACGTTGACTGCATGACATATTGGCAAAACTGTTCATGTGTGCATTTCAGATGGGGGTAGTTACCCCACTGGAATCGGATCCCACGAGCTACACACACCTGTCGTTTGAAAGCAGAAACCTGTATCGAGTGCAACAACACCTGTGTTATGTAGCAGACTAGCAGCGCCCTCTGGTGTCAATGACATTATCCCAAGAAGGCATCCGACTTATTATTATTTGTTTAACTAATTAACTTATATATGTTTTGTGATGCATACATTACCTGTCATGTTTTAAGAAATGTATATACTTATTTAGCTAGTTTATGGTTTTAATCAATTTATTTCACTGATAAATTTAGCACTTAAATGTATTAACTGCCTCCAAATGAACTACTATCTAGATTTACATCAGCTTATAAATTTACTTATGATTATTATCTACATAACGGGTGCTAAGGAACCTAAAAAATCTAATTTTTTTTCCATACTTTGGCACGGTCCATAAGCAATACAAGCAGGATGTACGATGAATGTGGCTGCCGTTGATACGACCCCCTATAACTGTCACTACTCTTACTACAACTGACAAAGCTATGTGCCCGCTCATACAATGGCCGCTTGTCAGTGTGCGGACGAATGCCCATTGTCAACATCCGAAGCCCATTCACAGGTGACAAATGCGTGGTGGCGAGCGGGGCACGCTGTCAATAAGTCAGAGGGTAGTTTCATTGAGAAAAAACGACCAATAATAAATGGCTGGCACACGGGAACGTGCTGAAAATAGGCGCTCAACACCGAGCCGCATGCGTGTCAAGCGTCGACTGCGCTGGGCCATGCGAGATACGGTTATCAGCGCCATCTAGCCGGCACAAACAACGTGAATAGTGAGTGGGGAACACTCAATGTATTTAGTTGTTCAATGCAGGGCAGTCTTACCACATTCAGACTTCGTGGTTAACGGACACATGTGTTCTTTCTATCGATGGAGGGCAAGTCTAGCCTGTCTCAGTATCTGTGTCGACATGCCAACATGGCCTGGCTAACCACCAAAGGCAACAATAATCAATTAATTAGTAGATGCTGCCATAGGGTGAAATGTGCCGACTGTGGCGATTCCACACACCCTGGAATAAACTGAAAACAACCAACGAAAATAGAGATAACAAAAATAAATAACAGGTCAAACCAGCATCAGGAACCCATCCCTGACATAACCCCCAACACGGGGCGCGTGTGCGCACACACAGTGCGCAACTGCCCCATTTACATATGCACGGACAACACTTATGGAGAACACACACAAACAACTGCCCACGGAATTACAAAAACCAATAAACCACTGCACAACACAACCTATCCACAAACAGCTTCCTGCAGGCAAATATCTACTCTTGGTTATTTAACACCATACGCATGCACAATTCTCGCTAAAACACTGCTACAGAACCGCAGAATTCCTCTGAAAATTAATCTGGTAAAACTTCTGTTTAATTGATGGACCTCAGCTACACCTGTTTGAGGATTTGTACAGAGGTGAGGGTTGGGTATATTGTTGTACTAGATGCCATTCACTCTGTTCTTTCTCTCCATTCTTTCTTGTCAGCAACTCCCTCTCTCTCTATCATCAACTAAGAACAAATCCTCATGGGGTTATATTATACAAATATTGCTCATTTACATAACACATACAAAATATTTATGAAATGGTTTATTTGATTTCAAACACATGTCAAATCAACAAATTTTAAGGAAATTTAAAAGTTCATGTCTCAGAATTTTCTCCAATTTGAACCAATGAATAAGAGGCTGCTACATTACCACTCTGGCAAAAAACACTAAACATTTACAAGTTGTCCTATAACATTAACAAGGGGTTAAGTGTCCCAAATCGCACCCATAAAGTTGTCCTGTTTTCAGTTGCCTTTATCAATATCTTGACCAGTTTACAGGCAACAATCTGAAATCTGCTGAATACGTAAACTTGCTATAGTAATAAATTGTGACATCAACTTTTTTTATATAAACTGATTGATTTCACGAGGAAGGATCCGCGACACAAGGAAGTTTGTCTACACCCCTCTCACCCTCCTTTTCGCACCAACGATCTGACAGGTGAACAACAAACATCTTGACGTCAATCACCTAACACAAGGTCACAGTGCACCCACCAGGAAAAATTATAGGTTTCGTCTTTCCCCAAACTGTCACACAGCTAAGGGGGTTAAGGCCTTCACCCCTAGCGATGTGCAGTCGACCAGGGGTTTCATAAAACTTCCCCAGTTCTTGAACAGTTTCTGACCTTGGCTAGTAACAAAGACAGCGGCTGCCATGTCATTAATTATAAATGGTGTTAATGGAAACGTATTACTAGAAAAGATCTTCTGTGACAGTATCCTCCGTAATATATGCTACATTTCTCACACAAATTAGATAAAAAAATTAAGGGATCTCAAACAGGACACACATCTCAGACTCATACACATGATAGGCTGTTTTGTGCTGTTTCATCAGAATCAGATCACGTGATATCCAAGATCATCTTAGGTTTATATTTGTTGTCTTGCAATACATAAAAGAACAATTTAAACATTTCAATTCCAATACGCAGTTAATTGTTACTACTGTACTACAACCAAAAAGTTAAATAATACATTCAAATAACAAAAATGTAAACACATAAATTTATAATTGATACATATAAATTTAATGTGTTTTACGTGCAGTTTTTCACATTTTATCTAATTGTAATATATTGACCAGCCTTTAAAAATTAGCAGATTCGAAGTTAATAACTAAATTAAATACACTGTAAAAACTATGGTTGAATCAATAGTTCAATTTGTCTGTACACTTATCTGTCCTGTACACTTATCACAAAGTTATTGAAGTGAATTGAGCTGGGAGAGCAGGTCAGTGGGGGTCACATCTGGGTAATACGCGACTTGTACAATTCATTCACAACTTTTGTCCTACAGTTATCAGCTACATCGACTCTGATGCAAAACAACCTGCCATAAGAGCACTTGAAAGGACATATAGACCGGCTCAGACAAAATTAACATGTTTTGAGAAAGCTCACTAGCGGTAAACACAATATGATCTGAGTCACACAATGATTCGCACACAAAGGCGCACGTGACCTCTGACACATCTCACACGACCCCTACTGTCGACTAAAAAGCGGGTTCAGAAGCAGGCATCACCCAATGATTATATGATAAAAGAATAACACAATTTTTTCTCGCCTAAACTTGAGTGCTTTCCATTGTCTCTTATTTAAATCACAGTGACAGTAACAGTACACGTGTATAAATAGACGTGTCAACCCTTTAGACTGCACAGTGCAATTTATGTTGGCAATTTCTGCGAAGAGAGACAACCATGCTGTGGAGCTCCTATAACCGACCTCCGGATGATTGGCTCAGGTTTCCTACAATCCTTAATTAAAAAGAACACGTGTAGGATAAGAAGTCGTATCGATACATTTTCTGTTACGTCACCAAGCCTACATGCAAACCGAAATAACTCGCAAGTTGCATCCGCACAGAGGAGAAATACCCGAAACCAGTCGGCGCATATCTTAATACTCAGTGTAGTTCCTCAATGATCAATCTCAGCATTGTTAGTCAAACTCAAACAGCTTCGCTGCACCACTGTTATCATGGCCTAGTTACGCCAGCCAAGATCCTAGCCTTGACCTATATTTTATCACTAAATTAAGGAGAGGTGTTGGGCACAAGCTGTCCACAAGCATGAACAAAACAACCCTGACTGCCTACTATTTTGGCCAGGAGAAAGTATGAATGTTTACAAGGAGGTACAAATGACACCCAGAAGGGGTAAATATCAACCAGAAAGTACACGTGTCAATCAGAAGGTACATATGTCAACCATAAGGTGCACATTTCAACCAGAACACGTAAATGACAACCAGAAAGTAAACGATAATAATAAAATACTACACATGTCAACCAAAAAATATAAATGTCAAACATAAGAATTACCACATGAAAAATAAAAACTGCATTACCTAAACATGTTTTGTTATGCATGTAAGGAGCTTCTTCTTCTGAAGTAAATGGTTTTATTTAATGAAAATTTGACAACTACTGACAAAGTTATTAAGTTTGAAATGTTACTACCCCAGGGGTTTTCGTTGGAACAGTGAACATGAAAAATAACACAGAAAGAATAGGGTCACAGTATTTCCAGGGTGTACCCCAATTTTACAATTTTTGTCATTGTTTTCACAACAGATAAGTAATTAATTGAGGTAATTACTTCAAATTTTGCATATATAGCTATTTTCAAACGAGGAATTCATTTTTTGCATTTTCGTTGACCTAATTTGCATATTTCATGACCTAATTAGCATAATATGGCTGACATATTGAAGCATAGACTGTAACAAGATGCAATTCATGTCATGTCATTAATTGTTTAGAGTATATTTACAGGGTATCAGAAAATGTAATATATCTTGTTTCATTATAGTTAATTTCAATCCCAATTTTTTGTCAAAATTGGTGCATCATTATTACAAAATGGCGGCCATATTGAATGAGGATTCCCAAGGTTTTTGTGAAGAAATTGTTATTTTGAGCATGTAATTAACTCAGTAATGGCGTTTACAATAGTACAGCATAAACTGTTTCATTGCTACCAATTAATTACCACAATTTGAATAATATGTGGAGTAATTTGCATAACATAAAATGACGGACATATTAAATGTAGAATCCCAATTTTTGAATACATATTTTTCCAAAAGCACATCATTAATATTTGAGGCATGTTGTAAAATAGTACAGCACAAACATTTTCAATAGAACTCACTTAGTTGCCATTTACATAATTGATTAATGTAATTATCATCAAATGGCGGACATAGTAAATTTGGTATCCTCATTCGTGTTATAACAATTTTCAAAAGCATTATCAATTTATCATTTAACGTTTAGCGCTTCTTACCATAGTACTACATAAAGAGTTTAATTACTATCATTAGATGTCACTTAATTCCCACTTTGCATAATTAATGTCTATACTAGTTAAACTTAGCAAAGTGAATTGCAGAAAGTGTCATGGACCTGAGAGATACCTGCATTTAAATACACAAAGTAATGAATAATTGTATCAACAACTCAAATTTTATTGCTAGTCTCTGTTGTTACAATAGCTATATAAACGTAGGAATATATAATTATTAATTAAATAATATATAGTTATACACACAAATAATATAATTGTGGCAATAAATGAATATTATAATAGTGGAAATACCAATCTTAAACTGGCTAGTTATTACTACTAGTAAGCAAACAACAAATGTAATAAGTTGTTATTTTATATTTAACAGAGTACCGGGTAAGGTTGGAATATAAGTTCATAAATTTCAAGTTTAAAATAAATTATTAAGTGTAGCCAGCGTACTGTGAATAGGGATTGCCTGTATGACAGCCAGCGCAACGCGTTTGTCCGCCTGGCGGGATATCCAGCGGCATGCTGACGTTACCAGGCGGATGTTACTATTTTTAGCACAGCGTCACCGTCTGCGGTGGCGTTCTCGAAAACCGTGCAACTAGGTCGCACAAAATGCGATTTCCGCACTTGTAAACCTTTTGAAAATATCACATAACATATATCATCTGAACAGTCTGAAACTGACGCATAGGTGTGTATATACACGAACTTGAATTTTAGGCGATAACATTACCAAAAATTCATGTTTATACAATAATTTGACATAACTTTCGTTTGGTTTAACGCAGAAACTTCGTGCAACGACTGCAGTGAAGACGAACACGTCTTCTAATTGGTTGAGCAGATCTCATGACGATCCAAATAGGTTTACAAGTGCGGGTTTTCAATTTGCTGCAACCTGTTTTTGCGAAAACCGTACCATCACCGTGACACTTTTGGCGCGCATCATCGCTCAATCACGAACGATAAGTTCGTCAAATAAAGGAATACTTTTTAAAACTTTATGCCATTGTTAAGAACATTATCTTGCCGTTCCAGTGATATTAAATATGTAGTATTTAACGCGGACTTAATGATGTAAGGGCTGCGTGACCGGTGACCTGTCGTAGTTTAGCGTCAAAACTGGCCAGATCCAACAGCCGCGGCGGCCGCTGTGGTAATGCTAATAAGATACAAATGTCAACCACAAAGTACAAATATTCACCAGAAGGTACAAATGACAATCAGAAGGTACCAGAAAATTCAAGGTACACATGTCAACTAGCTAGTGCTTGATTAATTTCTAATCCACAGCATAATGCAATGGCTGCCATTTCCACCACCACTCCGCATTACCTGACAACCACCACAAGACCGCTGCATTGCAGAATCAATGTTTCTTGGTACAATCTACCTGTAGCTAACTGACCCGACATTACCACAGAAGATCACCAGAAATACCAAGGTGCAGACAGAAGCGGTTCTAAGAATCATCAGAGATGCATAAAAAGGTCCATACGGAGGTCAGATGTACAGCCATCGTCAAAACGCGATCTCACCGCCCGTATTCCGTGGGCGGGCAAGTCAACACGGCCTAACAACTTCCTGTCTGACAGAATCCGGGAAATAGGAAACAGTTTCAGGAAAACACATCACACCTGTGGTCGCATCTCTGGTTCACGCCCAGGTATGTCCTAGAAATGTGGTCCCAGACAAAAATTATGTTTTGCACATCTGATTTCATTATATATGGATGGATACTCTGAGTACATGCGTAATGTGATGTGTATGTATGTAATGGGTGGTGTATGTGTAACTGGGTGGTGTATATGTGTAAGTGGGTGGTGTATGTGTATAATTGGTGGTGTATGTATGTAATGGGTGGTATATGTGTAATGGGTGGTATATGTGTAATTGGTGGTGTATGTGTAATGGGTGGTAGATGTGTAATTGGTGGTGTATGTGTAATGGGTGGTAGATGTATGTAATGGGTCGTATATGTGTAATAGGTGGTGTATGCGTGTAATGGGTGGTTTATGTGTTTAATGGGTGGTGCATGTGTTTAATGGGTGGTGCATGTGTGTAATGGGTTGTGTATGTGTATAATGGGTGGTGTTTGTGTGTAATGGGTGGTGTATGTGTATAATGGGTGGTGCATGTGTGTAAAGGGTGGTGTTTGTGTGTAATGGGTGGTGTATGTGTATAATGGGTGGCGTATGCATGTAACGGATGGTGTATGTGTGTAATGGAAGGTATTTGTGTGTAATGGGTGGTGTATGCATGTAATGCCCAAATGGGTAGTGCATGCGTGTAGTGGGTGAGGTATGCGTGTAATTGGTTATGTATGCACACAATGGGTGGTGCACGAATGTAATTGGTAATGTGTCATCCCGTGTCCAAACACAGGACGTTTGTGAAACACCACAACAGGAAGTCCCTAGCTACAGCAACATCCGGCAAATTCCCCGATAAGGTGAAACCACTCTCAGCTACACGCGACACAAAGCCAGCGACTGACATAAATCATCTCACCGTCTATGGCCGAAATGGAAAAACTTTACATTATCTTGCAAAACAAGTAATCTGTCACAGAAAGATCCCCTCCAGGCAAGGACATTGAACCGACTATAAGCGACTGTGAGTCCAGCGTGTGTGACATGCGGGCACAGTCCAAGCTGTCAGCAGTTACACTGTTGTCTCAGGACTACTAACATATATGTATGTCACCAAATACAAAACTAGCAGTCCCAGAGTCCCCCAGACAGAGACAGACACACGTTGGAAACACACCAATCAGATTAGGTCAAACACACAAGGTCACAGATCAAACACACAAGGTCATAAGAAAAAAACACACAACAAACATGTCATAATTTGTTACACAGATGTTCTGGACAATTACCCTTGACCACTGGCCAGCAAGGACAATGATGTATCTGGCACAGCTGCCCCCTCAGTGTCCCCCACACCTTTGCTGCAGCTTCCCACAAATGCTCTCTTTCTGGGCTGTTCTCGACTCACGGGGGGGGGGGGGGGGGGGGGGGGACAGAAAAGTAGGTCAGACCACTTACAGGGACATCGCCACAAAAGTGCTCCCGTCTGATAAACACTGTGTTTACACAGAAACCCACTGCACCTCTGCAACATTCCTCCACTCTAAAAACACACCTCCAAAACAACGCCAGCATCCTATTTGACCCTGTTTAACCACGTCCAGAGGTCACCACCACCCCTCATGGGGCCATGTGAAAAAGGAAGCATGAAACAAATTCAACGCAGCACACGAGGTGGTAGTGGTGGTTTAATGAATGCAAGAGGAATTCCCCATTATGAGCGGCCGGCATGAAATCAATTCCACCCCGCTGACCTAAATCCAGCATCGTGCGCATTTCACCTGAACATTTCTCCCGCATTTCAGATGCGGCTTCCTGTGGTTCTCCCCGAATAGAGGTCATGGTGAAAGCAGCGGCGAAAAACAGACAAGGAAAGCCATGCTTTTACGCATGAATCTGCAAATTGGGTGGGGGCGTTTCGGACGCTTTACGTGTCAATTGCCTGTGGTGGCTACCGCTGAATGGAGCACGCTTCCTGTCAAGGAAGGCTTCAGCTAAACCTATGACAGAACAACGAATAATGGGGTGTTAGATTTTTTCCCCGGAGGGGTAGGGTGTCATGCACACCATGGCAATAGTACAAGGGGGGTCTACGGAACGCACAATGAGACATTATGAATGCATGCACGCTCTCACATCGGGCCATTAAATTGGCATGCTAAATTGGCGTTAGCCCAGAATAGGTAACTACTAATATCACGAGATCTTGCTAAATACAAACTGACACAAGTTTTAAAAACTACATCACTGTCTTATTTCCTACCAACATCTACCGATGATTCTCTAGTAGGCAATAATTATCTAACCCCGGCAATAACTAACCCAGTGTAATTGCACACAATGACGTTCACAATTTATAATCACCAGTAATAACTACATTCACAACTGCTGACACTGGCTCCATTCAAACATCGTGCCTCCTAAGGCCCTCCATATGTCACATCAGTTAATGTAAGCTCCATTCAAACATTGTGCCTCCTTATGTCATATCCAGTGTAATGTAAGCTCCATTCAAACATTGTGCCTCCTTATGTCACATCCGTTCTAATGTAAGCTCCATTCAAACATTGTGCCTCCTTGTGTCAAGTCCATTGTAATGTAAGCTCCATTCAAACATTGTGCCTCCTTATGTCACGTCCATTGTAATGTAAGCTCCATTAAAACAGTGTGCCTCCTTATGTCACGTCCATTGTAATGTAAGCTCCATTCAAACATTGTGCCTCCTTATGTCACATCCATTGTAATGTAAGCTTCATTAAAACAGTGTGCCTCCTTATGTCACGTCCATTGTAATGTAAGCTCAATTAAAACAGTGTGCCTCCTTATGTCAAGTCCATTGTAATGTAAGCTCCATTAAAACATTGTGCCTCCTTATGTCACGTCCATTGTAATGTAAGCTCCATTAAAACAGTGTGCCTCCTTATGTCACGTCCATTGTAATGTAAGCTCCATTCAAACATTGTGCCTCCTTATGTCACGTCCATTGTAATGTAAGCTCCATTAAAACAGTGTGCCTCCTTATGTCATGTCCATTGTAATGTAAGCTCCATTCAAACATTGTGCCTCCTTATGTCACGTCCATTGTAATGTAAGCTCCATTCAAACATTGTGCCTCCTTATGTCACGTCCATTGTAATGTAAGCTCCATTCAAACATTGTGCCTCCTTATGTCACATCCATTGTAATGTAAGCTCCATTCAAACAGTGTGCCTCCTTATGTCACATCCATTGTAATGTAAGCTCCATTCAAACATTGTGCCTCTTTATGTCACGTCCATTGTAATGTAAGCTCAATTCAAACAGTGTGCCTCCTTATGTCACGTCCATTGTAATGTAAGCTCCATTCAAACATTGTGCCTCCTTATGTCACGTCCATTGTAATGTAAGCTCCATTCAAACATTGTGCCTCCTTATGTCACGTCCATTGTAATGTAAGCTCCATTCAAACATTGTGCCTCCTTATGTCACATCCACTGTAATTTAAGCTCCACCACGTTCGTTCACCACAAACATAGGACTGTCAAACCACAGTAATCTATTTGAGAGTTCTGCGTTGACCTCCAGGTACACAAGCCACAAAACCACAACAGTACACAGAGAGTGCGAACAACAAACACTGTGTTTACATCGAACCAACGGCACTGGCGTCGCAAACCTACGGAGCCGGCACCGCTGTCAGAATTCTGAATTACTTGATACGTTACGTTGACGAAGTGTGTGCGCAGAACCCGGTGGCAGACACACGCATAAACACAACATCTTATTTCGGATCACGTCCAAGCAATTAAAAATGCACATAACTATCGGACCCACTTTGGAAACTACAGGGACAACGAGTGTGCAGCTTAAAAAAGCGATGAAAACATTTTGGATGTCGGGCAAAGTGGCTAAGGGCTCCACACACAGTGCATGTAGGTGAGGGTCATCACTTACTCTATACGCCGCTCAATTAGCCACTGGCTGGTGCACTTGAGTGAGTTTTAGGTTATTTTTACATTCATGATGCAGGGGTTTACGGGACGTAAGATCCTGCATCCTATATGCATAGAAACAGTACCCGGGCGCATGCAAAATAATCTTAGTTTTGGGACTGATTCGCGAACCAGAATACCATTCCAATCCGTGCACATGTCCGTTCAGGCTTCAAGGTTTGAGCGCAATTGCTGTGCGTTTTAAGACTTCCTAACTTATTAGAGATGTAGCGATGAGTGACTTATGAACATTCTTTTGTATCACTAACCGCTTGTCATAGACTAATGCAGAGACCCGTCACCCCGTCATTTGGACTGGCTGAGTCAGGGAGAGGTAAGAATTTTGACTGACGGGTACAAACCCATCAACTGTATAACCCACACTACCGCTATATACTGTGTGACTGGTGCAGAATGCCATAGGAACCTTTCTCTGACGTTGGCTCAGCCTTCACAAGCAGTTCCTGGAAATACTCTACTCACTGTGGCATGTGTATAGTTTGTTGCAATATTCAAATGGATACTGCTTTAATGCAACAACGTAGATACATTGTTAATTACTGCTGTCAGTCAAGAACTGGAACTACAAAGTCTTGTATGGCACTGTTGTGGGAAAGTTTCCAGCATTTGAATTGCCACTAAACAAATCAGATTTGACACCTTGTTAAAATGCTGTTAACTTTGCCCCATATAATTGTTTCGTAACATGCGATTCGGCCATATTACGATGGCATTGTTTTGGCCGACATTATAGACGATTTCCTTATTTAGTATTCGCATGCTGGACCGTTATTCTTCATATGGAAATAGTAATCGGGAGCATTCAGGGATTTGGCACCCGATATACTTCATGCTTCGTTATTTCCATAGAGGGGTCCGGTTATTTGAAAGCATGTGACACTATCAACTGAAACTGCAATATAGCATTTTTGTTTTCGCCATGCCGCCGAAGTCGAAGAAATGTTGAAATGACATTACTTTCACTGCCATCGTTCACCGGGAAGACGATGGCGTGGACCAAGTGTCGCCGGTGATACCTATGCCCGTGTTGTCGTGTTCGACGTCGTCACCTCTGCTCGTGTGGTCACATTTGGCATCGTCATCTCTGCCCATGTCATCGCATTCGGCATCGTCATCTCTGCCCGTGTTGACGCGTTCGGCACCGTTAGCATGTGGCCAATCCACAACTGAATTTGTCCACTCAAATCTGCTTCTTATGTTGCTGATTGTGTTTGTCAAGTTGCAGGGTCTTGTTGGCAACAAATTGCTTTGTTAAATAAATGATGCTATTCTACTGGTGACGCAGTGTTGTTATTAATATGGTCACCATATATAAATATATCAACCGGGAGCAGGTAAGAATTGTGTCAGCCCGTCATTTGGACAGGTAAAATTTCCAGTCATGACGGACAAAAACATTATCCTGCATTAGTCCCTGCCGCTTGTTATCACCAAACAAATGACGGATCGTATGGCGACAATAGAGAATGCATGCACTCCTATCCTGACTCCCATCCCGAGGCTGATCGCGCCAGTCACTCGTCCAACAATCAAACAGATTTGATACCTCAGTGTGTTTATGCCATCACTCCACATTGTTTCAGATGTACAGTACATTGTTATAAAAAATTGATGTGGGGGCACTTTGAGGCCCAAATTGTACTCTGGTTTGCATCAACGTGCGATTTAACCGTGCAGTAACCCGCGACCGCAGCGGCGCACTCTGATTCAAACCAAAGCGAGCGCTATTTGGGACATTATATTTCTGAAACGATATGGAATGATGGAATAAACACACTGAGGTATAATATTTAGGCACAACTGTCATAATGCCGACATCGGGGTGGGCCCAGATTCTACCCGACTTCACAATTAAGTGTCCACAAAGTAATGCAGTTCTATCTGCTGCCTATTGGCTATTCCAATGCTACTGTCATTACCACAGTCAGGTTTCCCGCCACGGAAACAAATTCAGGAGCCTTCCAAATTGACTCGTGGCTTCCTTGATACTCTTGGCTTTGCCTTAGGAAATTTCCCAATGTAACATTTACACGCAAGCTAAGGCATCTAGCTCTCACAAGTGAGGAAGGCTGCTCTAACTTCCGAAACTAAATCGATTATCAAGGAAAAATATCAACAAATAAAACAGTACATTATAACAAGGCACGTTATTTTGTTAAGGTCTTGCTAGTATCAAACTACTAATAATAATAACCGGGTTTACATGGGTAGTATAAGTTTTGATTTTTAGAAAACAATACTTACAATTAAAAAAGAGCAATAAGTGGGACTCTCGCTACAGGCTTGGGACCCCCTCAAAAGAAGGCTGGGGTCCCAAGGACCCCTTGAACACAAACATACAGGTATACCCCTGATGATACACTGTTTTTTTAACTAAAAAATGAAAGTGTTTACTTTATAGATCGTAACATAGTCATTAAACCTTCTCATTTCTATTTGTGTTGTGAAAATCCAAGAAGCATTAACACATTAACAAGACATGGAATGGATAAACAAGATTCATTGTTTAAATAATCAAACATGTTTTATGTAGATCATTATTTTACCATATAAACAGATGTACATACCAAACACTAAAGGTGAACTGGTTTCTTTGAAATGTAAACCTAGAACATTCTCGCTATCACGAATGTGAAGAAAACTGCACGCGCCTTCTCAAATGAGCTAGTAGGTATACAGTTCAGTGTGACAAACAACTCAAGTGTCCGTATCAACTGTCAGAAATATCCAGAAAAATCACTTTCCTAACACTAGGTCCACGGTTGAGTTCAGTGCAGCTCAATAAATGACCTTCCCACATTCAACCAGCAATAACAGCCATGTTTACTTTACCTACGCTGCTGATTTATGTGCAGACCTGACCATACAGCATAGCAGTGCAGGACAGGCCGTTTCTGCTTTTTGAAAGTCCATTAAAGTGGTCTTCTGTTTTAGCCAAGGAGCCAGGTGCCTGTGTACTATTAAGGTAGCAGTTAACGGAACCAGTGCCACCAATTGCCAGAAGACTAGTGAAAAAGAAGAAGACAGTAACTGTTTATCCACATTTCCCCAAACATGGACAATGTTTCAATACCCCTGGTATGGTAGTTCAATTGTTTGACCCCCCTCACAGGCTGGTGACTAGCCTTGTCAATTCATAAAAAAATGCACTCATCTAGAAACAAATATTTGAAAAAATTTGCTCTTGACTAAGACCCTAAAATTGATAGCTCTGATCTACCCCATTCTACTAGTTTATGTCAGGGAAGGAAAGTTATCAAAGTGGGGGTAAAGGTCATACAATATGACATTTCTACATTTTGTTCTGATCGCTGACATTTGAACTGGCAATTACAAGAAAACATTACAATTACGACACAATTTTAGGCTTTTTTCATCACCAAAAACCACATTTCTTGAGCCGACTGTTATGAATAGTGACCAGGAACACAGTATGTCTAAGAGAAGTAACTTGTGAAATGCATAAATGAAGAAACCGTAATTAGCTGGCGAAAAGTATTAACCCTCTCCTTAAGATTAAACGTTTTAATTAGTTAACTAAAAGGTTACAAAAATGTCTTTGCTATTCACAACAAACTGTCAAATCTGATTCCTTCTGAGAAAATTATACTTTTTAGCAGACAGTTGTTAAGATACACTCCATCTCGACTGAAGCTGTCAACTGCCGCCCTAACCAATTATTTTGTTTCCTTGATACATCGCATGCACTATAATAGGTATCAGGTTTGTTTACTTCGCATGTCAGAAATGCCCAGAGAACGTCATGGCCATGGCCGTAGGTATTATCTATAGGGGACACAAGTGATTCTCGTTTCCCGTCCGTTTTGATGCGATAGTTAACGAGATCATACACTCCGGAATTATCGCTCATTCGATTACAGGCATGGATTTTTCATTACACTTTTGGGTAAACTACAATGTAAAATTTCAAGGAAAATCAACAGGTTCAGTAGACTGCAGCCGGGTGGCGAGTTTCTCATACGAGTGCAAGCGTCGATGAAAGACAAAAGCTACAAGTTACTAGTGTGTCGCCTGTGAAATTGTATCTGCTCACGGCAGGCCTTAGCTCACTCGATCGGTTGTCACACAGCACTTGTCAGTAAACAGGGAAGATTGCATGTTATAAATTGTAATCTTCATTGTTAATTATTTTAAACTTCTTTATTACAGAAGTCCAATTATTAATTATTTATATTTTGGTTATTTAAACTTTTTTGACTTGCAAAGCTTCACTTAATGTTAATGCAACGTTTGTGTATTTATTATACATTTTTTCTGTCCGCGTGAGACAAATAATACTTTCATTACTGTTCTAGAATATGTTCCCTTAAACCCCATTTGTAAAGATGTATTATATCCATAAATCATGTACATTGGACAAATACATAGTTACGTGATGTTAACAATTGTTCACATACAACTGTGCCTTTGGTCATTGTAGACTTTATAATGGCAAACATTTCACATGCCACGACTGACAATGTCAATGACGCAGTTTCGTCGTTCCGGTATAACCATTATTCAAAGTCAAAATCACTATGATATGCAAACAATTTAAAAATCATAACTTGCATGCATAATAGTTCCCACCTTCTAGATGAGCTTTCGTTGGGTGGAAACCTATAAAACTTACAACGGAGGTTTCTGCTGTGGCAGTTACACCCATATGCGAAACAATACATAGCTCATTCGCGTCGTTGGGTACCGGATTATGAGTGAAAAGGGCAAAATAGCATAAAACCTGTATGGAGGCAGACGAGACTTGCGTGCCCTATTGGGACTGACACGGATACCACTATTATCGGTTGTAATTCGCATAGATAGTACAGTATAGACTGCCCCTGGTACATGCAAAACGTGCGACATGGCGACCACGAACTTCGATCGACGGAAAGATGCCTATTGACATAATGATAATTGTTGTGTGTTTGTGCCATCAAAATGACCCCTCTTGCGTACCAGCAAATAAGTGATTAACATACCGCTAATTTACGCTGCGCCCCCCCCCCCCCCCCCTTCGGACGGGACGGAAATGACAGCCCCGCAACCCGCAATTAAAGTAGCCCTGGTGGTGTAAATACCGTATGATAATTAAGCGCGGTCGAATGTCGCGTTTTCCGAGCTCTCACGACGGGTGTTGCGGGTAGAGATCGAGTGGCGTCCATCCGTCATGCAACTCCCGATGAAATGCGTAGTTTTCGCCGGCCGGATGCCGTCCGTCGGCGCCGACATAGCCAGGTCGACTGAATCGACAGGCGAACGCCAAAATTCGACGCAGAAGGCCGCCGTACCCAGCGGCAGCCGACGCCGCGCCCGTCGCTCAGCTGGCCCAAGCTGTGACGTAAATATTCGGCTGCTCGCTTCGACCAGCACAAACGCCGCGAATTTTCACCAAACTCGAATATTCCCGTTGCAAAACGTTGCGTCCACGTCAAACTAATCCGTACAGGGTCCGTTTGTCGGCGTCGAGGGGGTCGATAAGCGACTGCATTCAGTCGGGGTAGGTTGTTTGCAGCGTGCGCCCGCTACCACGGCCGTGGCGCCACCATTCGCTGCAACGTCCTTCAAAATTTATGAATGGATAAACATGGTAGAGCGAAAGAGCAGCCGGCAGCCGGCCATTCCGTCTCGCTACTCACCGAATTCGGCATCCGTTCAGCGCCCGCACACTCGTGCCGATTTCTCCAACTTCATGAGCGCTGCTTCGTCGCGCTAAATCCCTGCAAATCGGCGTTAAAACCGCACAAACGCAAAACACTCCTCCATTGAAGGAACATCCCATATATGGAAAGCGAGTGGATATGTGACACGAGCGAATGACCTCCCTCGAGACTTCCGGACCGAGTCCACTCTGCGCTCAAGGGATGTCAGGTTCACCGCGCCTAACCGCCAGCAGCGAAAGCCGCAAAACCGCGCCATGTTTACCTCTGGTAAACACGTTTTTGGCGGGTTCACATTGCGTGCTTGTTTGTTGTCGACCTGTACAGTGCGTTTATTCTGTTTTGTAGCTATCTGGATGCTGTATGCACGCGCTGCATATTAATCAATGCAATCGCCGTTGTGGGAAGTGGGGAGCGCATTCACAGGTGGTAGGTCCATGAGTACGTTTATTTTTCTTCTTGAAAAGAGTCATTAGCTCGGAAAACCGTAAATTCATAATATCATAGTTTGCATCTTTACACGATCGATTTATAAACTGGACGAAACTAAAACATTAAGATTACGTTTATTTTTGTGAGCGCTTAAAACAAATGTCACACAACAATCGTCGAGTTCGGCTTCTTTTCATCAAGAAATGTGGGGCCAAGTAATTTATGTTTCCCTGTAGGTTTCCCTCTCCTCGCTAATGCACCCCACCCCCGTGTGACTCTCCTGCACTAAGTCATTTTATTTCATCCGTCATAATGATCTTTTTCCTTACCTAAACCACCTCTCTCCCCGTCTTTTCACGTTTTTGTTTCTTCCTAACTTCCGCCTCTCGGGTCACCATCTATTCCCCCCATTTACCTAGTCTCCTGTCCTCCCGTTGATCTGACTTTCTTCCTCAGTGATTCTCTTCTCCTTTCGCACCACCAACGTCACTCCTGCCTTTTTCTCCTTCCCTCCACCCTCCCCCTTTCCTCCCTTCCACACCTACTCGCTAATCCTCCTTTCCCCATAGATCTCTCTTCCTCTAACATTCTCATCTTCCCGCCTTCCCTTCAAATTAACTGATCGAGAGCAAAAATCTAAAACCTAAGGTTAATTCTATGGTTTTCTTAATGTAGCTCACATTTCTCTCATGAAACAAACACAATTTGGAATAATTTAATTTATACTTAGTAGGCCATGTGCTCTCATTATACATGTGCTGATGTCCCGTAATAACTTATTTATTGATGTTAATTGTAGTTTACGGACACCAGTAGTTCAGTACCCAACACTTTGAGGCTTTGCTCCATGTCCCTGCAGCGACGATGTTGCCGCCAACTGCCAGTTTCCATGGCAACGCAGAAGATACGCAATTGCCTATTTGCTTGAACAGGTTGAGGGCCACACCAACAATACTAAAGCGAGCAGATATTTACGACGACAACACCAGTGTCAACTCCCTCGACAATTGTCGTCTGCTGCGTTCATTTTAGGCAGTTTGATCACCTTTGGGCACGCACTCGTAGAGATGGGGTGACGGTTAGCCACCGACACGACTTGTGTCAACATTTAAAAAACGTTGTTTGCTTTGTAAACTTTAAACTCGGTCAATACGTCGCTGAACGCCGGACGCGGCTGTCTTTCGCGCCGCTGCTGCTGACGCGGCGAGGTTTGCATCGACGTCAGGAATGTGGCGGCGTCCCATCGGCGGCGCTCGTATATCACGAACCCGGCGTCCAGTGAATGAAACGGCGCGAATACTGCCACCTGTCGGCCACGGCGTCAGTGAGCCTCGGCGGGAGAGCGAATTAATTGCCAGGAAATAGTAAAACATCAGCCGGACGAGCGGATACAGGGGCTATAAATAGCCGGCTGGGTTTCGACTCGCCTCACACCTAAATGCCACTCGACCCTCAAGAAATGGGGCCTCGTGTGTACTGACTTGATCTTCACTGGCGTATTTTATCAGCGCCCAATCACACGACGTATGGAGTAGATATATTACTTGTGTATTGACACTAGGTGGCGCCATTATGTAATGAATAGATCATCGTCTGAAACTAGTCCGAACAAGTTGCTAGTCCGAGAGAGTAACCAATGGAATTAGGGTCTATTATCATAACGCAACAAACCAACAAATATTTATCAATTACACAGTTATGTTTTGTTTGTAAGTACGTCCGATGAAAGTTAAAAGTTTTGGTTTTGTTTGTAGGCCTATACACCGGGAAGAAAACGAAATACGATAAATCACGATCACACGGAAGTATCCCCATGGGCGCGCCCAGGCGAGGGAGCATCCGATATCCTCTTAGGCCCGCCCCGCTTGGGTGGTCGCCTCTATGGCTGTCACCCGATCACGACCCGTTAACGGAAACTGTCGACTCCATGTCACCGCTTTCTATCAGTCGGCGAATCTGGTTCGAATCCACTATGCTTTCTTCCCAGAGTTGATCCGGACTTGGCATTGGCGATTATTTGTGTCTGATCATAATTATTTAACATCAGACGAGAGCTATTTTATTAAACGTATTTGATATAGCGTTACATAACAAAAAAATAGAGGGGCCTACGCGGCTCACCGGGCAGTCAGGTGTAATCATTATTTAAGACCGGAATTCACTGGCATTTTTCGCCCGACCTGACCAGACTAAACCACATCAGACCAACACCGACTAACCCCGACTACTGTCGACGTAGTGGAAAGTTTTCAACTTTATATGATTATGACGTCACGCCGGCTGCGATTATGGATCAGTCGGTGTCGGTAGGTTTAGTGGATACACTGCAGTAGAGGGAGTTTGGTCGGATCGGGCGAAAAGTGCCGCTGTATCCCGGCCTTTACACATAAAGTCATAATTATAAACGCGTTAGCTATCATTACGTTCTGGATCCGGCATTGTTTCGCCTGTATCGTATTTATGTAAATGAGAAATTGTGAAACGGTTGCCGACAGTTGGCAGGTTGTCGACAGTTGACAGGTTGCCGACAGTTGGCAGCATTGAACCAAAGCAATTATATACCAAGCAGTCACTCGCGCAGCGCTCTCTAATATTCATGTGTGAACGTAATGATACGCTACCAGTTCAAATTCAAAATGGCGGATCGCTGAGTGACTCTGCTTGGTAATTCAAATGCTTTGATTGAACGCATTTGTTCAAATCGAAAACGAGGCTGGTATGCCAATGAAGTTGCACTCGACTGATACAAGTTGTCAGATCTTACATCAATATCCATTCCAATAAAAACGGTCAATTTCAACTGGAAGTTATTTATTCAAAGTACTGGAAAACATGAGCAACAGCGATGGCATAAACAATAGTTCCCGTCGTCATCGCACGCGCCATTTTGCTATCATGACGTCAACAACTAGTTCCGTCGTAATCGGACAAATAGGACTCGTCCAATTTTGAAATCATAACTGCAGTACCTAACACGACATTGTGGGTCTGGCATGTCGAACTATTTCCACATTCACAGTAAAGTAAGTCGGCCTCATTTTAGATGCGCTATATTGAGCGTAAGTATAAAACGGTGCCCTGTGTCGGATTCCTTTTCTGCACGGTTCTAAATAATTACGTGACTGCAGCTTTGAGTGAAGTTTAGGAGGATGTGAAAACAGCTTTGGTGAGTTGCCGATGCGGGACGAAGCATCATAGGGGCACTTCCATTTGCAAAAGAGTAGTTTTCCTAAAAACAATATCCCATTAAGAAGACTCCACTGGTTGGCTAAAGTAGGCCTATGATGTCATCAACTTAGTCATGTTCCAATGGTTCAATATATATATCGACTATAGAAGAATCACATGATAAAATAAAACAGGCGTATTTAGATCTGTCCACTTAAAGACATACCTTCACACAAAGGTCCCAGGAGACGAGACAGAAAAGTGGGTTGGGTAGTGGGATGGAGGTGGGGAAATCCCGAACGTCGTAGATCACAGCGTTGCCACTGGTCAAGGTTAAATATCTGTGGTTGTGAACTGCGTCAAGCTGTGGTATCTTGAATCACTAACCAGCATCGACGCTTACGCAACTGAAAGTGATATAGGGTCTAGGCATATGTGGAATTTAGTTGTTCACCAAATGAACTACGATTCCGTGATGTATGCGAGTGGATGTCTGTTGTATCCGTTCTAACTGACAGTAGTGTGACATGTTTCGTGCATTTCCAGTTCAAAACATCCAAACGAGCCACACTTGCCGAACAAAACATGCCCGGATGTAAATGAGATTACCATGAGCGAAGAATCCCATTGGTTGAGGCGACATTCCACGGTTTTTCGTGTAGATATAGCAATACCACCTTTGGTTCACGAAGATACTGCAGATTTCTTTCAGTTTTTTTAAAGAGCTGTACTTAAATAACCTAGTGGGCGCAGACCATAGAGCGCAGTTTCTTTCCCCATCAGTGGCTATGTTGATGTTTTGTCTGATTATAAGAAAACATGACCATAAAGAATACTCAAACTTCCTCACAACCGCTGCGACCATGTAATTGGTATGCGGAACTAATTTCGTGCAAATGGCGCCGCTCCAGATCTCTTAAAATGTCGGCATATACGATACCCATCAATGTTGACAAAGTGTCCATGTATTTATATATGACGCCCACGTGTGTTAGGCCCGACGATTGACAACTTGTAAAACAATTTCCGCGTACTTAACCCTTTAGAAAGGCATAATTGCAATGCTAATAGGTACATTATTGCACTAAATGTGCTAATGCACTTGCTAATATGCACTCAGTTCACATTAAAATGTTTTCTTCTAAATTCTTAAATAAAAATTTACTCGGTCCTACATTGGGGACACTCTGACACCGACAGACCTTTCACGTGAACACCGAAGGAAGGCAATGCTAATCGAAGAAGTGCGCGCTTCAAACTGGTTTAGGACGCTGCGACTGCAGTGGAAACACAGACGAATTTGGCTAGGACAAATGTTCAAGAGTTGGAAAGGACTTCCATCGTCTCTTGACCAGGACGGTCATATCCGTGCCACTTTCCCGCAGAGTGTAATCCAGACCGGTCTGTCGTCTGCTGTGAGTAGCTGGGCAGGAATAAGATCGGTCCACCCATTTTTTGTTCTGGCTGTCCCATTTTCTCCTCCCCATCTCTGTCTTGTGCCGAATCACGTGGTCAAACCAGGAGGACTTGCGTCGTTGGTGGGAGGAGGGATGGGGGGCGGGCGATCTCCCAGATTTGTAGGCCAACATCCTGCACCCTTCACCGTTGACAGCAAGGATTCATTCTTACCAGCGAATTAATCCGCTGGCCCTCTGCACAGATACGTGTGACACATATTTTAAAAACGTAATGGACATATGAATAACAGTCATTGTCAATAATAAATAACGTTTGTTCGTCTTCAAATTTCCACCAGTTGGAATTCAAAAATTAACTCCACCCGTCCAAATTACATTGGACGGGTCTTTAGATAAAGTTATGTGATTTTAGTTCGGTTAAATAAATTAAGGCGATTCCTTTGGAAAATTTAAGGTGCTTAAGCTCGTCTTTCTGTTTTTGCTTTTAGGCATAACATCGGTCAGTTCTGAATCCAACGAGAGGACGGAACGGTACTAAATACTACACTTCCAGTGGCGTTCAATTGATCTGGCCGTATTGAAAGACGATATGGGGAGTTAGCTGGGCGCCCAGCGGCACGTCGAATACCCATTGGCCGTGTTAGGCCTGCGAGGAATTTCTCGTTTTAAAGAAAGGCTGCCTGTCCCGTCAGGTAATTATTAGCAGGAAGTGTGCCGAATCAGTTGTATGCACTTTGGCGGGTAGCATACATTCAGCATATTTATTATAGTATTAAGAACAATATACAAAGAAATGCTAACACGTGGGGAGAGGACATTGTAACTTTGTAGTGTCCCGTGATACTATTATAATAATCACATCGATCATTTTTTTCTCCAAAACATGCACATGGTGAAATATGGGCCACGCATAATTATCTTTATTAAATCCGTTTGTAAAACAAGTTGTTTCTATTTAATAAGATGATATAGTTACTTGTCTGAATCTTTTTTGCCCCAACGAAGCTTTCCACACCTTCACGATGTCTTCACCAGCGTTGTAACGGGCCGCTTTAGGTGGTCATGTGACGTTGTTGGTGATTGTCACATGACATGACGCCGTTTTTACTTCGTGTTGGTGTTTTATTTACAGAGAATACAGGAACAATGTCGACATGTGGAGGTCGAGCTGATGCCATTCGGGGTGATTTTCGTGCCGTTCGTTTGTGTTTGATAGTGAATACAGGTGTGTAGGCTGTCTGGGTTAGTTTCACACCTGGCGACACACACGGTAGAGGAACACTAAGGTAGTCTCGCAAATGGCTTGGCCGGTTGATTGCGACTTCGTTTTCTCTTGAACGTAGTTTACTTGATAAGAGTTCGCGTGTGTGTGTTTATGTGCGTGCGTGTGCGTGCGTGCGTGCGTGCGTGCGTGCGTGCGTGCGTGCGTGCGTGCGTGTTTGACAACCAGACCGGCTTGCTGATTGTTTGTGTGGGCACACACACACACACACACACACACACACACACACACACACACACACACACACACACACACACACACACACACACACACACACACACACACACACACACACACACACACACACACACACACACGAATGGTCACGTTCTGATGGGTGAACTGCGGCGAACTTTCGTTGCTGCTGTTTTTCAAACCCTGCCACCTTCTTGCCGCCGGCAAACATGTGCAAAGGTTCGCAGTTATTCGCATCGGTGTCCAGCACAAAACATTTATGGAAACTCCCAGCCAAACGTTGGCTTTCTCTCAATGGAAGCACAGGATACACGCGCCAGTTCACTGGCACTGGGCCACGCTATCGCAGACACCATCGCTGCATCTCAATCGCACCACGTTCTCGTCGAAAAAGCGCCAGAGGGCGTTCTTTAATAACAATACGGAGCTGGCAAAGTATTTGAAGATTAACAAATATAGTTTAGCCCGTTTCACCACATCGTTATCAACACTGTGAGTAACTGTTAATGATCCGATACATTTGACCGCAAAAGGTACGAAACATTCAAACATATGCTCGAGAAGAATCGGCTTGTCGTCACGCATGAGTATTGAACACTCCTTAGGTTCGCCCGACGCTAATATCTAAATTCAGGGTGTTTGGGGGTCAACAGAACAGGAAGTGACAACGCAAAAGTCCCGCGGGTGTTTTTTTTAAGAATAAGTTATCCACAAACCATTGATAAATCTTGGGTCACATTAGGTCGTGCGCCAACACGTACACTCAGGCAGATATACGCGTCGCCGTCACGTACGGCGTTCGCACGGTTGATCGTTACTATCGTGGAACAATCCTCTAATAATTCCCAACTGACAAGTTTTCCTCGAAAGAAACGTTGCCTACGTTATGTCACTGCACCAATGAACACATCGTCAATGAAATAGAACGTATCTCAACCGCATTAATTATTCTCTATTAATAGACAAATCGTTAAGTATTGGTTATTAAGACCGCGAATAGAACGAACTAATCATGCAGCAAGAAATATATTTTTAAAAACGAAAGTGGAAATGGATTGGACACACCCTCCGAAAGGAAACCACAACAGTCACTGCACAAGTGTTGGAATGGAACCCAGAAGGAGAACGAAAACTGAGCAGACCAATAAACACCAGCACGAAGGAGATTCACAAAAAGCCGACGGACTAATGAAATATAGAAACACCTGGAAAGAAATGAAGAAAGCAGCGAACATCAGAATGCGTCGGAGAAGCGTCGTTTCGGCCTTACGCTCTACTCGTTGTGAGAAGGAATGAGTGTTTTATATGCGTATGTTTGTGTTGTTGAATGTATGAATCTCTATGTCGAAAGGGATTGCCAAGATACAGATACTGTTTGTATTTCTTGAATACGTGAATGTCTTATAGGCTATATCGAAAAGGAGCTGTTATAGAGCAGACTTTCACAACTCGATCTGTCAATATAAACATACGAGAACCAGCAGTTAAAGCGAGTACAGCTATATGTCCGGCGGGATAATGTAACCCAATGAACTGGGGCGACAGTCTAAATGTATCGCAACGTAAATATTTACATAAGGACTGGTTTCAACGCCGGTCGACAGTTCACCCCCCGAGAGTGGGGGGTGAAGATAGACGCGGGGCGCTGGCCACTATCACAGGACGCGTGTGTTTATGTCACTATTGCCACATCCGGGCGATGTTTGCCGTCTTCATCAGGTTTCATCGGCCGCAATTCCTGTTGACGAGCGCTGACAAAATCACCTTCGTAATTTCGAACTAAGTATAGGGTAAAAAGTTAGTTCTTATTGTAGCGCGGTGTCCACCCCTTAGGTTTGGTCAGAGCGCTTTACACTTTCTTCCCTGGCTGTTAAATCGAACACCAAGCCGACTTCTCTGGGAAGCATTCAGCCACGCTGTATTACTGCGCGAAGACTATTCGTAAACAAATATTCACCAACAGTCTACAGCCAGGTATCCATTCAAAAATCGGGATGAACTGGAGGAACGTGGAGTGAATTTATCCAAAGTTCGTGAACTTATCCAAGGTTCGAAACGGCAACGAGACAAAATTCGAACCAGGGTTCACACGCTTGAAAGTGAGATGCTTCCCTACTACGCCACCGCGTCCCACCGTGAGGTTTGAAAGTTGTCCCGTTGAACAGTTATTACATATACATGGAGCAAGAGGCACGTTGGACTTAACATTAAGACAATAGGTAGGAGGTTGGCCCCACAACACGTGGGAGATCGGAGCTTGATACGCTTGCCACCCACGTCTTATATCTGGAGTCCAGATACAAGCATCGATCTCTGCAGGGGTTTTGCGTGGGCTTTTTGAGTGGTATACAGGCCCTACTTATTTATCTTCAAACAACAGCACTTTATCTGTTGCGCAATGAACCTAATTTATTTTTTAAATACCCTTGCCCGAAGTAAAGAGTACCACGACTGTCAATCCAGTGACTCAAAAAAATAATATATTTATATATAAATGTTTATATATATATATTATATATATTATATATATATAGTATTATATATATATTATATATATATATATATATATATATTACTGAAAACACGGTTATTAAATGAAACAACGACATCCATTATACATATACTATAATAGGCCGGCATTAGGCCTAACTACAGTGCATGAACTTGGAGATGAAAGAACAATAATTTGGGAACGTAGTTTAGTTGATAGCACCCAATAACCCGGGAGCCTCGTACGATATCAATCCCAGAAGGCGTAGGCCTGCTCTGTAGATCCCGGGGTTGAGATGAGAGTCGGAAGTCAGTGTGCGCAAGGGCAGCGGGAGGGGATAACGGGTACAAACGTGTCAAATTAGTAACTATCGTCATCTCGAGGTAATGGGAAGCACATTTGGCGGTGCACTAACCACCGCCCATGTAATCACGCCTGCCCGACAGCTGACCCACGGTCGGTGTCGCTGTACTTTTCGTTCGGAGTTCGCGCGCACGCTTGTGGTTTTTTGCTTTGCCCGCAGCAACGACAGACGTCAATCGCCACCTGGCGACAGGGCAGATGTCGTAGAAGTCTACGCCCTGCGTCACAAGTAGCCATCTTTGTTTGGTGATGGTGGTTGTGGTAGTGGTGGTGGTCGTCGTCGTCGTCGTCGTCGTTGTCAGAGGAGTAAAAACGTCCGCATTTTGCAGAAAAATGCTAATGCAAACCGCAATTAGAATATATGAAGGTGTATCCAAGCATTATTTTGTTAATGGATTTTCACATTTTGTTACTGACTTTCCAGATGTGTCTACACCCTGATTATGGCCCTGGACAAATACTAAACAGCCGCCATTGCCTGTAACTGACCTTTGGCACTCGTTCGCGGTTCCCACGCACCAAACCGCAAATCGGGCGAAGTACAACCGATTCTGAAAAAAACCACTCTGCTATTAATTGTTTTTACCCAGTGGAAGAGGTCACCTATTTTTAAAGGCCTGGATACACTGGCACTTTTCGCCCGACCAGACCAGACCAGACCAGACCAGAGTGTATCCACAACACCGACCGACACCGACTGCACTATGCTAGAACCCGGCATTACGTCATAAGCCCCGACTTCTATCGACGTAGTGGACAATTTTCACGTTTATGTGATTATGACGTCACACAGGCTTCCAGTAAAGTGCAGTCGGTGTCGGTCGGTGTACAGTAGATACATTGCAGTCTGGTTTGGTCTGATCTGGTCTGGTATGATTTGGTCTGCTGGTCTTGTCTGGTCTAGTCTGGAGCGGTATGCATGGTTTGGTCTGGTCTGGTGAAAAGTGCCAGTGTATCCCGGCCTTAAGAGAACCAGATAGTATACGAGAGCTCCGCTCTTGCTCCTGCGCTGACTGCTCATTCAACGGAGCAAGGCTTTTTCGTTACCAATAAACTTCCTTGTAGCTTGTCGTGACGACTGGTATCTGCAGTCGGGAAATAGAACACTATTTTACTTCTGGGTTCAATGTAGAGCAATATTGTGCATTCATTTATTTATAAGGCAGATAGATGCCAACCCAGCTTCGCCGATTGATTTCACAATTAATAAAATTGCTGGCTAACACATAAACCTATATATGCGGTGTACAGTTTGGTATCGTTGCTATATTGCAGCACCGTACGTGTGGTGTGCGGTGTGTGGTGTGGTGTGGTGTGTGTGTATGTGTGTGTGTGTGTGTGTGTGTGTGTGTGTGTGTGGTGTGTGTGTGTGTGTGTGCGTGCGCGCGCGTGCGTGCAGACGTGCGTGCGTACACCTGATAGAATAATCCTCCAGTGTACGCAGACAGAGTCCGCTTTCTGTGTGCAATAAATGGCGACCATGATGTTTTTCTCGAAAACGCTACTGCATATTAGTGACAAGACAAACAGTAAAACAGAAACAGAAACAGAAAAAGTAAAGCAGGCTGCTTCATAGTGCACAGTGTGGATTTGCGTGACTCGCTATTTGCATTGGTTTCGGTGGACGTGTAAAATGAATAAATGTCGTTCCTCGTTTATTAGTCTTGTACTGGTGCACAGTGTTTTTATTGCGAGATAGTGTTCACAATTTGAAAGGTATACCGCGAAATGTTCAAATAATACACACAACTTTCGGATTCTAAAATAGCTCTATTGGTAATATTGACGATATCGGCTGGGTTATTCGCAAGACACTTTGATGTTTGGTGCGGCCGCGCTTTCCCATAGGCAAGATAAAGGATAATAATTACCACCCTCGCCCATTCGGGGTAACGGAACAGAGAACTCCCCCGCACACGCACACACACACACACACACACACACACACACACACACACACACACACACACACACACACACACACACACACACACACACACACACACACACACACACACACACACACACACACACACACACACACACACACACACGCCCATTCGGGGTAACGGAACAGAGCACTCCCCCACACACGCACACGCACACACACACACACACACACACACACACACACACACACACACACACACACACACACACACACACACACACACACACACACACACACACACACACACACACACACACACACGTATCCTGCTGCCAAATAGCAATCAACTGTGGTACCGCAGTTACTGCCACGCCCGTCTTTATCCCAAAATATCAATGCAAGAAAAACGGCTTTATTGCATCGTAGAGAAACTAGTTGTGACACCAGCACTGACGGGTGCTGACCACCCTTAGTGACGGCGACCGTGTGATATCCTGAAAGGTGTGGCTATATATAATGAAATAAGGCATCACATGAACACCTGGCAACCACAGAACGTACGTAGGCCCGCACAGACTAGCTAGTTAACATAATGTCTCCACTGTTGGAAATCGGTGCCGTGGCAGCAGTCGATGTAGTTGAAAGGCCACGCAACTACACACAATTTTGGCTTTTCACAGCGAGAACAAAGGTCGTGCCACAGAACCCGATTCGGGTATTTCTTTTTATAAAAACATTTTGCGGTTTGACAGGCTCAGAAATCGGCAATGACCTTTCTTGTATGTCAAACACGGAATTCACGTAATGTTTGGGAAGTTTGCCTCGCTTGTCTTTTAACATGTCATACGGTCGTGAGAACTAACGGAGGTCGTATCGAGTCGATGGGCAATGATGTCCTGTGAAGTCGACAAGTTCCTTCATTAACTGTACACAAAACACACCGTTAACCTGGCAAAGAATCTGGAAAACACAGGCTAATATGTGCATTTCACGGCGAAGATTTTACCTAGGGTATGATATGGTATTAAAGCTCTTTGTAAGGTTTCTGAAAGGACGTGACATCTCGTTTTTCTTTCCTTTTATACATTCGTAGTTATATGGGTTCGAGTTTTGTAAACCATTACATCAAAAGGGTAAATCTGCTTATCGTTTCTTAAAATACGTTTAGTAGGCCTATATATTTATGTGTATGACATATACCAGGAAGAAAACGTGAAAAAGTACGCCGACTAATTATTATAATCAAGGCAGGCGGAATTAACTGGTGTGTGCTTTCATGTTATGAACGAATTTGGCATAAGTGTAAACGGAACAGCTCGCCGGCTTCAGTGTGTCGTGACGGTCGGGGGACGCGAATCGACGGGCTTATGGATGCGGCAAAACACCTCTCGTGGAATGGTACCGTCACCTCGCATACTTCATACGCATGGCTAGCTAAACTCCTGCACCTGCGTTGCAGCTGAGCTTTTATTGTTACAATTCGAGCGCCTTGTAGCTCACGTTTGACCAAAGTTCAACACCGACACCGAGTCAACTCCGAGTGTTTGGACAGAAAGCGCGGTTGACGCGAATACGCTTGGGTTTGTGAAGGAGATTTCACGTCAATCACGTATGACTGACAGCGCGTTGATTTCGTCATGGCCAATGACGACGTTCCTTACGTATGCCACGCCCCCAACGTGCCACGCCTCTAACATGCTTCGCTCGAAAAGTCGCGGCTAAATTAGCGTACACTCTCTACGTTCAACAGCGCGAAGGGAGTGTGTTCTTTGAAATGTCGTGTGGTTATAAAAGTACCCGCACGGCGCTGTGGCGTTCTACTGTAGTACCGAATGGAAAGCAATTTGCCTGTGACATTACGCGCTGTTACCATACCTTGTTATTTTGACTTTATAAATAGGAGGGGGGGGGGGGAGCTACCCTCTGAAAAACCAATCGCTCGTTAGATTGTGTACTTAGACTAGTTATAGACTGTGTAAAATTTACCATACGGGTGAGATGTATGTAAGCATACCGGCGACATAGATTATCACTGAGATAGATGGCTGAGTTGTTCCTATATGGATATATCAGCGAGTTGTTCCTGTATAGTTATAATAGCCCCTATAGATATATGGGTGAGATGTTCAAGTAAAGACAGGTGAATGTATCGTCTGTTCCTGTATAAATGTATGGGTCACCCATTACAGTATGGGTTCCCATGTTTGCATCAGGACTAGACCCCGGCTACGTTGTGAGATAAGGTCGGGTCACTCGACGATAGAAATGGGGAGATAATACGAGATAACTTTGAAATAGCAGCAGACCTCGTTGGGTACATCACGTGAAAGTTTACCTAGCTGATGTTATAGTTTACCGACGGTCTAACCGATACTCAATTTGATATGGCAGGCATAGATTACTTAGAACAGTAAATACTATAGGGACGGTAAATAAGTCATTACTCCGGAAATACTACACAAAGGAAACGCCGGTATTCATCCAAAACGGAAACATGCAGAACAAACATGTAGATTTAAAACAAATAGCTTGGTTGTGTTGATATAGATATGCTTCCACCCACAGATAGCAAATACCTACTCAGTGTCAATACGCGAGTCTGTTTCAAAAGACAATTGACACGTCCTACAGTGGCGGCCCACATATAGCTCAAACGTATGTCAGATTATTGATAAGCCAAAGTCTTCCTGGTCTATATAGGGTCTGGGGCGTATTGCCCCGGGTTTTAATCTTGTTAAATATGGGTTAATTGAATACTTGTAATATTTGTCGATTTGTAAGTATGGCATTGACCGAATATAAATTTGTGTGGATGTCGTTTGCCCCTGAGGACAACTGCTAGTGTGTGACTTGGTATGTGTTATTTCGACCCCCTCCCCCATCACCGTCACCGTCACCATATACTGTAGTTGGGGTATATGACATAGCTAAGGATGGACACAGTTGACACGTTAACCCAGTTTAAACAAGTTTATATATATTTATATATATATATTATAATATATTATAATATATATATATAACGTTTCGAAATTTCCTTTCCACAACTCCCCTGTTCTTCCCGAATTCCTAAGCCTGTTACTTACTCAATTACGGCACGGTATACACTATTTAGATGATTACACTTCTATTTGTATTGTTTATCCAACTATAACCCGCGCTACGTACTGTATTAATGACGTGTAAATCAGTTTGTTCCTTCGTTCTCCGTCGTCGTTATCAATATACGTATGACGCAGATACATACAGCCGACTAGGGTGAACAGTACCGAGGTGGGGTATATCACGCTACCCCCACTTTCTTTACAATGGACCCTTCGGCGATTCGTTCGTTTCATTCACAGATCTGTTCACGCCGTCACGCAGCGGATGGCTGTAACGGGCAGCGATCGTCCGCGACCCTCACCGCGAGAACAAACGGGTCTCGCACGACGCGGTCGCTCATTAGGGCTTCGCCACTATTTTCGTCGTAAACTTCGACGAAAATACTGAATGAACGTCGAATGTATTCATGAATGAAACTACGGATAAGGCCGCCTGAATGGGCGTCCTCTGTAGACTGGCACGTGTTTGTCTTTGGCCGGCAAACGACAACAAAGACCCGACCGGTTCATGGCCGACCGGACTGTGATAAGGGCTTTGTAACGGTTTTACGATCTTGCACCGCGGGCTCCGCGTGGCACGAGGGTCACGCGACCAGGGCGAGACGCCTGACTCCAATGACATATTCGGACACATGCAGATATCTGCACCGGACATTTGACCAGCCGACTGGCCATTCCTAGTGAACTCGTGCCGGTCACCAATTTTCTAGTCGAATTTGCGATATGTCACCCCTCCATATCGTGCTGGCCGAAAATTTATTTAACTCATATTGTTGCGGAGAACCCATAAATTACAAAAAAAAGCGTTCTGTGGAGGCCTCCATAAAATATATTGTGGAGGCCCCGGCACAACTACCCCGTCTGCCCTGCCTTAAATCCGGCACTGGATTGCGATATTTGTCTGACGTCTGTTAGATACATTGCTTTCGGCTTTTTTCAAACATTTCTTTCCTGTTAGCGAATCCACGAACTCTTGGAATGCGATACCCCGCGTGCTGTTAATGTAGTGTCTTAGCGGATGTAGTATCAGGCAAGTTTTATGGTATAATGGTAGCACAACGTTTGAAAAAACGGTCTCGCAAAATATTTACTTTCGGTATGCGCATGTGCATAACAGCTTAACACCAGCGGCATCTTTAAAAAGCCGCATCTTGCGTGTCACCAGCGTTATGCCTAGAGACTGACTGTCTATAAAGATGAAAACGATGGAATGCTGTCGTTCGCAACAATTCCGATGTTACGCTTCAAAGCAGACGAAGCCGTATTATAACGTAAAGTATTTGTCAGCCGGGAGGCGACCTCCAGCGGCTGATAGCATCGCCGCTCGCAGCGCCGCCTCGCCGCCTCGCCGCTGTAAGTGCATGACTCTTTGTTGTCGATCGCTACTTCCGCTGTTGCGATGTCTTCCGGGAATCGCCGGTCGCTTAAAAGGTTTCGGCGGCGGGGATTGCGAATCAAAAGGAAGCGCGTGGGTGCCCCAGGGGAAGAATCGGGCGTGGGAGGAGGCGATGAAGCAACGACAACGTTGTGGCCTTTGATGTAGGTGTATGTACCTTCCATGGGACCGCCCGGCGCAACATTCGGCTTGAGTTGGCCGTCAGAACTAGGCCTACTAGACAACCGGCAACACAACTGAAAGTATCCAAAACATCGGCTGGAAATCCCCACAACACCAAAGTGCAATTGCCGAGATAGCCATGATGCACCGGGTGTTATACCGTCTAATAGATATACCAGCAGTCACGTTCCTGCATCCGTCTACACTAGCACAAAATGCCACACGTGCGCTATCTCTTCCTCTACTGCAGTATACCTGCAAACTTTTTTTTCTTGAAATCCGGGAGATTCATCAGCAGTCCAGCATGCTTCCCGTGTCGCGCTGTCTCGGATCTTGACATTGGAAGACGGGGGAAGGGGTGCTGTTGAAGATTTTCCGCCGAAAACTCAACGATTCAGCACATCTCCCGTGATGTCCCGCTGTCTCGAACACGAGGGTGCTGTTTGAGATTTTCATCGGAAATCAGGGAGATTTGCCCGTATTCCGGGACCCCGGGAGTTACACCAAAAATCCGGGAGACTCCCGGATTTTCCGGGAGAGTTGGCAGGTATACTGCAGGACTGACATTTTAAAGCTCTCCTTCCCAGCTGGTTTCCGCCTTTTTAACCAGCTTCCTGTATGGATGCATAATCACTCCCCTCAACCCTAGACACATTCAAGGAAAGCTTGACCATGCTGAATATCTAAACACTTATAACTGTTTTAATGTTTACCAACATCGCGGTGTAGCAATTTGTATACATATCTTATCCTGGTTTTGTATTCTAACCTGTACCACATTCACGACTTTTCACATTGTATCAAATTGTCAACTTCACTCATAATAATATATATTTTTAATAATAATATATTATATTTAATATAGCGCCAGATTGTTCGAGGCGCCTTACAACATGTAGAACCCAGATAGCTGTATATACATGCTGACAACAGTGCCACAATGCTCTGTGGTTATATATTACGGAAGAAGAGATGTTCCGTTTACCTATTAGGAGATCGAAGTACTCCAAATAAAAGTACCGCTACACAGTATATGGCCTATCCCACTATAAAGATATAGTTCAAAATGTCTTTGAGAAAGTTCCCCTAAAACATTAAATCTAAGTAGAATTTGCTCTACCTACAAATTAGCTGTATAAAAACCTCAATAATCAATCAAGTCATATAATAATTATTTGTGTAAAATATGTTTTGTGAAACCTGTTTTAAATGCAAGTGCATAACTCGTATAGGCCCACAAGAGGTAACTTAATAACCGTGAGCATTCATCTTGTAGTATGAACTATGTATCAGATTGGACACACAGCATGTATGCAAATCATTTCATTAACCAATGACCACAGCGAATAAAGAATCGTCACGATACTTTAATTTAATTAATTGGTTGACACCACAAGCGTGACGTCATGTCCGCCTAGACCGGAAGTCGGATGGTAATAGCCGTGAGAAAAATGCCTGTTGGATATTTGCGTTCAATCGGATCACTGGTCAAGCTTTGCACTGACCAAGAGTACTTACCACATCACGTGTACTGTATTTTGGTTGGTGGTTCTTGGTACTGATGTATATCAATTACGGTTTAAATTTAACGGAATAGCGATTCGGGGTGCTTTTTTGCACTCCAGAACATCTCTAATTGCATCCAGTTGAGACTCTCAAAACCATCAAACTGCACCCCCTTGAAACCTCGAGCGGACATATTTTCCCTTCGAGCGGAACCATTTTGCCCCATCGTGAGGAGGATGCGTACGCAGCAATCGCACCCCAGCCTACGGGCCTGCTATATCGCATTACACGTGTTTTGTTGTCGAACCTTACAACGAAGTGTTTCAAGAATATTAACGTTTATAATATTATGGATGGTGCTCTTGCTGCTTCACAAACAAACAAAGAAGTCAGATAATACCGTATAACACAAGTAATGCAATGGTCTATAAAAGGTAAGTTCTTATATAGGGCAATGTCCAGTCCTGTTCAAATCACTTTACACTTTACTCCCTGGCAGACCAATCGAACACCACTCGACTTATATGGGAAGAATTCAGCCGCGCTGCAGTTAATGCGCGACTATTCCTGCATAACTATCCACTACTATCTTTAGACGGGTACTCATTCATAGAGCTGAGTGAACTGGAGCAACGTAGAGTGAACGAATTTGTCCAAGGTTCGACACCGCAGCACAGGATTCGAACCCGGGTTCTCTCGATTGAGAGTCCGAAGCTCTAGTTACTGCGCCACTGCGCTCCACATATCTGGAATCTGTCAGCCGTGCATCAGACAATAGGGTGGATGGTAACTATACGGTGGGTTGTTTTACTGTTGCATTAGTGTATCAACTATTGCGAAGGCGTTGGAGTCACGTGATTAGAAATGGCTCATTCGTCAACGATGGAGCACTGGTCGAAGATTGTTGACGTTAGGTCGATGAGTATGGAACATTTCCAAATAAAGTTGAAAGACAATAACTGCAGAAGTCGCCCTGCTGATTTATTGTGCCAACTATCGTTAGTAGATTATAATCGAAATATAAAAGAAAAGGACTTAATTGTAAGCCTAGCTGCCATGGAGTACTGTGGAATTTCGACTTCAAAGTGTGATCAAATTACCGTGGTAACTTAGTGAAATGTCATGTAAATATAGACAAAGAGCAAGCATGGAGGCCGTAACATAAGAAGATCATAGACCTGTGTAGATAAATCAGAAAAACGCAAAGAAGATCAAGGAAGGAGATTCCAGAGCTTGGATACATAAACTAAGTATAGTTCGATTACACTAGACACCACGATATTTAAAAGAAGCTAAATACAGTTTTTTCAAAATCTTAAAAGGCTATGAAGATATCAATAAAAACATTTCTTACTTGAAGTGCAAAAGGCAGAAAGCAACATACGTCGGTAAAAGAACAGTTCAAGAGAGTAGATTGTAATATCATAAAGTACTGTACTCGTTCTCCCCCGGGTCAATAACTGAATGCAGCAAGACATCTATTGATTGTGTTAATGCTAGCATTGTGAATACGTTTAAAAGTACAATCGACAGCAGATATCTGATAAGGGACTATACATTTAAATGAAAAATTTTCGACTCTCGATAGGGCGAAGGCTTCCTTTTCCACTTGCGACCTGAAGCTTATCGCAGTGGGTGGTGATCGTGTTCTATCTATTGATAGTTCAGTGCACTATCGATGGTGACTATCGATAGGTAAATTTACGATCGATAGTACTGCATCAACGAATCTAGTGCTGGGATGCATCGATAGTCATGAAACATTACCATTCATAGGCTGGACGTTTATTATTATGATCAAGCTTTCGTGGAAACACTAAACTAAACCATTCAGTCCAGACTTACCTATCAAGTATGAGATGACTGTCCGGGCAACAGAGAGAAGTAGAACCGAGACGTTTCACGTTGCATACCAGAGCATTAGGCTGCTATCAACAGTCCTGGTTTGACTAAACGTTGCTCAAGCAACCAGTCCGAGCATTCGTTGTTTGGGCATAATACATGGACCAACCCCCGTCGTCTGAGACATACTATCTCATCATATCACATGTGGCTTCAGTGTATACCAATTATTAGTGGATATCCCGAACAATATTTTGTGGAATTTGTTTTCACAAAATAGATTACGTTTGGTACTTTGGCTAATTTGATACATTGAAACGAGCTTCATTTCCTGAACTCGCATGTAACGAGGTTTCTTAACAATCCATCTAATTGGTCAATGCGACTACTCGAACAAAGGTCAATGTATCTCATTGGTTGATGTCACAAATGGGACAAAGTTCAATGCCACAACCGGGACAAAGTTCAATGCATTTCATTGGTTGATGCCACAAATGGGACAAAGTTCAATGCTACAACCGGGACAAAGTTCAATGCATTTCATTGGTTGATGCCACAAATGGGACACAGTTCAATGCCACAACCGGGACAAAGTTCAATGCATTTCATTAGTTGGCAGCATAACTGGAACAAAATTCACGGTCAAGTCTGATCGGGTGGATCTATCAGACGTGGTTACAATATTGCGAGATTGCCACTGTTTGAACACGTCCTGCATATTCAAGGTCTAAATTCATGATTAATAGCAAATGGCAATTATTCAGAATACGATAGATATGAAAGTAGGACTAGTACAATTTTTAAACAACGTTGCTAAATTGTATTGTATCCTTCCGCGCCGTGATTTAGCGCTGCACATGTCCGACCGTAAATAGGGACAGTTCCAAAACGCACCCCTACTCGTTGTTTGTATTTTTTGAAAACATGCTGCTTTAAAATACAACGTGGTTACAATTACGAAATATTGTTTACACACATTTACAAATGTAGTAGCGATGGTAGTAACGTAAAACACTACTGATGGTTGCTACCACGAAAAATGATAACATTTTAATTAACAATAAACGGAAAGTCATTATACGAAACGTAGAAAAAGCTAGTAGTAATATTACGTTTGTTGTACTAATTATAACATGTAGACCTTACTACTGATGTAGGCAAAAGTTATACTCATGTCAGTCATTGTTAATCGCCGCATCTCTTACGAGCAAATACATGGGATTGGCATGACCCGTCCTGCATCGGGTGGGGTTCCGGAGCGCTATTTGTGGACTTCCCTTAACGCATGCGATAACATTTCGACCTCTATTAATGTACTCGACTATTTTGAAAGATTAGTGGATGTCAGGAATTTGGTTTAATCAATGAACGTGTAAACAATGCCATCGTTCAATGTCTTCAAGTCATACACGGAACCCTGCCCCGACTGACGGTGCCGGTGGCAACATTTGACGGAAGCCGTCACATTGAACGGAAACGGGTGAGTATGAATGACCGAGTAACTACTAAGAAAAGATAAATACATGTGGCTATAGACAATAAAGATCACAGAACGGTCATCAATCATTCGAGTGCAGGTCATACGAAATGTAGACCAAGAATCACGTTTTACATTTAAATCAAACTGCAACCCCAAGCAGTAATCGATCATGTTTGTGCGAAATCACGCGTCGTGAATATTTTTTGAGAACCGTCTGCTCTCCATACACACGCATAGCGTTGAGATAGGCAACGTCCCAGTTCTTGCGCTGATTCAAGCACGCGGCCTGAATTTTAGCGTGTATTCGTATAATTTGTAATCGATCTAACAAATATGGACACGAGTGGGCAAGCTTTAAATAAACTGTGTACATAAAAGCTAGTTGTATCATTGTGTATATCGTATATCGCGAAGATTTGCTGTCATAAAGATTTAGCAGCACGTGGAGGTTTAGGCGCACATTGTCGCCTTCTAAAGTCGGCCAGCGTATATAGAATGTGTTAATGTAATGTAATCCGTTATTCTTTCGGCAATGCAGACGTACAGTGGGTGAATGTCAAAGCCACGAGCCCTACTCTGTATTCATAGTCCGGATCCGCTCTCGAGGACACGGCAAAGTATAATTCAAAAGTAGAAGGAACTTACCAAGGTCTGGTTAAAGATTAGGTGCTTAGGCGGCGTATTATTGCGATCTTCGACACAATCAGTGTAAGTGGACACAACGAGAGGGTTGTTTTTCCTTTTGGTGAGCATTCCACAACATGCAACGATCTACAACAAAAAACATTTCCCGATATTGTTGTGCTGGACTGTGTACTTACTTCCCTAACCGCGCCTGGTAACCGTGCCGCATTATATATTCTCTGTGGCGAAAAACCGCGTTTCGTCAACTAACTGTTGCATCAATCTAAGTATGTGTTTATTTATAGTTATTATACACACTTCATTATTGTAGTTTGTATTAATTGTGAGTGAGTGAGTGAGTGAGTGAGTGAGTGAGTGAGTGAGTGAGTGAGTGAGTGAGTGAGTGAGTGAGTGAGTGAGTGAGTGAGTGAGTGAGTGAGTGAGTGAGTGAGTGAGTGAGTGAGTGAGTGAGTGAGTGAGTGAGTGAGTGAGTGAGTGAGTGAGTGAGTGAGTGAGTGAAGAGGTGAATATGGATGAGTGAATGGATGAGAAGTGAGTTGTTTTGGGAAGAAATTATAACTCGGCTTCAGGAGCGTATACTGAACTAACATATGCAACATTGAATGCAATTCATTACTGGATTGTAATGACTGCGTACATCACAGTGCTGTTTCCGATTAAAATGATAAAATAATAATAAAATCATGTTACACAACTATTGCTGTGTTAACATCTAGACCTTCCAGATGTGTTCTGCCCGTTCTTCCCCTATCTTTAGGAAGTTTACGTAATAACTTTTTGAGGGATTCGACTACGTGACGAACACGCAGATTGCGGCGACCTCTGCCGCTAATGACCCTGTGAAAGTTGAGCAGTCTTCGCCAACTTCGTAAAGGTGACCGCCGATGGCCGTAGCCCAATGGACAATATTTTTAGACTAAACAAGGTCGAAGTTTAGAGAGTTCAGTGTGTTAACAAATTGAGTAGCTTGTTTTACCTTTTCAAAAAGTGGCTTCATGGTATCTGGTTTGTTGCTGTCTTTTTATGGCATTTGAGTACGTTATATCAGCCGACCGAAAACAGCAGTGACGGAAGCTGTATTCGTCTAACTTAATGAGCACATCAGGGTTTTAGCAGCGTTCATTTCGTCCGTTGCGTTCGTCTAACTGCTGTTGCTTACACTGCTCTCTTATCAGCGTTTGTTGCATTCGTCTAACAGCATGAACGCCGCGCTGTCTTAGTTATGTTCGATGCGGTCTTCCAGAATTCCAAGAGCATTGCGTTGTTTTAACGCCGTCCGTTGCGTTCGTCTAACTGGAGGGGCACTGTTTTGTTACAGCAGCGTTTGACCGTTCGTCTAACTGGAGGGGCACTGTTTTGTTACCGCAGCGTTTGAGCGTTCGTCTAACTGTATTTAACAGGATTTAACCAGATTGACGCCCAGAGCTATAAGCAACAGACGGCACACGGACAAGGAAGCCTTTGGCTTATCGAGAGTCCAACAATGTTCCACCTACGTATAACCCGCCCTCGCCAGATAGCTGTCAATTTTATTTTTGAACATATTTACACTGCTAGCTTTAACACAATCATCAGATAATTTGTTTCAGTCATTTGTTGTCCTCTGAGAGAATGAGTACTTTCTCACATCTAACCTACACAGTTCCTTGACTAATACTGCATTGTGCCCTCTGGCTATACTGCCATCTTTCAGTTTGAAGACAATATTTCTATCAATATCCTCATAACCATTCAATATCTAAAAAAATAGTATTTGGTCTCCTCTTAGTCTCATAGTCTCTAGTGTTGTCAACCCACATTCTAATAGGCGTCTTTCATAATCAAGGTCTTTCAGTTCAGGAATCAGCTTAGTTGCTCTTCGTTGCACTCTTTCTAGCTTATCTATGTCCTTCTTACGATATGGCCTCCATGTTTGTATACAATATTCCAAACGTGGCCTAACTATTGCTTTGTACAGTGGTACAATTAGCTGTTTCTCCTTATATGTGACATTTCTCCCAATTAACCCTAGTATTTGGTTACCCTTTGAAGCAACAATTCCACATTGCTCCGAAACTTTCATGTCAGCACTAACTGTTACTACTAAGTCATTTTCTTTTACAGTTTTACCTAATATAGTATCCCCCATTACGTATTCTTTGTCCACATTTCCATGTCCTATGTGGATGCATTTACACTTCCCAAAATTGAATAACATTTGCCATTTTTGAGATCATTTGACCAATTTGGCTAGATCATCTTGTAAAGTGTGTTTATCTGCATCTGTTTTAACTGTTCTGAACATTTTGTAGCGTCTTCTACGAATTTCAGTACTTTGCTTGATACATCATCATCCAAATCATTTATATATATTATATCAAGAATAATATAGGTCCCAACACCGACCCCTGTGGCACTCCATTCAAAACTGGTTTCCAGTTTGAAATTTCCCCCTCTACTATTACTCTCTGTCTTCTGTCTGTCAACCATGTTTGTATCCAACTGATCACACCATCCCCTGTACCATGGGCTTTTAGTTTAAGTAACAACCTTTGATGTGACACTTTATCATATGCTTTCTGGAAATCTAAGTAGACAACATCCAATGATGAACCATCATCTACCCACTTTGTAATTTCTTCTAAAAACATAAGAGATTGGTTAGACTTTTAGGAACCCATGTTGAGATTAATTTATTAATTTGTTTTTTACAAGGAATTCCACCACGTGGTCTCTAATAAGCGTTTCTAATAATGTCCATAACAATGATGTTAAGCTCGCTGGTCTGTAATTCTGTCTGGCTCCTCGATCCCTTTTTAAATAATGGTTTAATGTTTGCTTCTTTCCATTATAGTGTAACGATTCCCTCTTTAAGTGACAAGTTAAAAGAATATAGCAAGTGTACCGATTAGGTCTGCAATTTCCTTAAGCAGTTTTGATGGTATCCCGTCAACTCCAGGTGATTTGTTTTCTTTCATAATTTTAATTTCTTTTATATCATTTCAAGAGTAACACACAACTGCCCTAATTGATTTAATTCTTCCCCTTCAAATTTATTAAATGGTAATGGCAGTGAACTTATATCTACTGTGGTAAACACTGAGCTAAAATACTCGTTCAGGGCCTCTGCCATTTGAAACCCATCAGATATTACGTTTCCTGCACTGTTTTCTAGTGATCCCACCTTATCACGAACCTTTTGTTTACTTCTTACGTAAGCGTAGAAACTCTTGCTATCATTTTTTTACATCATTCGCCAATTTTTGTTCAAAAGTTCGTTTGGATTTTCTAATTTCGGTTGTAGCTAGATTAAGGGCCTCTTTGTAATTGTTATAGTTATCTATATGTCCAGTGTTTCTGTAAACTCTCCACATAATTTATTTGTAAACAATATTTCGTATAGCTTCTTTTGATAGGTGTTTCTTCCTAGATTGTTTTTAGAGGAACAAATCTGTGAATAATGCCCTCAATCATTAAGTTAATCCAATCTATATGTACTAAATATTTTCTCATCTGTTTATTATATGTTTGTTGTTTAAGTTTATCCTACATCGCTTTTTACCATTATTCCCTGATTGCACTTTTATGCTAAAATGGATCTGGTTATGATCACTAAATCCCAAAGGTTCGTGTATTTTAACATTATCAACTAATTCGTTTTGAGAAGAGAACACTAAATCCAACACATTCCCATCTCTGGTTGGTTCCAAGACGTGTTGGGTAAGGAAACAGTCCTGTATTAGAAGTAGAAACCACAGATGCATGGTGTTCTCGTAGCATCGGTTATTGCGTCCGTCTAACTGGACGGGAATATTGCCGTTTGGCATCGTTCGCTGTGTCGGTCTATGACTGTAAGGAGCACAATGATGTTTTGACAGCAGAAACCACGATTGTGTATGGGCCGTCAGTTCTTGGAACGAAAGAAATCATGTCGCAACACATAGGACGCTATAACGCTTTGAACTGCGTTAATCAATTCCAGTACATGTCTGAGAAATCGAGAAGCACACTTCCGGTGAAGATACCGTTACAAACACGCAAACAAACATGCGTATTAGTATTCTCCCTGGTCCGCGTAGCGCTGCAAATGTCAATGATATCACGTGCCGCATCCATAACAGTCACGTTGCCTCTGACATTGACTCACATCCACACGTTAGAGAACCGACCAAAACTGTTTCGTTCGGGTTTCCAGTGATTTGGGGATAAATCACTATTGTATTTCTCGGTGATTATAATGTAATGTAGGCATACCATTCTCTATGTCGTCTACACATAGTGTATTATGATGGAGGCGTCAAGTACAGTGGATTTTCTATATAAAAACAATGTTTTGCTGATAGTTGCCCACTCCCTCTTCTGCAAACGTGTCCCATAATTCCCTGCACGCACATGCGCAGTGGTATCGACAGCCGAACCCAAGCAGAATAATTGCACCCACTGAACTTCTTCCCGTCTAAGCAGCGACCTAGCACAACTGTTTAATCAGTTGACGATGTGCTTATCCAACGTCGTACTCTAATTGACCGCCATGTTTACACATTGCGCTGACCCAGGCGGCGACCTATATATTTCTAATCGATAACCCAATTGATTCGTAACCCGTATTGATATCTGTCGAAGTCCACACCTATTCTACACTTGATGACTCGTCTAGGTCATAAGCAATTACACGGTCATTTGCTATAGTTATTATAGACAATTTGCTAGTGTAAGCCTGATTAATAACGACACAGAGTATGCACAGAGATTACTGGAAAATGTCAAGAACAATGCAACATGTTTTACTTGCTAGGAATGTGAATAAAACCAAGGTTATCAGTATCAAATGAGAGTGCAAGCTAACAATAATTGCTTGCAGTTAAATCCTTGAGGAACTAGGGAACTTCCGGTATTTCCAGATGACATTTTTATAGCTCCCAAATCTTTCCGGAGTCTAGATAAGACACGTAACAAGCATTAATCTGTAAGCATAATAATTATCATGAACAGGGCCGTGCAAAAGTTATCGTTGGAGTGACGAACAGCAGAATATTTAGGAAGGAAGAAAATACTTTCTTCGAATTTTTGCTGTACTGGTAATGAGAAACGAGACACCTCGTGTACAGCATGTGGTAGGCAGTGTTGCATACGTTGGATCTTATATATAGTAGGCCCTACTTAGCAGTGAGTTGTAGACAAGACAAGGCTGGTCGCTACACGAAATTCACTAACACGTTGCCTTAGGATTGCGAACAGGTATCAAACTTCGAATCGGCAACAAAAGATTCCGGATTCGAATCCTCTTGGTGTCGTTTCGATTTTTGGGCAAGTTCGTTCACTCTACGTTGCTCCAGTTCACCCAGCTGCAAGAATGAGTACCTGCCGTGGATATTTGTGTACGAATGGTCTTCGCGCAATAATTATAGATCGGCTTAGTACTTCCCACGTGAGTCGCGATTGAGACCAACCTCTCAGCTTAGACCATTTTAAAGACCAACCCCCCAGTTCCTGCCTCTTCCGTTCTGTATCTAAAAGTCCGTCGCACAGTTTCTGGTCGCGCCTTATGCAACCATTCAATAACTAATATGTCTACCTCGCGGCTGTCCTAGCGACATTCAGTAAGTCTACCCAAATGCGTCTATCGGCTTACAACAGAGCATCGGTCAAGGTAAAACGCCAGACACCTTATGACCTCACACCGGGAACCTGGATGTCTACCGTCCAGCATATTCGTTGCCACTTATTTATCGCGATGACTCGTTCGCGGTTAGCCGCATGAAATAAACGCGGATCCCCAGACCGCCGAGATGAAAAACGAGCCGCGACGTCATTATGTTTGCAGGAGAAGTCTAAGGATGGGCGCGAGACTGCGGTCGACTCGACGGGGTCCACGATTTCTTTTAGATGTCGGCCACGCCAGATGCAGGAACTCCCTCGGGCCTGGATGAAAAACGTCCGACCGAAAAACACCATCAACAGCAGTGCCCCGTCGATCGCAAACTTGTGCAGGTCGTAAAAGGTTAACTGCTGGTGACTCGACAGGATCATAAAAGGGGAACTAAAGTAAAATCCAGGGTAATTATGAACCGTGGCGATGATGGCAGTATTTAGCGCATATATTCAAATATAAACCCAGGTTGGGATCCCAACAAATTGGAACGTTTTGCTAATACAAATGTGTCACGGCTGATATCTGTATCCCGATCAAAATTATCAACTCTTACAGGAAATGAATTTAAACAAAATAATATTCGATCCCAATTCAGAAGTCGTTGCACTCGCTTGAAGTCACCTATCATACACACATCTACATGTATCACTCGCTTGAAGTCACCTACCATACACACATCTACATGTATCACTGGAATGTCAAAACACGTAAGTTACCGTACGAATTGTTCCGCGTGTCTAAACAAAATATTCTTGCTTGATATTCATCAACTATATGAAATATACACATTTGTCAACAATGCAATAAAGATAAAATTAGCTTTAATATAAAAAATATGTTGGTACATTTATTGACTTTTTGACATTTATTGCCTATTTTCGTTAAAAAAGTAATACAGATATCTAAGCACCAATAGCGAATACAACATGACGTCAACTGTAGTTCCTGACGTCACCGCAAGCGCCATTTTGTACGGCGATGCCCGCACCATGACTTCCATTGTAAACGAACCAATTGGACAGCAATGGACACGTCCGAGTATGAAATCACAAGTGTCCCGCAGTAGCATTGTGAACAGTGTATGTTTATAGGTATTTTCAAAAGCCTCCAACATTTCCATTTTGCGATATAGTGTAAGTAAAATAACATCTCAAATATAAAATAGCAGTTGGCCTCGTTTTGGATTAAGTGAATTGAATGTATGTGCTAAATGGAGACACCTGTCGGCTATTTTGGTTGCATAGTTGCTAATTGCGTGACATTATTACTACCTACTACATAACCCCATTTTATATATTGCTGTCGTCATTGTTGCCCTCGTTTCATTGTAGTTGTTCTAGTCGTTGTCCACATCATTATCGTTGTCAATGTTGTGTGCCATTGTCGCAGCCGCTACACGATGTATTTTAAGGTTCCGTGGGATGAATATCCTGTCTATAACCAGGTGGTCATTCACACAGCTGAGTGAACTACAGCAAAATGGAGTGAAAGAACGTGCCGAAAGTTCGAAACGCGGCATCTCTCGATTGAGAGACCGACGCTCTACACTACACAACGGCGCCCCACACGCTAGACAATAGGCAGACAATGACTCGGACACGGTGACGTGAGCAGCATAGGACTGCCTGTCTGCCGTACTCACGGACAGACACCCAGACAGTACGCACGCAGTCCACATACAAACGAGGCCGCCCCGACTTCCGCCCAGTCCGCCAGTCGCGTGCACGCTCATGACGCTCCAGACGACGTAATTACGCGCGCGCTATTACATTTCACAGGCGGATGTAACTGACTCGGGCGAGCTACTTGTTTCCGACCGTCGCCAAGCACTAAGTGAGCGGTATTGTGCGACGAGAACAACGACTGAGCTATAGCGACGACACGGGACACGCGTCTCGTGACCATCCCGCGTTCGTGACGTCTGCACCGTGACGAACGCTCCGTGACCGGCGACGAACGCTCCGTGAACGAATGGCGGCAGATGTATGCCGGTGGATGTTCTCTGTAGACCATGTGTAAAGATGTATAGAGATCAGTGGGTTGTTCGGCTGCATGGAATGCTCGAGCGTATTCGTTCACGTAAATGACTTAAGCATCACGTGACCCACTGTCTAGCAAAAAGGTCCGTCAAGCCTTCAAACATGGATGCCGAACACGTGAAGCGTTCGGATATTCCGTTGTGTATTTTGTTGAAATTATGGTTCCAAACGTTTTTCTTTATGAAAAAAAGTTAAGGTAAAAGTTGTGTAAGCGAGAAATGTATGCGAGAACGTTTAATTTAACATATGTCATGCCGTCTTAATTATCAATTTTTCCCGCACTAATTTCTTGTTATGTGACTTTGCTCTACGGTTTTGTCGCCAATAAAATCAACTGTATAGCAGTATACGGCAGACTGTCCGATAGTATCACACATTTGGCAGTGATTTTATTTAACTTCATGGACCTGGTTGCCAGGCAGTATAAGTCACGTAGTGGATCCGTAAATTCCACCAGTATAAAATTGTATTGCCAGATTTATGCAGCAATGCGAAAGATGTCCAAAATGGATGACAATATCAAATGTTCAGACGTATAAAGGCGGCGAGCGAATGCTGAACAAGTATAATGTGGAACTCGTCCCGAGTCCCCCGCCATGAACTTTCGGTGTAATATGCGCTGTTTTGTAATTGTATAATACATATTTCACGTAATTGTTCACGTAAATATAATAATGATAATACACTTACTTAGCGACTCACGAGGCTCAACATACACAAGAATCGTTTCGCAAATCGTAATATCATAGTACAGCTAGGTTTCTATCATAAAATTGCTTCCCGCGCTCCAATGGGCAACATTTGTTACAACTGATAGTTAGATTATTGAACAAAACTTATGTCTGTTGTGAAAAACATTGAGTTGTAAGATAATAAAGTTACGAATGTTCGGATTTGATCAGGCCATTGATAACAATAGCAGAATAAGTCGCACACGCGCACACGCGCACACGCGCACACGCGCACACGCGCACACGCGCACACGCGCACTTGGATTTTGAACTTTGTAGTTAAAATCTAGTTTCCTTGATTCAATAGCGGTTGCGAGCACAGTGCACCAGCTGAATCTGTTTCATTGGAACAGAGGCGATGCGAGTCAGACCTACGTGATGTATACAAATATCTTAGTGGCATCAGCAGAAATATACCAGACAAATGTTTTAAGTTTTAATCGATCAGCAGGGAACTTGGGAAGCGGTAGTTTAAAATTACACCACAAATACTCGTGCACCGATGTATACGCAAAACACTTCTTTAGAAATCGTACCATCGACTCTTTGAATAAGCTCCCAGAAGAAGCGATAACAGCAGCCTCGTTGAGCGTATTTAAGAAGAATTTGAGGTCTCTGGCCACCGGCTGAAGGAGACTAACCAACCGAGTATACCAAGTATGTAAGGAACACTGCAGCCTTGTCTGCCATGCGCCACGAGGCCCGCAGAGGACAGATAAGAGAGGGTGAGAACAGAAGCGAGGGTGAGAAAGAGGGTGAATAGAAAACGATGCAAATGAGTGAGGGTGATTAAGGAAGAATGTATCGGCGCGGGGGCGAGAGTGATTAGTGAAGAATGCATAGGAACGAGGGCGCGCTGGGAGTTCCCTTGTAGTGACATGCCTGCGCTACAACGATGCGTTTGTCACATGGTGGCCTTTCAGAGTCGTCGGCCGTGTAATCGTCGCCGTAGAAAGCATCAATACGCTCCGGTAACGACGCTATAGTGTTAGCGGTCACGCTCGACTTGCGCCAGGCGCTACTTGGGGAACTTGTGGCGTTTCGCGCCGCCTGGGGGCGAGCTACCGAAGCTGACAGTGACAGTGCGTGTGTTCTGCGTCGCTGCCTCTGGGTATAGAGATCTCGCATAGAACTAACTCATATTGGTAGGATTAAGGGTCCGACCGTAGGATGTTTATCTGCAAAAGCGTCTCTTACACACGACTGTCGGCATCTGGACCGAGTGCAGGGCTTTGTGAACGGGCGCATTCATTTGGACGAGTCTATTACAGCTCGAGGGTGGATGGTATGTTGAATGTTTCGCATCAGTGGCTCAACCTGTTATTTGTACCAGCTGGGTATTCAATGACTATGGAAGCGAAGGGCTTAATTATTTAATTACTATTGCTAATTATGCTTCGGATAATCATTACGTCATACATTGTAGTAGGCCATAAGTCTATTGAACGCTTAATATAACACAGGGTTGACATATTTAATTGCTTAGAAACACACACACACACGCCGCGCGCGCGTACACACGCACAGACACAGGCACACACGCACGCACGCACGCACGCACGCACACACACACACACAGACGCACGCACGCACACATACACGCGCATATACACACACACACACACACACACACACACACACACACACACACACACACACACACACACACACACACACACACACACACACACACACACACACACACACACACACACACACACACACACACACACACACACACACACACACACACACACACACACACACACACACACACACACACACACACACACACACACACACACACACACACAAGAAACGCGGAGGCGGAAACACATCGTTACTATAAAATATAAGGGTATACAAAGTGAGGCGGTTTTTTTGTCTTAAACATGGAATAGTAGAACGACAAAATAATTGTTAGGGGCTGCATAACAAAAACACTGATAATGATAAAACCGTACAACACACGATAACACTAAAATCATTAGGTTCAAATGTAAACAAGTGTTTCAATGATGTATGCGAGTATAAAACATGGCATCACGCCATGCGCCCAGTTATATAATTTGCGCCGTGTTCGTAAATTGATGAATTTAGTCATGTCATTAAACGTGCGGCCTTTCATTACGCAGACGTAATTGTGTAATAAAGATGTCGAGTTTTCTTTCGGAAAAGCAGGACCTGTCAAAGTCAAACGAATGCTATAATCGTACTCGTTCAAACATCGCGCGTTCGACCTTTTAACTGCGACTGAATGACGAGACGACGTGGCCACGTCTCGTCCCCTCGCCGACGCCGCGGAAGACAGACTCTGTTCGCCTCTGGGGAATCTATACGCATCCTTGGCATACAACAAAATGTTAATAGTCTTCACCTCCCGAGTATTGCATAATTGAAGTGCTATTGAAGCCTTTTCTATGTTTTTAAGTAAACAGCATCCGTTTTCCACCTGACGAAAAAACCGAGTTATTGGACATCAATGCCGAAGTTTTGCAGTGTGAAACATTATCCCCATAACATATACAGCAATTATAATATTGCACTATGTCATCAGAAACTCAACGGAAGAAGGTGGCGTTGGTTGTACCATCAGAGAACGGAGTTAGACGTTTCCAAAGGAAGGCTGCACAATGCAAGCAAATAAGTTCACCGGCATAGTGTCCTAGTCATGCAAACTGGATCACGCATGTAAAACAGGAAAATCACTCCGATTGTCAATCCGCATTGCCACCATGGAAATATATTGTCAATCCGCATTGTCACCATGGAAGGATATTGTCAATCCGCATTGCCACCATGGAAGGATATTGTCAATCCGCATTGCCACCATGGAAGGATATTGTCAATCCGCATTGCCACCATGGAAGGATATTGTCAATCCGCATTGCCACCATGGAAGGATATTGCTTTATGCAGCTGATGTTTATACCTTTCACAAACTAACAATAGAAAGAAAGTTCAACGAGTGTTGCACCATAATGACCCGGACGTGCGTAAATGTTCATTGGAGCAACAGGACTTACTAGTCTTACAAACACAAACAAGTTTCTCGTAAAACGTCTCAACTATTTTGTCACTGCCGTGATGACTGCGTAATTTGGGTGTGGAATAGAGTGGAAAACGAGAGCGATACCAGGGGGCGTGGAGAGGAGTGACGGAAGATGGAATCGACATCGAGGCAGCCTCGCACTGGCGATACAGCAAACATTAATATGTAATCGTCGGCGGCCCCGGTGATAGTTTATAAATGGACCCCCGTCGTATATGGACCGGGCGTCCATTTACTATGGAAATGTGGACAATGGACCCCCCAGTGAAAAAATACTGTTCAAAGAGTTGAATGAATTGGTGCTAATTATTAGCCGGTAGTTCGCTGAATGAGTTTGTTTATGAACTTGCTTGCAGAATCCAGGTCGCGATCGCACCCAACTCCAGGAAGTTGCGGTTAGCGTCGCCTATCTCTGTAAGAGCTGTCGTCCGGAAGTTGGCTCTACCAAACTCGACAGAACCTTGTTTTTAATATATAAAGGAGTTTTCTTACTGCATTCTAACAGTATTTTACCTGCAGATTTTAAATCTGTCTGTACCCAGGCACAAAAACTTGAGCAATTTTAAACAATATGCATTTTATTTTTAGATATACCATTTTAAACCAAAGTAAGCTATACAGCAGGAGGTCATCAATGGGAGGTCATCAATGAGAGGTCATCAACGGGAGGTCATCAGTGGGAGGTCATCAGCACAGTCCAAAGAACATAGTGTAAATTGCTTTATTAGCAACACAATTGTTTGCCCTAGCTGTACACAACTATGAGCTACGCAATACCCTCCCACGAAAACACAGCTTCCATGACGTCAGAGAACACGGAACAAATCAGTCTTTGTCTAAATAATGGATATTGCACCATTAACATAAAGCCAACATCCCTCTGAACAAATGCAACATGCACAACATGTGCGGTGCGCGAGAAACGCAGAAGACAGGGAGCAGTCATTTGTATGTGAGTCCGGTCGCGATCTGGGCTTTGTAAACAGTTTATGTTTCTATGGTTTGTAGATGTTTCACTGGCGAAACGTACAACATTGATGGATCCAGTACGTCGCGGTTTGCCTACGTCACAATCAAAATTATGCGCGTGACTTCCGTCAAGCTTTGCATTTGCCAACATTGTTGATAAGGGCAGGGGCCGATCCAGAGAGGGTTGTCTAGGTGGGGGGGGGGGGGCAAAACATCCAACTGCGCCCCTTTTGAGGCTCGCAAAAAACCACTGGCGGCCGAACCAAATTCATATTGGGTGGCCTGAGCCGGAGCTTCAGCACGACTCCGCTGTCGGATGTTGACATCGGAAGACGAGGGACGGGGGGCAGGGGATGCGATGTTGAGGAATTTTCGCTGAAGCGTCAGCACCACTCCGCCGTCGCGCTGTCGGATCCTGACATTGGAAGACGCACGCACACACGCGCACACGACATGCGCACACGCGCGCGCACGGCATGCGCACACACATGCATACCCACACGCACGCACACACGCACGCACGCACGCACGCACGCACGCACGCACGCACGCACGCACGCACGCACACACACACACGCACACACACACACACACACACACACACACATACACACGGTGCCGATTTAAACATCAACGAACTTGAATCTCGATAGACTAAATCAATTGACGAAGAGTTTGAAACTGCACCTGAGCGCTCGGCGCTGGTATCAACCGGTTTACATCAGACAGGATGGTTGCGAATTTCGTAAGCGACGAGTCATTAAAGGGCGTGTGCATGACACCGCGGCACCTCCATAGCACAGGGGCATCTCTAGCAGTCATTAATTGCCGAAGTTGTCGTCATATGATAGAAGACCGTCGCAGCCAACAAACATTGTCAGAGGATGTTTAATAAAACGAAAATTGTCGCATCAGATGTTATCGCAGCAAACACGTACGACATGAGATAAGAGGTTTTTCTGAGACGCCCGAGGCGACTTGAAGACGCCACCAGCGGTCGACACGGCGACAATCGGCGCCCAGACAAGTAGCCGCCATTTATTCATCGCCGTGTAGAGTTAGTTGGCCTTCGTTGAGGCGTCATTGCTGCTCCTTCCGCGGTCCTCGCACCCGCACGCCGTAGCTACTGTAGTGAACAAGTACCGAGAGTCACAACACAGTTAACTTTCCTGTCGTGTTTCACAACAACGTACGACCTACAAATGGCGATGTTTGAAATTTGAAGATTTTCATGTGAAATGAGCGCAACTGATCAGGCACATTAGCAGGTTTAGTGGTAGAATGCTGTAACAGTGAAATGGTGCATATATACTGAAGAGTGTCATTGCAGAAGTTATATTTTTGCTATTTTTACTCACTTAAAAAGCTACATGGCTATGTTGGTACATATTGATGGGCACCGTGCATGCGTGCGTTTTAAAAGACCTGGAGCTATGTGAATTTGACGACATTTTATCGGCATATCAATGTCATGCTGACAGTGGCTGTGAAGACGTTTCAGAATTTCCTCAAGTCCAGTTTTCTGATAATCTGTTAAAACTTTAATACGGCCATCGATGGATACATCAACTGTGCTCCGTGCACACTAGTGAATACGATGTCAATAATGTGATATAATAAAACGTATTATATTTCGATGGGACCGGCTAGTCTACCATCCTCTTTCGCAAGTTGCATCGGATCCTGCCGTCTCGATGTTGGTGTATATGACTCACACAGTATATTTGATGAAAGAGGCCCGCCTTTGGGTCATAGGCTGTGGTCTGATATCGTCATCAGATAAATAACGATTGGATATAATATACTACGTCGCATTTGACATTTTCACTGGCTCCACACGAAATCTGTTTTGAAAAAGTAGAGTAACGTACGTTTCTATTCAACGTATTGTGCTGTCTGCCCTTTTAATAACTTGTCTTACGCCAAGTCGTGAGTCTACATTAATTAGCCCACATCTGTTCATTCGTTTCACCACATGAGGCTTTATTTACGGCCACACCTGGTCAGATACATGGCATATGTCATGACGAGTAGACATACTCCCAGGCACCAACGGTGTAAAACGTGTATGTTAAACAGAACCGTAGACAAAGTCGACGTTTGGAAGACAGTAGAATAACATTCCACAGGTCTATATCTATATGTACGGCAGGCATTACAGTTCCATGTAGTGTAGACCTGTATATGGTCTGGAAACACTGGCGCTGACAGAACAAAAACAACAACAAAAGCTGCAACTTTGTGAGAACAACTGCGTACGAAGAATCGCAATAACAAAGAGGGTGGACAGAAGAAGGATGAATGACCTGAGGAAAGAGGTTGGAATGCAGTGCAACCTAATGGGAAGATCAGTGAGAAGCCGGATGAGATGGACAAGCCACTTGGTAAGAATGGATGTAGACAACCTAGCGAAGAGTTAAGAAGCGGATGAAACAAAGAAAGCCGGGAAGGGGGAAAACCCCAGCTGAGGTGGGTGTACTGCGCTAAGACCGATAGAAGATCGGATGAAAACGAACTATATATTATTTTACCCGACCCTCACCCGTGTACAACAGGGGACACCGAGGAAGGATACACAACGGAAGTGTCACTTTGTATAATTACGATGAACTGGACTCTCCCGCTAAAAATAAATAAAACATTGGTTGCAGCGCACAGTATACTGACATTTGTTTGAAAACTGAAAGTACCAACGGTACTTTATCGAACAGCTGACAACAAACTACTCGGTTGTAGCGTGAGAAGATGCCTCACAACTGTCACAGCCATGCCCAGTAAATCTCGTTGCAGTAACGTCATAACGAACATGTCAACATGTCACCGTGAATACGACCAACGAGCCTTCTACCTGCAGACGTAGATCGCAACCAACGCGACGGGACGACCGGCGAAAAAAACGTCTCGTGAAAGCGGACGTGTGAGAAGTGCCCGCAGCGGACGGGCCGGGGGCAGAACGGAAGGCATTGTCCGGGCCGCCACGGCTCGCTGCTGACACCGCGAGATGGGTCGGCGAACACGTAACAAATTCGCGCTCGTTAACAACGAGGAGAGAGAGAGAGGAAGGGAGACCCTGGATGCGACGCCGATAGATGCAGTGCAACCCGAGGTCGCTCGTACATGCACCAATTGTGGAACGCGGTGGCGCAGTGTTTGATTATCCGGCTCGCAATCGAGAGGATCCGGGTTCGAATTACGTTGTTGCCGTTTCGAATCTTGGACAATATCGTTCACTTCACGTTGCTTCAGTTCACTGACCTGTATATAACAATAATTGAAGCGTGGCTGAATACTTCCCAGATAAGTCAAGATGGTATTCGAGATGGTGTTCTGCCATGGGCTGCAGAGTAAAGCGCTTTGAGCAGTTCTAAATAGTAGATACCGCGCTGTATAAAAAATCTTTAGGTATCCCTGAAAAAGTGATAGAACTGGCTCATACACCATTTTGCTCACCCCGAAGAGTGTAGACGAAGTTAGCTCATATATCAACATGCGTACCACCATTCGAACAGTTGGTCAAGCAAAGATGCGTTATTTCACCTGCCTTTTCACCGTCTGTACAGTACATAACGTGCTTGAATGCTGGCTTGTCGGGAGGCAATCCAACCTGAATCGTCTCAATGCCATACCGAAAGTGATGAAGACGGCCGTCGTCGACCTCACGTACGCCGACGATCGCGCCATCCTTTCACACTCTGCCGAGGGGTTTCATACTGGTCGGAACCTCTTCTCGTAGGCTGGGAAAATGCCTTCAACATCAGGAATACCGAGGTATAACCTTGGTAGGAGATCAAGGTCATGGTCTACATGCCGGTGGGCTTGGGGTGCGGTGGGTGCGAGCGCAGGCAAAAGAGCTCCGCTCGAGGTCTCAACCGGGAGAGAAGTCGAGATGGTAGTTAGAGATGTCAAGAGGGTTTGCAGTTTAAGTTTTTTGGGAGCCTGGGGTGCACTTGGAGGCCTGGGGGTTGCATATAAAGGAGACCTGACTCACTTATTACTGCAGCCTAAAGACCCTTCACATGTTTCACCATTGCCTTCTTATCCAGTAGGAAGACGACACCACAAATACAACGTCCTCACTGAGACTAAAACAGTCAGCGTAAACGCATTGACAGTCCAGCGACAACTGCACTGGGTGAACTAAAAAGTATCGATGTCCAAGCTAACTTATAGTAAACAAAAACAAATCGTTAGTACCATACTAAGGTTCGCGTTCAGAATCGATTTTACCATTTATTGCACGACCGATGAGTAGACGTCATTTGTTTGTAGACGTCATTTGTTTGTTTCACGCCACATTCTCCCAGGATACTTGCAAACTACGTCACTTCCTCCAGCACACATTCCTGTTGTACCTGCTAGCTACGTCACTTCATTCGTCGAGTATAGAGATTAGCTCTGGTACAGTTAACTAATCTAGATAGCTATGTAATTGCGATAAGTGGTACCGATGGCTTGACATCTGGAGTTCACGCCATTTGCAGTAGCAATATCACGTGTTCTCAACGTCAGTGGACTCGACAGTATCTGGTTAGAGTCCGCAGTGTTCGGCATACGCATCCGTCGCATCGATAGCAGACGTGTACATCTCGCCAATAAAAGCTGGCAACGTCAATTCCCCGCACTGTCTGACACAAGGAACGGACGATGTGCAGTTGTCATTTGGCATAAGGCCTAGCTGCCTGTCTCTGCAATAGCGTCGATTGTCAACTGTTTTCCTCGTGAACGATCCTCACCTTTGTTTAATTGCTAGTTCTCCGCCTCCTGACGATAACAAAATAAAATTCCGCTATCATACGGTCGCTTAACGCGACCGCAATGCAGGTGACGTTATGGAGTGGGAGGAGCACTCCGCCCCCGTGCAAGATGCCAGATAACAGGACACCACAAGCCACCCATTTGTCCCCGTCTCGAGCACTGATTCACCGAGCCGACGGGTCGTTGCGTGTAAGCTCTTTTTCGAACGGACGATCCATCAGATTTTATTTTACCATAACCGCAGACCGCGCTACAACAATACGATATTGGCACGCAAGTCCCGCATCGCGCGCACAGCGGCGGAGAAGGGCGGTGTAGGCCAAACGTGTCGCGTCACTGCTCCGTGTCGACATCAATCAAGGACCCTGGTTAAGAGACACTATTACTACGCAGTTGCAATAGATTTGTTGTGCCTGGGACTGTTGCACAATTTATGGTTTGACTATTTTATTGTACACGCACGCAATAGGCTTTGTCCAATACGGGCATGTTTTGTAGTTTTACTCCGTCCACCTACATGGTTGATGGTCAGGTACGGCATTGTCGAACCACCCGCTCTGTTCTTTCTTTCCATATTTTTCTAACCGCAGGCCCCTCTCTCCATCATTCAACCTTCCCGATCTTCCATACCACTCTTCAACCAGTCCGCCCAACTCAGCTGTGGCGTTTCCCTTTCCCTGCGTCCTTGACGTTTGTTTCGCCCCTGCTCCCTTTGCTAGTTTGCCTGCATCACTCCTTACAAAGTGACCTGCTCATCTCGTCCGGCTTCTCATCAATCTTCCCGTTAGGCTGCTTTCTTCGTGTCGATCATCCGTTTTCGGCTTCATCGAATCCAATTGTTCTCACAATCTTGCATTTCTGTTGTTGTTGATGTTGCTGCTGCTATTGTTGTTGTTGTAGACCATAAAGACATTCTGGTTAATTCACCCACTCAGGACTTTCCCTATCAGCTTTTTTGAATGTTTTCTGTCCACCGTGATTCCCCCTACCTTTCTCCAAACTTTCGTTCCTGCTTGTGTCCGACGTCGCACTTCTACCTCTGAATGCCCCCCCTCTGTAACCATTCCTCCAAGGTACACAAAGCCACCCACTTGCTTGGTCTCTGGTCTCTGGTCTCCTTCCCACAACAAACCTAATATTCAACCCTGCTCTCCGATGCCCAACCCACATAACTTATCTCTTCTTCTGTCTCATTTTGTATCTATGCTTATTGAACACCCCCTTCCATTCCTCCAACACTTCTTATAAGTTTTTGTTTGCTCTCTACTGTTATGGCCAGATCGTCTGCATTCAGCATCTTCCTAAGAACATCCGTCGTGCTGATCTTCCTGCTGATCGCCATGATAAACGGTAAAGCGCTAAGGATATTTCCTGGCGTCAAACTAACTAGAAACTCTTCCGACATTCCAGATCCAACCAGGACTCATATTTTGTTCTCTCATGTGCTGCTTCCACCATCTGGATTCCGCTTCTGGCACTCCCATCCATATCATATCAGCCATGCAATCTCGCTTGGGACTGTGTCTTAGGCCTTCGTCAAGTCCACAAATCCTCTTGCCATCTCCCTTGCATCTCCAGCCTCCGCCCTACCAGCTGTTTTAATGCAGACATCCCATCGTCCCAATGCCCTTTCCGAAGCCCTGCCGTTCGTCCCCAATTCTTGCTCTTCACTCTTTCGAATCCTATTGTCCAGGATCCTCTTTAGCAGCTTCATGATGTGACTTAGAAATGTAATGCTTCAATATTTCCCTGCGTCTTGCACATCTACGTTCATCTTCCATATTGGGACAATTACCCCTATCCATCACTCATCTAGTACTTTACCTTGTCTCATACGTGCTTTCAGCAGCCTCTTTGTCCAGCTGACTCAAATCTCCTCCGCTGTCATTACTACATATATCCACATGTAGTGTACGTTACCGTACGGATCATACAATAGTGAGGCCTTTTGGGGGGGTTTCCGGGCAACCAAAAACACGCTGGGTACGCCACTGTGTACGCATCTCGTCGATACCAGATATTCTCGCCTTCTTCGTCCATTTAATCCCAGTTTGCATATGTTTCAGTATCAGTATCAGCTACCTTCACTTTCCCCTCTACATACGATGGTAATTCCAGATCGTTGCTATATCCTCCTTGGTTGAGCAGCTCCTCGAAGTAGCTTTTCCATACATTCAGCACTGTACTTTGTGTATCACCTTCTTTCCACCGTCCTCGTCTAGCTTGCTGTACATAATTATCTGCTTCCTCGTCTCTCTCCCTGCCTTATCAACAGCTCTCGTTGCCGCTTTCGTTTTCTTCCTGGATGTGTGCATCGTCATTGCATCCAGTTGATTTCCTCTCTCACTGGTCTTTTTATTTATTTCCAGGCTTCCTTCTTATCGCATACTGCCTCTTCTGATGCCCCAACAAAATATGTGGTGTGCCTGGCACCAGACACAATCGATTTCAACGACTACGTTTCATGCGTACGCTAAATTACGCTAAATCATAGACTGGGTTTATTATACTCACTAGGTGGCGTGCCTGTAGTTTCTCAATTATCACCACTCAAGAGGGACGTATTTTAAGCTGTAAGAAAAAGCAACGTATCCAATGCTGCATCATTATTTTACTGACAATAGGCATATATAGACGTCTGGTATGTATCAAAAGATAGATTATTTGGGTTTTAAGGAAATTATGTTACGGTTTTGATAGTGTTATCAATCTAAAGAAGATTTAAGCAAACTGCTCGGAATTAAAAATGTTAGACGGTTAACACAACTGGCACTGGTTTATTTTTGCTAGTTGCACTTTGTTTTGAACACTGGCGACACGTGTCTTAGTTAGGTTTAATATTTCATATGCACGTAAGTGTAGCAATGATTGTTCTGCGCATTCACTAGGGGTCGCCACCACACGGCTACACAACAAATATTCCGCTGCTGATGGTTAAACCAGGCTGTTCGATATGAACTTCTTACTTAAGCGCCATGCTCGGATTCGAGCGTGGGCAGTTCTCTGACGAGCATTCTCCAACTGGAGCGGTTCTGGCACATCTAGGTGGCGGTGGTAATGTCAATGCCAGCAGTGGCCAGGTCATCGACGATTGAATCGGACCACCGGGTCTTGGGCCGTCCTCTCGGGCGGCGCCATCCTGCTGTTTTTGGATTAAGATCTTAGACAGATTAGGTTTTGCCCTCCCCCCATTAAATGTGAGCGTGAATGTTTGTTTTTGTGGCGAGCGTAAATGGCGGGTGGAAATCTAAAGTTTATGAGACGATGAATGTGTATTTTTGTCGACTGTGAAAGGTTTGTGCAACTGGAGGGCAGACATGGTTTTCTGCCTCCCCAGTAATAGGCGGCGTGGCGGCGAAACAAAATTCCAAAGCACCCCCCGCGGTCTTCGGATGTCATAATTCCAGCCGAGACAGCGGAGAGAAGGTAAATTTCTTGACAGAAACTGCGCGACGTAATTTTTTTTTAAAATAGCACTGCACCCCCCTCGTGTTCGGATGTCATGAGATGTCGCAGTCGAACCAACCGAGAAGATATGCGGCGGCACGGCGGCGAAAATTGTTCAGTGGTGCTGAAGCCCCAGCATCCAGCCCCAATATGAATTTCGTTTCCGCGCCACTGCGATGAAGGTGTCCAACTGTCCATACCAGCGGAGACGGCGTTGGCGTAGGAGGGATGGTGCAGTGAATTGGAAGGTTCTATCACGTATAGAGAGCATGAACGATCGCATACATTTGGAATTAGAGAGTATTATGTTATCATGACATCATAAACAGAAGGCCAGATCACGAATACATGATGGAATTAGGCCTGAACTCTTTGATTATCCAAACATTAAATAAATAAAACATGCATTTATTGTTGTGTTATGCTCCTATTACTTTTATGCCATACTTCATTTAGATAAAAATACTAAAGTATAGGTGTCGTTTACAGGTGTGTTAACGACAACGCTGGCTGGCGATATTAGGTAAAAAGTACAAACTTTTATAGAAGGCCTAGGCGCTATTCGAGACGTGGTGTATACATAGTCATAGACCTCTGGTCTCATTCGGATGCTGTAAACGGTTGAATGTTATCAGTAGCCCCCCTCCCCCCGACACAAGCAGTCTTGTTTCAACAGTTCACTCACTTATCTTATCTCTGTTATCGCCAGCACATCCACACCAGGCTAATATCGCGTGGTTCTATTGAGCGCGTGGACTGTATTTAGAGAAGAACACCGCGTCTCGTTTAATTTATCTTGTACTATATCCGTAAGCCGATTGTTACACGGCGGTAAAACGCCGGAAGTACGACTAGTCGTTTGGTCTGTCTGTAGCGCTGCTCGTTGCATTGAACTAACGTCATCGTTAAGTAGTGAATTTTCTGACAACGACCCGAAATCTACCCTGGTTGGTTTCCGAAGAATTTTTTTTCCCGCATGGCTCCGTTGTTGATGGGAGCAGGAGCCAGACAATGTTCAACGACAACTGCAGAGTCAACATCTGTTTCCAAACGCTCGTACTCACGCTCGCGTAAACGCAATTACACACATGGATGTAATACGCTCGCACACACACTCACACACACACACACACACACACACACACACACACACACACACACACACACACACACACACACACACACACACACACACACACACACACACACACACACACACACACACACACACACACACACACACACACACACACACACACACACACACACTCACACATACACACTCACACACACACACACACACACACACACACACACACACACACACACACACACACACACACACACACACACACACACACACACACACACACACACACACACACACACACACACACACACACACACACACACACACACACACACACACACACACACACACACACACACACACACACACACACACACACATCACACACACACAACCACGCACGCACGCCCACCCGCCCACACATATACGCACATACACATGCATGCCCGCACACGTTCGCACTTACGCACGCACGCACACACACAGTTTTTCACACACAAGTGCGCACGCGCACGCTCATACACATGCACACAAACAAACACACACACATTTATTAATATGTTTTATGAACGGAAGTCCTAATTTTGATAATCAACACCCAGTCTAGTATAACTACTACACACGTGAGTTCAGTACAGAGCCACAGAGCTGTCACGTGATGCAACACATTACAGATGCTGCCACCGGAACCGGAACCGGAAGAGATGCGATGCGATTTCTTGGTGAAATAAAACATCGGTTTGATAGTGACGTCCATGCACGCAAACAGCCGGAAACCACAGTGCAGCTTATTTCATGAGTACAGGGCGTTCACGATGACAACGGCCGAAACAAAACGTCTCAAACAATAAACGCAGACACGCACGGCCCCACACTGACGCACACACGTGTACGCACGCGCACGTAGACACGCACTAAATAACACAGAAATGTAGGCAGGACAAGTTTAGCACATAAGCTGCACGCTTATGGTAGACCTGTAAGATCACGTTCCCAAAAAATAAGTAAACGATGTTCTTGTATCTTTGACACAACGTTATTTGTTCTGCTACGACATCACCACTTTGTTCCCGCTAGTGCACTGAGTGCTTTCCCCGCAAATACGTCACATCTGCGAAATGTTGCCCGGACAGCCTATACCGCTACCCGTTACAACAACGGCATGCGACAGTGCATGTCGTTCGCGGAACTGTAAACATGTTAAATACACGAGCTCTGTTCCGCACTCCACCGACACGCACGCACGCACGCACGTACGCACACACGCTTGATCTGATATGCAGATCAATCGCGTGATTCGGAACCACGCGTAATGTCGTTAACAATCGGACATATGACAGGAACGCTAAAACCGTTACCAAACCTTCAACCAACTGGAAATAAAAAAAGCATTACTTTTCATCCGAGGAATAGATTAATTCCCGATAGTTTGGCGCCTCATGTGCTCACAACAGGAACAAGGAGGCAAAAAGCAACCATCTTGAACTATTCGGACACAGGCCACATCTGGCGCACCATACGAAAATCGTTATACGTCATCAACAGATACATTAATTCGACACACACAATTTTTTTTGTTTCAGCTTCAAATGTTAATGAAAAGAACGTTTTTCATAAATTATTTACGTTTATATTGATAAATTAAAACCATCATTATTTTTTTACATTAGACAATAATTAGTTACCCATACTGCGTCTTAAGAGGTCAAACTAGCCACCAGATTGTGATAGGAGCAGTCATTGTCAGGCAGTCGAACTTGGTGTCGTCAGATGTCACATGTGCATCATGAGTATCGAGCAAAAGGAATCGGGCAAGATACACCGTGTTCGAGTAAGAGGAGCCAGGTGTTTCCTCTTCCTGCTTGCAGGTAAATCACTTAACCTTGTGTTACATTGCTCTTGAATTGTGTTGTATATTATCTGGATGAGGAAATAAATTTACTTACTTACGTTGAATGAACATAATCTAATTTCTTAATACGACGGTAGGGTATATCCGACTTTGGCTTACACTATAGGAGACCAGCAACACTATAGTATCCTAAAAAATTATGACACCTTCCTTCTTGAAAGGGCAGGCCTCCTCAAATTGTTAGGCGTATCTAGTACAGGCGATCCGTGCAGGGATATCAACGAATTGTGCATTTAGTCGTTAAAAAATTTAATTTGGCACATTGCTTGAGTTTGCAGTAGTGAAGAGTATTAGATGTAGCGTCATTGCAGTAGTGAAGAGTATTAGATGTAGCGTCATTGCAAAAACATTTCGTGTCGCCCGTGATGACCATTTTTGTTTCGACATTAACGAAACAGCATATTTTTGCTATTATCGTCACTATAAGACAAGACAGCTTAAGATAGTGGAGATTACATGTTTCCGCAAGATAATGTGCATCTCGTACAAGGACCATCTCACCGACGAAGAAATCCGCAACAGAACCAAGCAAGCCATTGGACCCTTTGAAGATGTTCTGACGGCAGTCAAGAAACTGAAGGAGAAGTCGTATGGTCATGTTGGAAAATCAACCGGCTATCTTGCGGAAGCGTGTCATCTCCACTATCTTACGCTTTATCCGGCCTTGCAAAGATTATCCTGCAAGGCACTATGCCAGGATGAAGAAAGAGAGGCAAACAGAGGAAGAGATGGAAAACAACACCCAGGGGGAGAACTGGTTGACCTTCGACACCTCCCAGAGGGCGGCAGAGAATCGAAAGAGATGGCGGGAGCTGTCAGGAAGTCATCAGTGGCTTCCCAACGACAGCATGGCTACGAGAGAGAAGAAGAAGAAATGTAAATCATATGATGTTTGAATAGATGTTTTAAAGGGCAGGGTTTACAATTATGCCATTATAAACAACATTCACAGTTGAATCTTATTTATTTTTATTAAGCGTTTCGATGGTTCCTTTAGCCCGAGAGGAACGTGCTGTTGTCAGTCGGATCGGGAAAAAGAAACCTTTCGCACACCTCTTTTGTACATATAAAAGCGCCCTCATTTATTATTTAAAAAACTAGACTCTAGTTGGTTTAATAGCCAAATGGTTGTTCTTTTATGTTATGCCAAAACTGGTTCACGTTACTACACATTCTGGGGGCTACAGTTCGCCGCGCTTAAGTGGTTCCCGTTGCCCGGTCTTCCCATAGATAGGGGACGGTTTCCCGTGGCATTCGTACCTAGCAGGCCCTACGACGGAACATTCGATTTGAGTAACGATTCAGGATGAGAATGCAGATTCGAATAAATATTATATTTTTATTTATTAATTATTTATATTGGTTTATTACGAAAGGCAGTTATAGTTTATGGTGACTTCAAAATAATGGAGAGATCATTCCAGATTTTGGGTGCCAACTAGATTATCTTTGATTCAACAAGTAACCGGAAGTCAGTATCTTGTCATATGTCCAGAGACATGCATGCAAGAATTGAGAAAACGGATATTCGAGAGAACACCGACAAGACACCTCAGATGGACTGCGGGGGCATCCTTGACACAGGTAAGACGGAGAGGAAGGATACGAGTGCGTTGCTTATAATATATGACCTACGCCGCACCGTTTCTTAACCCCTAGCCATTTTGAGTGAGTCGTCAAGTCTTCAGTTACTATCCGAACTATCGTTTGTTGTCCCGCTTGCTCGTGCCAGATGCACACGTAAATTTTAGTCGAATAAACAATGCTATTTGAATATTTTATACATTTGAAACGCCGTGAGAGTGTGTGAGCGTGCGTGCGTGCGTGCGTGTGAGCGTGCGTGTGTGTGCGTGTATGTGTACATGTCTGTTTGTGCCTGTGCGTGTCTGTGTGCGTGTGTGCTTGCATGCGCATGTGCGTGTGTGCGTGAGGGTGTGTATCTTGCTTTGCCCACCAAGCGCCTGTTTCCCCAGTATGTTGAGGCTAGGTGTATTTGTGGAGCGAGAAGAAGATAACATGAACAGGGACACACTATCGTCACCACTACAGCAAACAACGAGGGGTGACCACAAATGGTGGGAATGCAATTTTCAAACAAATCTTGTTTTTAATATGGTAAAGTTTTGTGTGATTTTAAGGAATTGACGAATTCATTCCAGAATTTGGATACAGCAACAGGAAAAAACGCATGTCAATGCTTAGCTATAGGAACACAAAGTTGCTACAAGAAACCGAACTGGCGGCACGGGGACGAGAGCCCGGACCATCGTGGTCAAGTTCGAGTCGTTCAAGGACCGCGAGCTGGTACTGCAGGCGTCGAAGAAGAAACGGCCCCGTGGCATCTACGTGAACGAGGACTATTCGCAGAGGGTCATGGCGAGGCGGAAAGAACTGCTACCAAAAATGATGAAGGCCAGGGAAGAAGGCAAAGTCGCATATTTGTCATTTGACAAACTGGTGGTAAGAGAGCGACATGATGTCGCAAACCGTGGTTAAACAACCAAGTACCTGTTGACTATCCTGACAAACGTTTTTGTGATGACTTAACCATGGCGTCAACTACACAACAAAATGACGAGTTATCGCCTCCGTATACACCGTTTGATTATAATGAACACTGTTACGAACACGATATTGATACTGATTGTTTGTTGTATAACGATTTGCCCACGCAATGTAAATACTACACCCCAGCACAATTTTCAACAAACTTTAGCAGTGTTGGCAAAAACCAGCCAATCAAACTGAGTATGATACACTTTAATGCTCGGAGTTTAAAAGCTAACTTACCCAAGATTAAAGATACTATCCAAAGCATGGAGTATAAATTTCATATAATTGCTATATCAGAAACGTAGCTTAAAGAAAACAATTGGGACGGAAGTGAAGTAAACTGTAACGATGTCGTATTTTCGGGTTACAAACTGTACTGTAATTCCAGAAAAAACAAACACGGTGGCGGCGTTGCCATATATGTGTGTGAATCTCTACTTAACAATTGCCAGTCTTCTGATATTTGTTTAAGGAATATATCGTATGCTGTTGATGACTGTTTTGAAAGCATCTTTATTGACATACAAATTAGTAAACACGAAAAAATCAATGTCGGTTGTATGTATAAAGCACCGAATACCAGCATCAGCAAATTTAATGACAATCTCTCATTCATACTGGGAAATCTCACCAGCAAAATCGTGTATACATGTGGTGATTACAATATAGACCTATTGCACTGCGAAGAGCAAGCTGAATCAAAATACTTAATTGATCAAATGTTCAGCTCTGGATTATATCCCTTGATCACCAGGCCCACACGAGTAACATGCACGACTGCTAGTATAATAGATAACAGTCATTTTATGTTCTGAACTGTGTAGAAACAAAATGTGCGGCATTGTTTTAAGCGATGCTACAGACCATATGCCAATTTTCGTCCTGTGTGACAACAGCACTTATGCGGTTATTAACGATCATCCAACATATAAATATAACAGAACGTTAGATGAGGACTCATTAAACAAATTTAAGCACGATTTAAATTATGCAAACTGGGACACTGTAATGAACGAGTCAAACCCTGATTTAGCATTCTCGCGCTTTATGCAAATACTAAATAATACTTATAACGATGCCTGTCCTGTAAAAACTACAACGTATTCAGGAGAGACAAAAAAGAATTACAAACCTTGGTTATCAAGAGGGCTAAAAACGCTTGCATAAAGAAGATTAACATGTACTTAGCGTTTCTATAGAATAAGACAGAATTAACAGAAATCCGCTACAAAAATTACAAAAATAAGTTAACAAAATTATTACGTCTAGAAAAGAAAAAATATTACAGAAAAAAACTCGACGATTGTAAGACTAATATAAGAGCAACTTGGAAAACTCTTAACAGCATAATAGGTAAAAGAAAATCTGATACCACATATTTGAACAAGTTTCATGTTGGCGATAACATAGTAGTATTAGAAAATAAAGAAATAGCTAATAATTTTAACAATTTCTTCGTCGATATAGGTACTAAATTATCCAACCTCATAGAAAACAAAACCGGGAACAAAGCCAACCGACTATGTAAAACGTACTGTATCACAATCAATGTATATGTCCCCCGTTACTGAGCAAGAAGTACTCGAAATTGTGTCTGGGTGCAAAAGTAAAACTTCATACGGACACGATGAAATCAGCATGAAAACAGTTAAGCATGTAATAAAGCAAATTGTACAACCGCTAACTCACATTTTTAACAGATCTTTGATCAGCGGATCATTTCCAAATGATATGAAATTAGCAAAAGTCATTCCTATATTTAAGTCAGGAGATCGTTTTCAATTATCTAATTATAGACCTATATCTCTCTTATCCCAAATTTCAAAAATACTTGAAAAAATATTCAACAAAAGGCTAAGGTCTTTCATTGAAACACAACACATATTGACAGGTGGGCAATATGGCTTCATAAGTAATCACTCAACTTCACTAGCTTTAACAGAATTTGTCGAAAAAATTACATCCGCAATGGATAAATGCTAAAGCACGATTGGTGTCTTTATCGACCTAAAAAAAGCCTTTGACACTGTTGACCACAACATACTGCTAAGTAAATTGCAATGCTACGGAATAAGGGGTCTGGTTCTGGCCTGGATAAAAAGCTACTTAACCAACCGTAGACAATATGTATGCTATAACAACAGTAACTCAGAACAAAAGGAAATCAAGTGTGGAGTCCCGCAAGGTTCAATCCTTGGCCCGTTATTATTTATTCTGTACATAAATGACATGTGTGAAGTCTCAACATTGCTTGATATTATTTTGTTTGCTGATGATACAAACATTTTTTATTCCGCTAGTAACACAGATGAAGTAAGCACTGTTATTAACAACGAACTAAAAAAACTAGACCTGTGGTTTCGAGCGAACAAATTATCACTTAATGTGAAAAAAACACATTTTATAATGTTCAACAATAAAAAGCAACCTAGAACAGATGTGAATATAGTTTTGAATGGGAAAAACATTGAGCAGGTATCATATACTAAATTCCTTGGAGTAACCATTGACGAAAACGTAACATGGAGAGAACACATAAAAATGGTTGAATCAAAAAACATAGCAGTTTTGTATAAAACTAGGCATGTTCTTGATTGTCAAGCGTTACACACATTATATAATTCACTTGTTGAACCACATATGTCATATTGCTGTGAGATATGGGGAAATACTTATCAATCTAGACTCAGAAAACTATTTATGTTACAGAAAAAAGCTATACGGATTATATATAATCTTAATTACCATGATCATACATCTGTATTTTTCCATCTCTCAAACATGCTTAAATTTCATGATTTAGTTAAATACAAGACTATGATCATACTTTATAAAGCAAACAACCATTCTTTAAATGGTCGTGTTCAAGCATTATTTGAACCAACCGCAGCTATACACATACATGATACCAGACAAAGCAAATTGTTCTATGTTAAAAAGACAAACACCACCCTCCGACTGCTGTCAATCACCGTCAAGGGTATAAAAACGTGGAACAATTTATCAAATAAATTGACTCAGCTTCCAACACAATTTAAAAAAGCAATCAAGTTGTCATTACTTTCTACATATTTGTGAATTGCTAATTGAAGGTGACGTTTTGTTAAACCTATGTAATAGTAACACAAGCACTATAGTAAACAGTTTATATATGAGTTGTGAATATTATTTTGTGATTTATTTATAATTCCTGTTGTATTTATTCAGTTTTCTTAGTTCGAGTAGGGCATAGCAACACACAAGTCTATGACTTCAGCTATGTCCTTTCAGCAGCAGCAGCAGCAGCAGCAGCAGCAGCAGCAGCAGCAGCAGCAGCAGCAGCAGCAGCAGCAGCAGCAGCAGCAGCAGCAGCAGCAGCAGCAGCAGCAGCAGCAGCAGCAGCAGCAGCAGCAAACCATACTGTGCATGTATTATGTTGTTGTTGTTGTTGTTGCTGAATAAACGTTCATTCATTCAAATATTATCTGAGCTTCTTGAGGATATTCAACATTAAGAGAAAATACAGGGAGTTTCCCAATCATAAACATACGATTTCACGAGTAGATTGTTACATAAAAATATGCCCACTTTGGACGTGTTTATAATCTCTTGTCCATCAGATCGATGAAGACCATGACATATAATTTCACATGATAGTAACAGTTACAGTTTGATCATTTCTTTTTGTGGCATGTGGTCGATAAGGCCAATGTTCGCATGAACTGTATTTCTGCAGGTTTCGCACACGAATGGAACACTATTTATGTATTTGCAGCTCTCGCCTTTCGACCCTCGCGCTTAGGCCTGGCTGCTTCGACACGCTGATTCTCGAACAAGGTTGCACCTTTCCAGACCAGACCTCTCCAGGAAGGACGGTTTGCCGCATGATTTTCCCAGGAAACCGGGTCAAATCCGAAGCTCTTTAGGGAGTCCCTAAGAGTATATCTGAAACCCAGCTTTGGCCGGCCCCGCTCCCGTCGACCTTCCCCCAGTTCGTCGAAGAAGAGTCTCTTCGGAAGGCATGCGAGCCAGATGTCCAGCCCATCTCAGTTGGGCCTTCCTGAGGAGTGTATGGATGCTTTGCAGATTGTATGGTTCAAGGACATCTGTGTATGGGACTCGATCCTGCCAGCGGATTTTCAGCAAGCGACGGAAACAAATCATGTGGAGGTGGTTGAGTTGGCGGGCATGCTTCTGGTAGACAGTCCAGCCTTCGCAGGCGTAGATTAGTGTAGGTAGCACAACAGCACGGCACACCTTCAGATTGGTTGTAAGGCTGATTCCTCTTCGTCCCCACACTGACGCTTGCAGTCTTCCAAACGAAACACTTGCTTCTGCAATGCGGCAATGAATCTTGTCATCAATGTGGACAACTCTGGAGAGGGTGCTACCTAAGCAATTGAACTTGTTCACCACTTACAGTTTACGTCCCACCACAGTGGATTCTGGTTCCACGTACTGCCTGCTGGGAGCTGGCTGATGCATAACTTTTTTCTTCGTGCTAATGGTAAGGCCGAAGTTGTCTCAGGCAATGGAGAATCTGTCCATGTTACTCTGCATTTGTTGCTCAGATCCGCTGTTGAGAGCGCTGTCATCAGCGAAGTTAAAATCGCGGATCACACCCTGTAGTACTTTGTCTTCGGTTGAAGTCTACTCCAGTTGAATATCCCTCTATCAGTGTGGTAGTTGATGTAGATGCCATCATCATTCCGTCTGAAGGCGTCGGACAATATTGCCGTGAACATCATGCTGAACAGAGTAGGGAGTAGGTGCCACATAACATGGCCTTTGGATAATAATGTGTTTATTCCAATGACTATAATGGCGCTTTCATCAGAAAATCCAATCTCCAAGCAGAGGCTCTCTTCCGGTCGTCAATTTCCTCCATGAGTGTTGAAGGAACTCGCGACCGGAAACAAGTCGCGTTTGGAGAGAGTATATACCTGAGCGTGGATTCGAATCTCGGGTTACAAAATTTCAACGAGCCGAATAAAAACAATAGTAATCTTCTTCTTCTTCTTCTTCCAAATACTGGACTGGGTCCTATTCTGAGCGTTAGAAGTTGAATGAAGTTTAGGCGCTTTGCGGGCGGTGTGTGCTCTCTTGAAATTACTGTAAAATTAGTTAATACAGAGATGTTATATTTATGATGGAATAGAACAAAAAGTAAACAAACACTGGAGATCGACTAGACTCGACATTCATATGCCTTCGTCGCCACACAGTTTAATCTTTATAGCACGTGGATCAAACAAGACGAAACGTGTATCCCCTACGTAATACATATATATGTCTACCACACGCACGTTAATAACGTGACCTTAACGTGACCATTGTTATGATGTCGTCACAAGAGTAGTTATTTTATTTTTAATCTTCTAAATATAAGTGTGTTTTGTATGGAGTGAGTTTCTATGTTAATTTCTGCCCCAACAATAAATGGTTTTATAAATAATTTAATAAAAAACAGATTCAGAAGAAAACACATAACGCGTTAATGACGTCATAGTACTTTATCTTTTTTCGTTTGGCCATATAAAGTAGTAAAACAAACATGATTCACGCGCGTGGCTGGGTGGCACATGTGGTGCGTACTGGACTCGATCCTCGGGCGACTTGACGGCAGCTTGACGCGGCAGGCACGTAGTATGTCCCGGGTATGGAGATAGCACCCGGCCACCATTGTTTTCATCCATGGTTATTTCAATCTCGATTTTCTATTTAATGTTAACGATATTTGTAAATATAACGTCCAAACAACGCGATTACGCGTAGATGTGCCGAAGATCATCGTTTCGAATCCACCTCGAACCGCCGATACTTTTTTCTTCAGTTTTAATTTATTTTATGTTTTATTTATTACATGTTATCATATTTTATTATATAATGACATATTGCTAAATAATTTAGTGTTATTCAGTTAAAGTATTGAGTAATTAAGTGTGTAAAGTGGTTTGACAGTGAACGTATAGTACATATAGTATATATATTTCGCGCAGTAACTGTAGCGTAGCTTAATTCCCTAAGAGTTGGTGTTGCTATGAACAGTGCTGCCAGAGTATAAAGTGTGAAACGTGTTGATCGGTAATAAGGACCGGGAACCGTACTACGTTATAATATAAGAAGACTGTGTTCCGTTTCTGTAGGATTGTATCAATAGCCCCATTGCATGCATTACGTTAAAAACCAAAACAAACGGATCGCGCCGTGCACTGTGGGTTTGTTTAGGAGCCTCCGAGCTTTGATGACTGCCCATGTCTGTGGAATTGGTCCACAACATATCAGGAGCATTGGTGTTGTAAAATACATCGATTTTACCCAATACAAAAGTGACCGAAAAGAATAGATAAGTGCTGGATTAATTGCCGACTTTTCACGACTACAATGACAAAGAATTAGATTGCCGATGTGTTATCAAATAAAAATGCATGATTAAGATATAGAAAACAAAAAATGGGCCAAGTGGCCCTGAAGTCCTTTGGACTAATACGTCTATAAGTGACCCCGGCTGACCAAATGAGTGATAAGTCGGAAAAATTGTAACATTGTTTTCTTACATCCTTGTAAAGGTTTGGTAGGGTGCTTTACACGGTTTCAAAAAATATGACTGCTACAAAAATTGCAAAGTTATGGAGCATTGAACATGGTAGGGATCAAAAAGTGAAAATGAAGAAAACGGCTGTTGAAGTTTTACATTATATATGCAAATGGATTGCATGGAAATATTACATCCACAACATTCAAATGTGGCACACAGTATGTAATATGTATGTTATGTTGCACTGATACACTGGAAGTACAAATGTGCTGCTACAAAGACTTACTAAGTTATACCAGATTATGTCTTCATGTGTAAAACTAAGAGGACAGATTATCTGAGAGCAAAAGGTAGACTCACTGTTTGACACAGTTTAAAACCTACAGGCAACTGTCCAGTTTAACAGGGGTCTAGTGGCTTAATGCTGTCTGTTGACACAAGCTACTGCCAGTGACCAATTACATATTAGTCACAGTTTCCATCAAACAATAGCAGGCAGAGAATCTTAGCTCCACAGCTGGGTGTAATACACAACCAGAGCCACCACTGATTCATGGTCAAGTAGATTAGCTCAATGCACCATCTAAGACAATACACAACACTGTGAGTGACAGTGTCCAGAGTGAGGCCTAAGCAGTGTCATCATTGCTGAATAGATCAATTAAACCTGCCAAGTGGTGACATTCTGCACAAGTGTTCATTAATCCTTAGTGATTGTTCAGAACACCAGACTGACCACATACCTAAACAAAGCGAATGTAATAGGTGAAGAACAGGCAGTGTTCAAATAGAGGTATTGGTTGAATTGTATTTGTCTTGACGCAAAAGGCTTTATTGTGCCTTCATCGATTATAAGAAAGCATTTGATTTAGTAGACCGGTCCTCCCTGTAGTCTAAGATAATTTAATTCGGTATTAATGGTACTGTGTTGAAAGTTGTATACAACATGTACAAGAATGTTAATCATGTATAAATCAGGGCCAGGCTGTGTCAGCCTTCTTCTCATGTGTACAGGTATGGCAAGGAGAAAACTTGTGTCCTTTGTTATTTGCTATTTACCTGAATCATTTTGAACACTGTTAGTCACAATTATAATGGACTTGACATGGCAGCTGGTTAAATTTACAACAACCTTAGTGATGATGATGTAGAAAATGTATGTTCTACTATATGCTGATGACACTAGAATGATTCAAATACAGATTTCTTGCTTGTGTATAGCGGAACTATGTCAACTCTTCTAATGGTCGACATTTGGTTGTTTCAGGTGTCAACTATATTGTGAATCTGTAATTATTAGTCTATATTGATACAATTGATTTACACAGTACCATGTCTACACAAGGCATGGCAAGCGTAAACAGAACAGTAGAATGCATTTTATATAAATAAAGTGTAGGATATTTCACTCTATAGTTGTCCAGAATATTAATTTTCTATGTTTGTCACCTACAGGTGACAGAATATTAATTTTATATGTTTGTCACCTACAGGTTTCTACAGACAATACATCTTTAACCAATAGACACCACAGTCACACCATTTTATAATAATTAAATGAACATCAAAATAAACACAACTTGCAATTATAGAAAATCAATAGTTTTGAAGATACAGTTTAAAAGTGTTAGGCAACTGTTCAGTCTAACAGGGGTCAAGTGTGTCTACTCTGCCTGGGTGCTGTGACCAATTAAAGATTAGTCAAGGTCTCAATGGACTAGGCTGTAGAGATTAGTCACAGCTGTTGACTTTGTGGCACAATACACAACATCTACTGTTGGGGGTGGTCTCAAGGGCCTTTCTCAAAACCACATCACTAGATAATGTAAACCTTGTGCACTTTGGGGGCCCCTTATGTGCCCTTAGAATGATTCAATTAAAATACAGATTTCTTGTATATAGTGGCAGCACCCTAAGATACATCTATGCAAAATTTGAACAAAAGTTGCTGAACAGTTTTTGAAAAAATAGGCCAAATGTTACATTTTTACTAGTTTTGGGGTCCTTGGAGGCCCTAGGGAGCCCTTAAAATGATTCCATCAAATACAAATTTCTCGTGCATAGTGGCAGTGCCCTAAGATATGTATATGCAAAATTAGAGAAAAAGTTGCTGAACGGTTTCTGAGATAGGCAGCTAATGGCGGACGGCGGACGCAGAGTGATGGCAATAGTCCCTTGGACCTTCGGCCAAAGGACTAAAAACAGTTTAGAAGTCAAAACAAGAAGACAGAACTGGATATAATTAACGTGGACACCATTCAAGGGAAACAACGAATGGTTTGTTGCACAAGGACATAATAGTGAGGAACAATAGAAAGAGAGGTACAATGAGGGTTCATCTCAGAACGTCGATGTCCAATAATATAGACGTTCTGAGATAATTCCTAACTGGAGCGGAAAACGTGGAAACAAGCCGAACGGGTGGTCAGAGACAGGATACACTGAAGAAGAAGCAATGAGGTAAAGTACATATAAGAGTGCCAATCAAACATGCCACATTGCTTTGGTATTTCCGATTTCCTTTTTAATACGGATTTGCTTTAAGCGTAAAAACCGTACTATAGTACGTATTTTCTTGCTTGTATTCCTTTCGTACACGTAAATTCGGATAACAAACATATATCGGTCGAATAGAAAATACTGGTGATATAAGCCAGATTTATGACAAAACGCAACGGATACTGTTTGATTGTACGTGCTTATATTCATACTTTTTCTTTATCAGTTTTCTATAGATCTTTGGTGAAGTCTATAGGTATACTTATTTAGTAGATGCGACACTCAATGGGACTAACGCTAATGAAACCAATGAAAAACGTCATATGGATTTATACAGAATTCTAAATCACAAGTAAGGATTCAAACAAGAACATGAAGCATAGGTAGGTAAGATAAGTGTGAGATTGTCATTTAGAATGCTCACCTGCAAGAGTTGTTGCTGTCAAGCATCCGGAGTAGATGCGCCGACTCGACGAGACAGCGATGATGTGCGATGAAAGCAGCCTCGTATCGTAGCGCCTCCATCTTGACGTTGCGTTTCTCCTAACGAACGAGTTCTTTGTTGCTCAACGTCTTCTCCGTGGTCCGCGCAACCTGGCTAACTGTGTGTGTGTGTGTGTGTGTGTTTCTTTCGGGGTTTTGTTTTCGTTTTCAACGCGTACCTCCGGTTGGCCGATCGTCCGTTGTGGTTGATGATGGCACGCGACCACTCGACGCGTTTAATATCAGAGGTTCGCTTTTATTTATTAAATTTTTAGTTTGTTTTACGAGGAGGTGCCCGGGGAACATCTGTGGAGTACATAAGTAGGGGCCTATACCACGGTGACGTGCGTTTACGCTTTATTCAAACAGACGACTGCAGTCAATGTGACGACATTTTAGTAGTGATTTTTTCTACGCGTATTTTTGTTGTTATTCCAATAATACTCCAATTTCTTAAAGTCCGGGACAAGTTGTTTTGTAGATCTTCTTTGCACATTGTCACGCTTTTGTTGGTCTCCTGTTAGATATATACATATATAATTACACACACACACACGCACGCACACATACATATTTCTCAGTGAGAATATGGATATGAGCAAGGAAGGTTCATTTGTGAAGGGTGTTCGTAAAAACACATCCAGGATCGTAACCAGATGGTTCGCCAAAACCGTCCCCCGTTTGTAACTAAACTTCGATTCGTGGGGTGCACTCAGCGTAGCAAAACTCGGGCAGAACAGTCTCTGAGACTCTGAATTAAATACAGTTGTCGTAGTTCGATGAAAAGATCCGACCGTACGGATGCGAAAATCCATTTCCTGTTTCCATTTTTCCTTTGTTCAAGAAAAAAAACGTCTCATGGTTTATGCGTATTGCCAACTATGAAGGTAATTTAAACATAACCTGCCACCCAGCCTTCCCAGGAATGTGTTTCTTTCACGTTACAAATAACCTTCACACCTGCACGGCGAGGAACGTGTTAGTTCCACACTCAAGCGAGATAGCATCTTAAAATAGCAGAAAGAACAACACCCTTCGGGATGTGCAACATTCTGCGTTCAGGAAACATGTCGGCCTGATTTGAACGACTGTGTCGCCTGCGTCACTTGTCATTGTTGCGAGGTGTCTCGCCACCATTTTTATTCGTTTACGGAGGGCAGTTGCGCACTGCGAACCGGAAGTAGGGAGGATTGTTAAGTGGCAATCCACGAGGCGGCGAACGTGCGTCAGCGAAGACAGGATATGAGGCAACGCCCTAACAAGACTTGACAGATTGCTAGCGATGAAACAAAATTAAACTTCGGTCGAATTAAAATCACCCAGTAAATCCATGTTGCTTTTAAAAACCATCATTTGGCCGCAAGGCAAACACGTTCAAGTAAATTAAGGTTTGTTCAGTCATCCAACTTCCTGTTCGTTATCTAGCAAATGTTTTCAGTTTTTATATAGCCTAGGCCTAGTGTATGTTTTCAAGCAGGATGTTCGGATTGGTTGTGACAGAAGGTGTTACAGAAGATAAACTACCGGGACAGGTGTTTAAGGGCCTATATTTAGTAGCGACTTGTGAAAAACGTTGTCGCACGTGCTTGCAATTATGCATCTCGTATCCGTTGTTGGATTCGGTTTTCTAAAGGTATACCGGTCGTAAAATCACAAATAATAGCTGTTAAAACACCAACAATATAGATTAGTCATGCGTATGATTAGGAATGTCTGCAGTAGTTGTCAGAATTTGGAAAACCTCAATTTCAACGTTGTAACTATATTTTTGCCTAAATTCGATACACCAATGCGTTAATTCCAACATTCCACATCATCCCAGGAGTATCTAAGTTACACAAATATTGCGTCTTAGCACTCGTGAAATGAGTCCTAAAGCCGTGTTACAAAGGGTTCGTGACCCCTACATGACCCAAGTTGACTAAATTTACCAGTGGTGAAGTCGAGCTGCTTCTGAATTTTCGGGTTCACAAAGTCGTATTCGCGCTAAATACGAGGTGGTTGGAACGCAGCATCAATACCGCTACAGTTTGAATCAACATGCGCTGTTGCAGTGCTCATTTCAAGCGCACCGTGCAGTATAACGCATGGCCGCAGCGGTGCAAACCGGAGCGCTATTTGGGCCCTAAACGTTCACCAAGACGCAGTAATTTCTATAACATATGCCTGAAATGATGTGGAATGATTTGATAAACGCATTGATCTATTACATTTTGGCAAAAATATAGTTAAAACGCGAAATCGATGTGGCCCCGGTTTCTACAAAATTGCCGCGCCTACGATAAAGCACGGTGGCTAGCTATTACAGTAATATTACGTGTACAATTATGTAACGAAACAGGAATAACTTAACCGTCACAGACGCCGATTTAAATACACATTGTTTATTTCTCGACAGGAGCCACACATTATGCGACTAACCAACTAATAATGGTATACACAAACCTCTGCCGTTGGATGTTCCAATGATCATTGGGAGCAGTAATTCTTGTACATATTATGTATATGAATTCGTAAACTTATCATTGTTCCATTTTGTTATATTATTCGCTGCATATAGCTTAGTTAATTGGACCTGCATGCTCAGTAATGTCTTGTTATTGGTTGTATTTCCATGAAAACCAATCTAACCCACTTTAAATGTGTTGGGATGCATGAATCCCTAGATATCTCCCCGCATGCTCAGTAATGTCTTGTTATTGGTTGTATTTCCATGAAAACCAATCTAACCCACTTTAAATGTGTTGGGATGCATGAATCCCTAGATATGCACAGATGATAAGCACCATCATCGAAAAGCAAATGTATTGTAAGTTGCAATGCCTGGCCCTCTCGCTATTCAAAAAAGCTCAAAGCATTCTCTAGACAACAGAATGCCTCCAGACATTAAAACAAATATTTCAATGTAGATATTGTCATTCAATTATTGTGTACTTCTTTAAAAATGGTGCTATCCGTAACTAAATTTTCATGAAAAATTCTACATGTATAGTACTGGCACTGTTCAACAGATGACATAAAGGTCATATTCTTAACATTTTCTTGTCTGACTTTAAAACTGTACATTATTACATATCACGGGATCATCACAAGGCCCTCGGTTATCACTGTCACACTTGAGTGAACTTGACGCACTTCACTGATCATATTATTTCAAATGTCTTCTTCAACTCCACCATAAGTTGCCAGTCAGCCTTCGTCATTTCATCACGGAAGTATTCCTTCACGGCGTCTATAGATTCACGGCTTATCTACAACAGATGTAAACAATACTCACATAAAAACATCTTAATGGTTCGACTAATGGTTGTACATTGGTTGTCGTATTCTGATGACCTGTCAATGTCAGAAGGCACAACAAAGGAAAAGAATGACATAATGAATACAACTACCTCCTTATGTCAAAGATCTTAGATTATTACATTAATAATGTCCTTGTTTGACTGCTAGTGAAATAACCACCTGGTTTTAAGAAGTAAATATATTAAAGGAGCTCTTTGACTGCTGGTGAAATTACCTCCAGAGACTTTGAAAGATACATTCATACATACATACAAAGAGCTGTTTTACAGCTAGTGAAATAACCAACTTGCTTTGTGAGGTAACTATACATTCAAGGGGCTCTTTGACTGCTGGTGATATAACCTGGCTTTGCTTCCGTATACAGTGCATGATGACGGTTCATTCCGAAAATGCTAAACCAGTTCAAGGCAAATATATGGTGACCAAGTGTGTACTAGGTGACAGCCACTTGTGTTCGCACCGTGTGGTGTTTCTGGGGCTGATACAACGTCACGTTCCATTATGCTGTGGTTATCTGTGGTCCCCCTCACCTCCCACCCACCCGCTATCTATCTCAGAGAGACTGTCAGTGTTGGATACTCAAAAATGGGAAATTGGATACGAACATCCGAAACTAACAAAGAAAGTTACGACAATAACATTCCAAGCGCGCGGAACCGAAGGAACGACCGTCTGAATCTTATCAGCGTCTTCATTTATTCCGCAACCAACGCAAAAAACAACCAATCACTTGACATGAAAGACACATTTTGTACGCCTGGCATATCAATTGACTTAAAATCAAGCCATGCATCGGTATCACCAATCACTTGAGGAATCCTACCCTGATCTTCCGTCTCTCATGGAAGAATCTGTTGAAGGTGCTTGTCAAGCCTGTTTACTACATTTGTTAGAAAAGGTAACTTACGAAAATGGAATTAGCCTCATACCAGGCATGGGGTCAATTTCCTTCTGGAACTGAGTTTTAAAAGTTAGTTGGAATTTAATTTTGTGCAGGAGCAGACATGAGCCAATGAAGTGAAGTTATTTGACTGACTTTGAATGAACAACAGTGAATTTTGTAATCATATCTGATCAGATAAGATTGTGCACACATTTTCAAGTACAAATAAAACTGTGTTAAATGAACTGGAATTGAAATCTCTTTCGGATTTTTAAGTTGTGCATATTTTGGGTGAAATTAAAAGGCAAACAACAAGGATCTATTTGGGAAAGGCTGTGGTGCAGTGGACAAAAGTGATACACATGGTTCATTGTCATCTTGAGACCAGCAAGTTCAAAACAGTGGCTGGGCAATTTGCTTTCACAAGTCGCCAGATGAAACAACCAAAATAATTTCTTCAGACAATAAAACAAGTACGCAATTTTAATAGATTGTACATTACCTAAACTTTTAAAACACTACACATCAAATTAATTTAATCCATTAATTAATAAATCTGGATTTTACTATCATATCACTTTACACAACAGAATGCACACGCCAGTTCTCTAAGAATAAATACTGTCTCCTCATCAAACGAGATACGCCAAAAGATGTCTTGAAAGTGGCCCAAAATGCAGTGGTATCCACCAAGAAATCTAAAGGTTTCAACCACGATAGCCATCAAAAAGCCACCATCATTTCCAGATGCAATTTCTGAAGCCACCCTTTGTCTACGCACTATTCTCGGCCTACGCAATTTGACGTTTGAACTATAGCAATTATGGAGTGACACGCTAGACATCAGCACTCACTTTCACGACCCCCCCTGGTGTCAGATCACAGATGGTTTCGCGACCCCGGAAAAAACCCTGCCCTACTGTCACCCTGTTATCTGTGACGAACTCCAAACACATGGCCCTTTGCAGTTCCGTCTTATCTGCTACCGCTCCATCTTCGCCCTCCTCTTACAAACAACCCCTTTCAATATACCACCCCTTAACACCCCATTCGCTCCATTTGTCTTTACCCCATCCCGTCTTTTCCCACTTTCTCTGTAATGCTGCCTACATTTTCCTAACCCAGCCACCCCTCTCCGACCACATGTTTTCCTACCCTCTCTCCTACCCCCTCCAGGTCACACTGATTACAAGTGGTTTAACCCTAGCGGGTCACAATGACAGTATCTCTTTTCACCGAGAGCACCAGCGTGGTCAAGTATGCATTCACTGATTGAATCGCAAACCACAACATTATTGCTAAATGACACGGCAACAATGGCGAACGGCAGACGCAGATCGGCCGTTTTGATCCCGTCTGCCGCAAGCCAAATTACAGACGTGGCAAGCAACACACGCGCGTCGCAACGCGTAATTACCCACTCGGGAATGTGCCTACATGTTATATGCACCCTTATCTGATCAGGTCAGGGTGATAGCAGATTACATCACCTTAACATGCACGCACATATACTTCAATGTACTGCGAGAATGATGCTTAAATGTTTGCTATACCCCAGTTATACACCTGTTTATAATTTATCCTTTATTGTCTCATCCACATAGAATTGTCATCTGTATAAGTGTCCAGAAATGAAATTTGCATTTCTGAAATGGTGTTTCTTTCCTCGCTCTCTCAAAAAACACCTCACTGACAAATTCAGTGGGTTAAAAGCTAAATATTGGCTGGACAACTGATTTTTACAGGTTATCAGATATAATAACCAGAATCTATTTTGTTGATCGTATAAATAAATAATTAAATGTAAGCACTGTTTTATTAAACCGACTGTGGGTAGTACATAAATCATTCACATAACATATCTGAACAAAAAAAACCAGATTCAAGATGGGCTAAACCAATTGGGGATGCATCCTTAATGTAGGTACTTAGGTAGAAACAGAACATTATATCTGCCCCATATAATAGGTTTTAGACCCTCAAAACAACTTACTTTGCATTAGACAGTCATTTGGCAAATGTTTCCATCCACGGCTCATAAATTTCAGCTGGACGGGGTTAATTGCAAATGAAACAAAGCCGACATTTTCAGGAGGGTGTGTTTGTGTGTGTGCGTGGCACACATATGTTTAACACAGGAAACACTTTGCATGATGCTGAACCAACCATACAAAGTGGGACGTCTTCCCTCACTGATGTCTGTGACGTAGATAGATGCAAACTTTGGGCCCCACATCAATGTCACGTTACACAGACACCACCACTTAACATAGCTGTGCACTGTAAGGGTCATAGTGCCTTTGCTCTTTCCTAGTCATGCGCGACCCCAACCCTTAAGGACGTATGAAAAAATTCCCGGTTTCTCATCAGAACTTTCTCAAAAAGTAAATGCTGTTTTTACTTTTTGTATTATGCTGGTATGTGTCAGCGACAATCAAAGTGGATATTCTCAACAATCAACAACTTAAGATGTGCAGACTGTATTTCTTACAAGTGGCAAAGCCGTAGATAAATTCAGTTTGCCTGATACAAATCATAGTTTTCACTGATTGCAACGGAACCAGTATTTAGAGGAATAATTATATTTTTTAATATTTAAATAAAAATAGTCTTAAATATATTGTTTCATGTTTATACCTGACACCGTTTTTAACTAGAAACAAAGAATTTATAATTTTCGTATGGTCTAAAGGAGCCAAGGTTTGGAACACATATCTAGAATAATAATAATAGTAAAAAAATGACTGTATGGCAATAATGAAAAAAAAAAAGTTTTGTGGCACATATTTTTTAATGCGTGCTGGTGAGAAATGTAGACTTTTTTTTCATGTGGCCTAATGGAGCAACAAGAAAACAAGGGATGCTTTGTCCTGTCTGATGAGAAGAGGAAAACGTGGGAGGGGTCCATCACATCTCGGTGTTTCAGTTCACGCCCCAAAAACAATGACATGCTTTCGCTGTGTCCCCCATAAGGGTGATTGCTAAATTTATCACTGGGAGGTATGTTCACTCTGCAGGTAGTGCCAACGGATGACTAGCCTTGGTGTGAGACGGTAATATACCTATAATTTTATTCAACTTACATATCATAAAATGCATGTGTTCCCTTTTTACCTTGTTTCGCAGTACTTCATCAAACCTGACAAGCTAATATTAGAAATGTCAGCAGGTAAATAATGCCTTTTTTGTATTAATAAAAAACTACATGTGTCATGTTTCTTTTTTACCTTGGTTGGCAGTGTTTTGTCAAATATGAACATGTTAATGTTAGAAATGTCACCAGCTATGTTATTGTTTATTAATAAAAACTACATTATGACAAGTAAATCACAGTAATACTAACATATATGCTTGAAATAATGCCATCTGAAGATATCTCTGTACAGACTTGACATATCTGGTGGCGTATTCAATCTATTAAAAGGCATTCACAATTGTATAGAACGTACTATTTCTCAAAACCCCCTAACTCCCCCTGAATTAATACTTTAAAATGTTGATCATTGTCCAGATTAAGTCATATCATTATTTAGGTACATAACAGTATTATGACATGATACATGCAAAGATCATGATAATAACATCCAACATTATCATCTTTACAAACATCACTGTCGTTAAGCAACTCATATATGTAACCAACATCTTTTTAATTAGTACATGGGCCTTAACCCTCCACACCATTCCAAACACTGTGTACAAACATATAAACTGTGACAACTGTAAGTCCTAAACAGTGTACACCCACATTGATTTAATCATCGATCTTATCTTGACTGTGGGTTCCATATTGTAATTAAATTGAACCACATGTGAATGGAAACTGGCAGGTGGCTCCAACATAGTCTCTTCATTAAATCATTAAATCACTTGTCCTCAAATTTCTAATAAGATATGTTAATGTCTGAAGGAGTCATTATGGCTATTAACATTCTCCGCTAACACCTGGTGCTGAAAGTATTTCAAAAGCGGTAAATAAAGCAACTATTGTATCTGCAAACGACTGCTACTTCACAAAGTAGGTTATTAATGCGATATATTGACATAACCCCCTCAGATGAACCCCTCAATTCAACATTTTCTCTAGACAACATCCCCTGAATTCAAAACCTATGGGCGGCAGGCCTGATTGTCAGTGCATGCATTGCTAAGTGGACAAACATACCGACATGCATTTACCAGGCAAAGATCAACCAAACGGCCCCGTGGAAAACTTTGTTCTCCCAAGATGGCACACGTAACCACATTTAACTAACTGTTAAACTACAAAATCTACTGGAACCAATCAAAACACGACTGACTACATATCAAGTCTTCCAGTTTAGTTCTAACTTGAGGGCAAAATTCTGTCTATATTTACATAAAAATGATAGGTTTTTGTCCATAGTTTTACTAAAGTGAAGGGTTTTTTAACTAGCTCAATAATAGTTAGATAGCTGTGTACCACTGGTGGCAATCTTCTGTCGTCTACATCTACCAGATCAGATCTAAAATATAAATATGCCAACTTGGAAACAGCAGATGATAACTAATGCCCTGGGCTTGTTGGTCCACAGGTGGGTGTAAGCTAGTAACTATTTTCAACCACTAGTCATGTAGTTGCCATGCATCTGATTTTGTAATGACAGCGAACACACAGGAAATGTAGTTTTTAATTAAATAATCTTCTAGTAGAACACCCCCATGGCATGGAGTTTCTACCGATACGAGACAGAACATCTAAGCATCTGGCATAAGACCAGGATTCGTCCACCATTACCCACTGAAAGAGTGCCCATGAAAATAGCGTTTTGGTGTGATGTGTGAATTTTTTCGAGCACTTTTACATGGGACATTGGTTCAGTGAATACTGAATGTACTACTGCATTAGATCTTTCATGAGGTAGCAATAAATATGCGCTAATCACTTGCGTATTCACACAGTGGCTATTTTGCAGAGTGCACCAATATTTCAAAATCCGTCACCAGATTGGGGCAAAATTGAGGAGTATCAGGTTTGGGTGGATTTTTCTGAAAACAAGGTAGGAGAATTTCACAAATTTTCTGAGAAAGTTTAAAGAAAATCTAGTTAAATTCTCCTTTCAGCACAGGATAGATTATAATGGCCGCCTATGTAAAATCTACTGTGGTCTTACCCCATCTACACTGAGACAATATTATTGGCTGGGCAGTACCACGGTGCCACTGATGATACTGCGGCACCGTGGAACTACAGCGAAACCCCACTAAGGTGATGATATCAGCGGGACAAATGTCCTACACTGTACTCATACAGGATCTGGCACTGTGCTAGAGTGATGATAATTGTTAGGTGGCTGTATTATTGAGGTGCAACTGCACACAAGAATAGTTCAAAATAAAGATTAAAAGACCTTAATGGTTGATTTCACGAGTTCATCAATTCCCAAAGCATTACACAGGCATGGTTTGGTCATCACAACATATAACGGGGAAAATACTGCCAGTGGCGCCACCTAGCGAGCACAACACGTTACTCTTGTGTGCCAAATAATATTGTAGTGGGTGTTTCGAAGGAAACCGCTGCCAGCCAGTTGCAGCCGGTTTGATGATCCTCAGAAGCCCAACTGTCGATAGAAATGATGAAAACTTATCTATGACGCGCAGCGAGCAATAAATCGCTGCATGAATGATTGATTAGTGTGAGTGAGAATGATCACTCTCCCCAAACAATTATGTTCTGCCAGTGCAAATCTCTAAATCTAATAATCATATAGTGGTGGCATTTTTCATCAAATAAATAAGCATACTGGGACGTTTATTAGCCACACAATAGTAATACGAAATGACGCTAACAGCAATTTCATAAACAGTAAAAGTCCCATACCACGTCCTGGTTGGAGACATTTGAACCGATGCTAAACACATGACATTTATGTCTTCGTGAACTTGTGAAACTATCCCTATACCAGTGTGTTGACCAAGGGTCACTTACCTTGCTGAACACCATGTCTGTGTGCTCGAAGTGGCGGCCGAACATCTTTGGCGTTTCCCCGGATGTTGGCTCTATCTTGATACACACCTCCTGGCCTTTGACGGCCTTCTCCAGAGGCTTGTGATTCAACTCCAGACTCGTCACCCGGCCAATGGACAGGAACTACAAGCAACAGTTTAAGACCATCTTAAGACCAGTAATGCGTTAGTTCGTTTATTACTGATGCTACATAGAGCAGAGGGTAGACAGAAGATGGACGAATGACCTGAGAAACAGAGGTTGAAATGCAACGCAGTGGAACAGGAGGATTATTGAGAAGCTGGATGAGATGGGCAGGCCACTTGGACAAGGATGGATGCTGGAAAAATAACAAAGAGAGCAGAAGTGGAACACACTGGACACAGGAAAGACCACAGCTGAGATGGGAGGACTGCATGAGGAGTGACATGAGAAGATAAGGGGAGGATGAAAGATGGAGAGAGGAAGCGATGGACAGAAAACTATGGAAGGAAGACACAGCGAGTGGCTCAGCTTTACTGTACCTGACCCTCACCCCTGTAAAGCAGGGAACAAGGAGAGCAACATAGTAACATCAATATTCTTTGTGCACATTTTAAAAAGAATTTTGAAACCTTTTAAAAGGTACTAGTAAGTTCTTATATAGCACACTATCCATTCCTCAGGACTGCTCATAGCGGTTTACACTTTACTCCCTGGCAGACCTGTTTAATCGGACATCATCTTGACTTCTCTGGGAAGCATTTCATATATATATATATCATTTTCTGCATTATATGGCATCCCCTTCCCTTTCTTTACTCTATTGCAATGTGTCATAAAGTGGTGCTTTTCCACTTTCACAGCACCATGTTTGTGCAACACACCTAACACACTCAAAACCACTGTCAGGTAATTAATCTGGGTACTGCCAGAAAGTGTTCATGGCTTGGACATTGCAACTGGCTTTACAGAGGAACAAATGTGGTGTCCCCTCTCTGCAAACACGAATTATACAAAACACGTGCTGCCCCCTGGTGACTGTACTCAACAATATTTTGCAACAGCACAATAAATGTTTAGGAAAATCACAGATGCCTGTAGGTTTTGTCTACATATGCCGAGTGAAACAACAGCAGTACTTCTCACCTCTTTGCTCGGTACACACAGCGGCGTGCCAACCTTAATAAAGCCTGCCTCGATGATGACCCCAACTACGATGGGGTCACGTGAATTGAAGACGTACTGCGGCAGAATGCGCACTTTGCACGGGAAAACAGCGACAAACTACAAGCAACACAAACATGTCATCATATCGCACAAGTCAATAGTAGTAATAAGTGAAAATGATCCTCAATGTTCAGATCTAGTTGAAACTTTAGCACAGTATAAATATGATCCATACAAAGCCTACTGCCAGAAAATTAGGGCTTGTATACATACAAACTGTTGTTCCAGTTACAAAAACCATAATAACTATTTTTTGACACAACAAACATCAAACAATTTCATCAGAATATCTAATATAATAATCTCTGGGTGCTTTGTTAAACAGCATTAATAAAATCTCTCTCCCTCCCTCCCTCCCTCCCTCTCTCGCTCTCTCGCTCTCTCTCTCTCTCTCTCTCTCTCTCTCTCTCTCTCTCTCTCTCTCTCTCACACACCTCCTCTCTCTTTCACTCTCTCTCTCTCTCTCTCTCTCTCTCCCTCTCCCTCTCCCTCTCCCTCTCCCTCTCCCTCTCCCTCTCCCTCTCTCTCTCTCCCTCTCTCTCTCTCTCTCTCTCTCTCCCTCACCCTCTCTCTCTCACCCTCTCTCTCTCTCTCACTCCCTCCCTCCCTCCCTCCCTCTCTCTCTCTCTCTATCTCACTCACTCTTTCAGCCTTTCTCACTCCTCTCTCTCTCACCCTCTCTCTTGCCCCCTCTCTCTCTCTCTCTATTTAACTCTTTCTTTCCCTCCCTCCCTCCCTCCCTCCCTCCCTCCCTCCCTCCCTCCCTCCCTCCCTCACAAGTCAATAGTAGTAATAAGTGAAACTGATCCTCAATGTTCAGATCTAGTTGAAACTTTAGCACAGTATAAATATGATCCATACAAAGCCTACTGCCAGAAAATTTGGGTTTGTATACATACAAACTGTTGTTCCAGTTACAAAAACCATCATAACTATTTTTTGGCACAACAAACATCAAACAATTTCATCAGAATATCTAATATAATAATCTCTGGGTGCTTTGTTAAACAGCATTAATAAAATCTCTCTTCCTCTCTCTCTCTCTCTCTCTCTCTCTCTCTCTCTCTCTCTCTCTCTCTCTCTCTCTCTCACTCACTCACTCACTCACTCACTCACTCACTCACTCACTCACTCACTCACTCACTCACTCACTCACTCACTCACTCACTCACTCACTCACTCACTCACTCACTCACTCACTCACTCACTCACTCACTCTCTCTCTCTCTCTCTCTCTCTCTCTCTCTCTCTCTCCCTCCCTCTCCCTCCCTCTCACCCTCTCTCTCTCACTCTCCTTCTCTCACCTTGAATTCGTCCTGTTTCTGTTTCTTTAGTTTCTCGCGGTAGGCCATGAACTTGTCAAACAGGTGGTAGATGATGTCTGCGGTGAAGATCTTCACCCCGAGACCATCCGCCATCTCCTGCGCCTCTCGCTCCACTTTCACATCAAATGCCAGGATCACAGCATACCTGTACAAAAGGTGAGTTCTTATATAGCGCTGTATCCAGTCCTCAGGACTGCTCAAAGCGCTTTACACTTTACTCCCTGGCAGACCTGTTCAATCAAACACCATCTTGACTTCTCTGGGAAGCATCCAGCCACACTGCAATTAATGTACAAAGACTATTCATACACAAATATCCACCAGTCTATAGCTAGGTACTCATTCATACAGCTGAATGAACTGGAGCAACTTAGAGTGAACAAACTTGCCCAAGGATTCGAACCCGGGTTCTCTCGGTCATGAGTCCAAAGCTCTAGCCACTGCACCACTGCGCTCAATTGCACACAGGACAGACAGGACCTAGGACAGACAGGACACAGAACAGCCAGGTCACAGGACAGCCTGGACACAGAACATACAGGACATACAGGACACAGATCACAGGGCAGACAGGTCAGAGGACAGCTAGGTCACAGGACAGACAGGACACAAAACAGATAGGTAACAGGACAGCTAAGTCACAGCATGCATAGACACAAGACAGCTGGGTCACAGGACATGATAGCTATATCACAGTATAACTGTCACAGCATACATACATACTGGACAGTTAGGTCAGTCACAGGACAGGATGGATATACCATAGGACAGCTAGGTCATAGCATACATACATACAGTACTGCTATGTCACAGGACAGCACAGCTAGGTCACAGTATACCTGCATACAGTACTGGTGAGACTCTGGGCACAGTGCATGGACATAGGACACTAGACCTTGCACAGTCTCAACACCAAGGCTCGATTTCATAATGAAAGTAATAATTAATTAATGTGCTGTTGTAGTTGTACCATGCAATCAATGACTGTCGGAAAAGAATACACTGTAGACCGTGTTCATTCTATTAAGCATACATGCCCGAATTAGCATACCCCTCTGTTTAGCAGTGTGTTACACAGTGACAGTGATCTCAAATGTCAACAACGACTGTTGAATCCCTCATTGTAATTTCATTTCTACCAATGTTACACTAGATTAAAATATCAGTGATGAAAAAATTATTAAAAGGTCCATCTAAATTATCAGACTTTTCAGGGTCCTGGTATCCTTTTGCTCCTAAGTGGCTGCATAAATTGCTTGCCAATCACGTCTACTGGAAATGTCAAATTTTGCATTCCAATATGCGTACAGGGTTGTGTGTACACCCCTGTACGCTTATTGGAACACAAAATTTGACATATTTTCCCGTCTCAGATATTAGTTAAGCGTAAGTATGCTTAACAGAACAAATACGGTACACCCTCTGCAGTTAGACTAAAAGAACTCACTGGTCATTGTGTTCCAACATCACAGATGCCTTCATAATGTCCCGCTTGTGCACCGGACCAATGTTGATACCACAGTACTGAAACAAGCAGAACACACAAAATAAACTGCTCAACAAACTTAGACACACACAGACAGACAGAGACACAGACCAGACAGACAGAGAGACAGACAGAGACAGACACACACCGACACACACCGACACACACCGACACACACAGACACACACAGACACACACAGACACACCCACACTAAATATTCACTTTTGTATCTAAGCACAAATTTAAATGGGACTGCAACTTCAATTTACAATAATATATTGGTTGTTCATAATTCTAAAAAATTGCAGAAACACTTTTTTCCTCTGCTGCTATTAAAGGGAGAGGGAAATGGGACTCAGGGAAGGGGAAATGGGACTCACCGGGATCTTAGAGGTTCGGAGGAACTCAAGAAGGGCCTCAAGGGATCCGAGGGTGGATGCCTGCACATACACACCCCTCTCCTGGAGACGAATAGATGCGAGGACATCCTTCAAAGCACTCGCTATTTCCTCCTGGTGGCAACAAGTGTCATCAATATTAACATTTTATGTTTAACTATTAATGAATTAATTAAAATTAATTACCATTCATCAAACCAGAAAAATTCATTTAAACACTTTTTTATCAGCTTTAGTTAGTGTCAAAAAAGTTCAGCTGTGATTTTAAGTTGATGCTTGCATCAGTTGTTCATATATAAATCATTGGGTTTTTTGTTTTAGCAGATATACTTAATCAAAACTTAGAAAAATATATACCATTTTATCACAGATTCTCAGTTGATAAGTATTTTCAATGCACACTATACCATTCAATCTTGTGAATCTCCCGAGTTACTTGGTGAAACCATATTTATGTTCATACTTGTAATATCTCTGTAACCGAGTAACCAAATAAATAAACGTTCATTCATTCATTTATCCGACATTGATCTCCCATAACAAATATTGTCTTAGAACAGCTCTTCCATAAGAAGTCAGGGGCCCGATTCACTAATATTCTTATAAACTCATAAGCCAGCTTTTGCTCTTTAAAACTGATTTCGCTCTTTACCAGTGACTGTGATCTACTGCAAACTGTCAACACCAGGACACTTTTTGTTTGTGTCACAGAAATAGTATACTCAGAGAAACAGCTTTTCGCAGAGTCCGTAAATTTAACAACATATTTTGTATCATAACGTATTTTTCTTTATGAGTGCAATATCTTAATGAAATGGTTTAATGGTGCCTTACCTTCCAGATTTCGGTCTCCTCAGGACCATGGGAGATGTACACAGGAAGACCAGCCAGCGATTTCTCAAGGTCTTTGGCGATTATTTTTACCCCCTGTGCTGCGAGCACCTCCTTGTGGTGGTCAAAGTTCGTCTGCAACCACGAACATCCTCGTTATTCACAACAACACAGTGTTCAAAACCAACTTGATTTCTTAATGAAAATGTGACCTGCCTCAGCAAAGTCGGTATTAAATTGCAAAGTTATGAAACAGAGTTGTTTTGGATGTTGATATATCTTCATTAGTTTTTGATTCATTTCTAAACATGAAGCAAACTTTTAAAAAGTGATGTTTTGAGAAAACAAGTCAAAATTTTGGCTATATGTCACTGTTACTGACAGCAACCTAGTCTTTCTTAACCGACTCTAGACCATTTTTCATCACAGTGAAAACAGCAAGTGTCTTCAAACTCTGTAGGAGGGGCAAACAAGTAGTGTACTTCCTTGCAATGTCTGCGTAATTGACGCTTACAACAATGCAGTGTTAAAAAATAACTTAATTTCTTAACAAAAACATCCTATAATGCAAATCAGGGCTCTATTGAGCACTGATCTGCACTATAGGATGTTTTGTTAAATTGTTACTTATTAGTAACATTTTATGATTATTAACGCCTACAACAAAACCACAGACCTTGACCCGAATTTCCTTCATTGGTTTCGGCATGAGCAAACCACGGATCTGTGTCACGATTGGTCCCTCGGTGCCAGCCAGGATAATCGTGTCTCCTTCGTGAAGAGCTCCATTGACGAGGATCACATCAACAGTTGTGCCCAGTCCAGGCAATGATTTTACCTGGATCACACGAGAAACCATAGGAGGAACTGAGAAAATATACCAGGGTTCACCGGGTTTAAAGTAGAAATGTTCATATTCTCAACTAAGCCTGGAAACAAGAATTTCTGTACATTAAAATAAAAAACACCCAAGGATACCTTTTATTACAAAACTGCACTGTCACTGCCTAGCAATCAGGTCTGCCAAGCTTACTAAAATGGCTGCCAGAATGTGACGTTGTCGGATGGATATTCCGTTGTATATTTTGTTGAATAATTCTGCCGAGACACGATTCCGAGTACTTAAGCATTGGTTCAAACCACCGCCGTTGCCCACCAACACGTGGTGTAGGATTCTGAGCAATCTAAAACCACAAACAAGAGCTGCTGGATTTACTGATGTGACATGGCCGTCAATACACTACCCAGCAAGCTGCCTGGTTTTGAGTTTCACAATACCATCAACGGGTAGTAATGTACGTTTCACTTGAGGGTTAGCGCCACTATATCAATTTATTTTACCTGCAATATATGGTGATGAATAATGCACTATTCATCCATACATAATGCTTTACGTCTTTTTAAGTTATGCAACTAATATTAATAATGTAAATATGAAGGGTTTCATGCCAAAACAAGATATATCCATTTTGTTGGTTTTGAGAAAAACTCACATTTGTGTTTCATCCTAAGTAGCAGTTTAAATAAATATATAAAGAATTCAAAATCAAAGACAATGGTAACAAAGGCTGAAATGTTTTTTCTCAGATTTGTACATAGGAAGAGCAGCAAGGTGTTTGTTGGCTTAAGTGGATATATATATAAAATATAATATAAAATATGGATATAAAATAGATGCATGTCATTTGTCAGTTTGGCATAAACCAGATATTGTACTAGTTCAATGTGTGGTTAAAAAATGTTTCAACTTTGTTTGGGCAAAATTCTAGAAATGGCGTTTGTTGCATTTCCCCCCGAAACCCTTCATATGTAAACGCAGTTGCTAAGGAGAAGCTGGATGGAGGTGACGCATATAACGTCGCACAGAGAACATCAGCCAGCAAACTTACCTCCATCACTGTAGCGTGCAGTTCCTCGGAGTAGGAAATGCGTTTCGCCAGAAGCTTCTCACTGTAGATACAAATGAGTGCGATCAGGTTGCCGATGCCGTCCCCAGAGTGAGCTGATGTAGGCACCAACGATATGTAGTCTAGTATGTCTTTGTTCTCGTTAAACAACGTTGCATTCAGACCCTAGAACAACAAATACAGTGGGTCCGTCCGTCTTAAATTAAAATAATATATTTTATTTAATATAGTGCCAGATCCAATTTTAAACTGTTCATGTTGCTTTATAGCATACAAAACGAATACAATTTTATAAACTTGCTAAATAAACACACATTCTCTACATATAGTATAAATGCTACTTTAAATAAAATATAAAATGTATATATCTTGTCTAATGAACATATAATATAATAATCACTAATTTAATACATATTTATTTATTTAAAATCCTGTGGTGTAACGTAACGAAATAAAACTACTTTGTTACTCTACTTGAGTAGTTTTATGTACGGTAACGCTACTTTTTACTTTGTTACTTTCATTTACTTCACTATATATTTTCGTTACATTTTCATTACAATGTTTATCTTAACAATCACCTGTTCGTGTTCCACCCGTCAACAACATTTCATAAAACGGATGTATTTACAAAAAAATGGCACTATTGCTATCTATGTTAACTCGATAATAACTGTCACTTGTTTTGTGTGACTATGGTCAATTAACTTTAGACACAGTAAATGTGGAGTGTGTTTTGCACAGACATCAATCGAATCGGGTTTCCCTTCTGCCAGTCTTGGCTTCTGCGAAATGGCGCCTTCGGTGGGTTCGCCTTGCTTCGGCAGTTTGTAAAGAGCAATTGAAATTCACAAATATGTCTTGCTTAAGAATTGGATGTGTTTTACTGCAGCTTAGTAGGGAAGATCATTATGCTAACATTGGCATCGCAAATATTAGCTTTTCGCTGCGATAAACGCAAAACTACCTGTGCGCCAAAATATGAATATGTCAACCGCATATGAAACAGTGAATTGCAATGTTATTCGGCACTATAAATGTGCATTCTAAATTGGTATTTTGATATTGACTGAAAGTTAAGCCAATTGACAGCGTATTCATTATAGTTTTATATCTTTAGGCAACTTTAGCACTGCGTTTATAAACTCATTTGCATGTTCGGCTGCTGAGTGCTAAATATTATTTGTGGTATCACATTATCACCGTGGTTTGCTGATCCGTAGTCTATTTTAGAACTGTACAACATTCGTGAATTTTATTCAGTTCAACATTCAACAGTGCATGACATTTAAATATTATACACATTGATGTTGGTTGGCATGTTTAGGGATACTGATTTTCCATTTCAGAAAAAGGCAAATTCTGTTTCAAACGATGTATTTTCCGCTTCAGAAAAAGGCAAATTCCGTTTCAAACAATGTATTTTCTGTTTCATCAAAAAACAAATTCCATTTCAATTCACACATTTTTGCGTGTGAAATGAAGCATAGCTAAAAAAGACCGTTTCTGTTCAGAAAAGAAATAATTTATTTGAAAGTTAACTTTGAAAAATAATACATTCTGTGAAATATCTAAAATTTCACAATGTTATGATCTCTGCTTCTAAATAATACAGTTTTATGGCGTGGTTAATTTTTCTAACAACATCAATTTGTGCAATACTTGCAACACAGTAACAACCATACACAATCAATTTAGATAATAAAATAATTATGTCACACAATTACATATAAATGACTGGTTGTTTCTAATGCAGCAGTACTTAAGATATACGTTCAAATCACTGTTTGCTGTTTCACTAATCATTTTGTTCAACCATTAAATGTTTAGCTAGCGCGATATATGACACCACCAATGGAATTTGTTAGAACTACAAAACGTGGACTATCTCACTTTGAGCCAGTGTACCCTAGGCTGTTGTCACTCCTTCACTCACGTTTTCTGTTCAAAACCGGAATATGTATATTTATGCGTGTACTAATGATGTGACAACTATATTTAATTAGCAACATATCTTCCATGCGCTTAGCGGACAGCCAGACAGTGATCGCAAAACGGTTTATGTTAGGGCCTTCTGCGCGTGTCCCTGTTTACGTCGGTTGACACGAGGTAGCACAGTCGCCATGACACTTCGCAATGATATGTCTTGCATGTTTTTAAAATCTGTGTCATAAATCCACCAAAATAAATAAACATTGTTGCATGTTAAAACAGTTTGTTTCAAAATATCTCCAGTTAAGGCATTATCAGTGCTTCTGCTCTTTTTCCGGGATCACAGAAGATCCTTTCGAAAACGCAATTCCGCGATTTTGTCCGTTTTTTGCGATCGCGGAATTTCCATTTGAAAAGGCAAATTCTGTTTCAAAACGCCGTTTCCGCAAATTCTTCCCGTTTTCTGCGATCGCGGAAAATCGGTGTCCCTGCATGGTAATAAGCTTCAGAAACTGCGTATAAACTGTGCGGCCTACACACTGACTGTAGCTTCAGTGGTGTTCTAGACTAGGAGCAGTCTCGTCATAGCGCCCCTTGTTGTAGATACGGGAACACATTTCCGTGCCCTGTCGTCAAATTTGTGAAAACATAGAAATAGCGATTTCTATAGAACATTATTCACATACATTATTTAGATATGTTGGACATAACAGTAATTATTTTCACACTGCCTTCATTTTTTTGTTCGCTGGTGCTGTCATGTATGTTGGTTATGCCTTCTTGCCTGACAAAAAAATCTTTCCGTTCTACTTTAAGTACTTTTGGAAAGAAGTTTAACTTTTTACTCAAATAGGATTTCTAGAAGGAACATTTATTTCTATTCAAGTAGTTCTGAGATGAATTACTTTTACTTCTACTCAAGTAAAAAATTAAAGTAATTCAGTCATTACTGTTAAAAATCTAACTGTGTGATATTGTGTGTGTTTATGCATGTGGATGTATTAATATTTTCCCTGGGTGCCAAACAGAAAAGAAAAGTAATGTCCTTTACTTTTTATACCCACTCACACAAACACACGCACTACACACACACACACGCACATATGCACGCACCTGTTCAGCAAACTGCACTTTGACAGCAGTGAGTCTCTCATCAAACTCAAGCTTTGTGTTGGGTTTCTGTTTCTTGATAGCATTGACAACGTCTGAGTGAGGACAACTCTGCCACTGGAACAGCCGGTCAATCTACAACACAACGGGGTTCATCAGCCACACTGACCACGGGTCAGCAGAACAAATGACACTGCAACATTTATACTCCTAGAAGGTGACAGGCTAAAGATCAAGAAGTTTATTTTGAACTACAAAATATAACAAATATTGACACAATAAACATATCACGTATATGCATTTATACAAATAAAATATATATGCATATATAATAATGTGTGTATACATCATTTTTTAAACCAGTATAGTAATTAATTAAAAGAAGATCCTTTTAAGACAAATAGGGTGTCAGTGGCTCCCATTAAGACATACTGTCGCTGTCATAGGAACCACCCACACACATGCCAAAGTCTAAATATAAATGTTGCAAGAATCAGTGGAGATGGCTGCCACAAGAATCAAGGTGGCTGTCTCTAGAACCAAGATGGTTGCCTAAAAAATCAAGATGGCTGCCACAAGAATCAAAACGTCTGCCTCTAGAACCAAGATGGTTGCCTCAAAAATCAAGATGGCTGCCACAATAATCAAGATGACTGCCTCTAGATCCAAGATTGCTGCCTGACCTTGTTAAGGGCTACAATGAAGGGTGTCTTGCGTTTTCTGAGCAGGTTGATAGACTCGATGGTCTGAGGCTCGAGGCCATGCATGATGTCCACTACCAGGATGGCAATATCACACAGTGAGGAGCCTCGACTCCGAAGGTTACTGAAATCACAAGTGAAGCAGCATCAATACCCGGGTTAGAATTTAGCCTAAAATTAGTGGTGGCCAGCAGGGCCCCTACTTTCCAAAATCTAGGGGCCCACGTATGTGTGTACATATGAGTGGGGGCAACTTAACAACTATGCATCTCAAAACTTTCCAGAAATAATCTATGACCCTTCAGAAGTGATCTTTTTTATTTGTTCAAAAATTTGCAGTAATTTAGGGATTCTTACTGCTTTTCGAGTTTACAACATACACGTTAGATGGATGTAAATCGATTGTTTATAATATTATGAAGATTGTCTATAATATTGTGGAAATTACCTGCCACTGATACAACGACGGCCAATCAATTAGGGATGTTTTATGTAACTTGCATTAAAGCCCCTGAATCCGATATCCCATTGGTCTACGATGCGGCACAACAGATTTAACAGTGAAGAGTATCACACTGTCGCAAATGCGCAAAGTCTACTGCAATTATTATATACGTTTTGATTTTGTCTGATGTGGCTATTAAAGTTTTTAGTGTGTCAAGTAAAAAACTAATTAATTTCTAAGGAATTTTTCGTGTTTGGTGAAAATAATCCGAGAAAGCCGGTTTTGTTTGCGGAAATTTCCCCCAAATTGGCTCAGTGTGTTAGAATTCCCAGCCACCAAAATGAGTGTGGGCAACTATATTTGGCGAAAGTTTCGTATTTCCACAGAGTCGTTTTTAGCCGTTTATTAATTAATTTATCAAAATTTCATACGTGAACAGTCATAATTATTACAATTAATTAATTAATAACACCTTATACTAAAAAGATTGCCATATGTCACAGAAGTAATATAAGCAATGTTTGTGTGAAACTAACTATTTTTGCAGGGCATATCAAATGAACTGACCAATGGGATATCGGATTCTGGGGCTTTAACACATAATACTTTTTCAAATTTATATCGCAACAGACATCATTTACATATAATTTGAGAAACCTCCATGTCTGTATGTACACGGCGCCATCCAAAGGATGGCCATTTTGTTAGATTCAATGAAACAACTGTACCCATCAAGCATCAAGTAAAACCTGTGAAGTTTTACCTGACACATGTTTTAGAAGTCATGTGACAAAGTCATGTGATGCTTACCTGAAAGACTCGTGTCCGGGTGTATCGATAATCAACATTCCGGGAATTTTAAGTTCTTGCTTCGCAAACTGAAACACAGATACAACCAGAATGATTACGTATAATTCATGTCCACGTCAGACTTACACAGATGTAACAAAACTCATTTCTAACAAATAACCTTTCTTCATTTTCCATTGCAGCTTATTGCCAATGAGTCACATATTTTCATAAACTTTTATGATCATGTTATTTATGTTTGATTCATTGCCTATGAGTGGACCGCTCCTGAATACATAGCACTATACATACTTTAATAATGATAATGACTAGACAAGTTTACTCTTATTTAAGTGTAACTGTGGCTGTTTTGCACTTAGACTGCATTCACTAGACCTCTTGGTTTCCGTCATGAGGTAGTTCTTCCTGTTCTCATGTTGGTGCAACAAAGTGAAAAATGCAAAAATAAAACAAAAATCAACTGATTCGACATCATTGAAACATTTTCAACGAATGAATGTCATATACCAAACCACATTTTGCCGCCTTTTCCGTCCCGTCCTTCGGGTGCAGTAATGACCCTAGGGTGTTGATAGGTTTGTGGTACACTGGTACGTCATAGGACTTTCTTGATATGCTCCACCCCTCTGGTCTTGTCCTCATCTTTTGGTACCAGGCTTTCTGCTCGTCCAATCGTTTGTGCTCTAGGTGGTGATTAGAGTCTCAGTTCAAATACTGATCTGTGTGGGTTGCCTTTCGGTACACCTTTACCCTGGTTGATCCAGCATCCTTCAGACATATACACGTGCCTAGGAAGGCTAGCATACTGTCCGGTTCCGGTTCAACAGTGAACTTGATGTACTCGTCCTCCGAGTTCAGATGGTCAATGAATCACTCTACTTCACTCTCTTGTAGCACTGTGAATGTGTCATCCACATATCTCAACCAGATGTCTGGAGGGTGAGGTGCCTCCCTGATGGCTCTTTCTTTGAAATATTCCATCTATAGGTTAGCCAATATCGGGGATAATAGTGACCCGATGGCTGCTTCCTTCTTCTGTTTGTAGAACACTCCATCGTAACTGAAGTATGCGGTATTCAGACACATTTCTAACAGTGTGATGATCTGGTTCACTAATAGTTCACATCTGTCTTTGTGTTGTGTCCTGGTTTAATCAGTCACTGATCACCAACACTGCCTCTGTAACTGGGATACTAGTGAACAGGCCTGTCACATCAAATGACACCATTTTTCTTCTTGGTGGAACTTCCAACCCTTTGATCTTCTTTATCTTAGCGTCATATTCTGTAGTCTTCATTATCACTTCTGCTCTACCCTTGTCAGCCAGTAGGATTTTGATCATCTTGTCCCTCCTATATGTTTTCATTCTGCCGATGAAGACTGTGAGATGCAGTCGAAATATTCAAAAGAGAAAAAAGTTTCTTGTGAGGTAATTATGTCATATTATAACAACCAAGAAAAATCTTCAATCCATTCAAGGATTTTTAATGTTGTTGAATCAGTTGGTTTTAGTTTTATTTAGGCATTTTTTGTTCTTTATATATATATATCATCACAGCAAAGCATTCTATGATCCAACAGAGGGCAGCACCCACCTCCTTACACATCTTCGTCTGTTCGCGAATGGCATCAAAAGGCACATTTGTCGCCCCAATCTGCTGGGTAATACCCCCTGCTTCACCGTCCTGCACGTTTGTACGACGCAACTACAACAAACACGTCATTGTCACATGACCAGTCACATGATGTCATCCTGTTACACAACAACATTAGTAATAAATGCCCTGCCACAGCAACGTGGGTATTAGGTTGCAAAATTGTGAAATATACTTTTGTACCTTTCTGGATTTCTGGATTTCACATACTATAAGCTGGATTTCACATACTATAAGTTGATGCCTGATTTGTTGAAATATTTTCAGTAGTTTTTTTATTTATTGCCAAAAATAGTGAACACTTTTAAAAGCAATGTTTTCAGAAAATAGGTTTAAAAAAGGGATAAATGGAAAACCCAATGCCCATAGCAAACATACATTCAGTATTTTATTAGTTTTGTATTATGTTGAGGAAATTCAACTGGATTTATTTTAAAATTATTCATTTAAACACAAGGTATGCATTTCTGGCAAAAACATAACATTGATGGGGTATAACCTAAACAGCTTCCAACCATAACAAAACTACAAAAGAGAGCAATAAGACAGATTACAAACCGTAAATATAACGCACATACTCTTTGTTCAAAAGTATAAAACTTCTAAAAGTTTAAGACATCTTTAAATTACAACAATTAAAATGTTATCACAAATATGTAAATAGAAACCTTCCTGAATATTAAAAAATATCACCATAAGACTTAATTCTGATGTACACACAATAACATATAGTACCAGAAGTCAGGAACATATCCACACCGAAAGTACTAACAGTGTCCTTGCAAATAGAAGCATCAGACATGGTATCGCTCGTGTATATAATAACACTTGCAACATCACGGACAAAATCCAAACCCACTCTCTCAAAGGCTTCAGTGAATATACAAAAAACTATTTAATTTCAAAGTACAGCTCAACAGTAGTAATGCTGTTGCTTTATATATCTATAACAATACTGCTAATGTTGTATGTGCCGAAATGTGGACTCTGTCATCCAGAGGTACAGGAGACTAGTATGGGCTCAGTCACAGGCCTGGCCTTGGGATGTAGAGCCCACATTTCTCTCTCTTTAACTTAATCTCTTTAATAAACGTCATTCATTTGACCTTAATTTAATCACTATTCATGACTTGTGTTGGTGCTTGCATAAAACTATTTAATTTCAAAGTACAGCTCAACTTGCCGAATTAGGTGCTGATGTACACGTGTACATTCAAGCTAAATAAAATTATACTTAAAATGTATTTCTTTTCTTTATAAAAAAACGTCCGATTTGTTTCCCTCACTTTTTACATGTAAGATTCACATTATACATGTAAGATATATTGTGTTTGCTATCATAATGTATTAGTAATCACTTTCAATTGAATTGGCGATTGTCTCATAGAAAAAACCCGGTACCTACTGTGCATTCGATGTGTACAAAACATTGTATCAACTAATTTTCTTTTTGACAAATGTAAATATTAACTATTATGTTATTTAGTAGTTTTCATTTGTTAACAAATTTTACCATGAATGTCTCATGTTGATGTACATATATTATGTCTCAACATATACTTTATGATGTTTATTTTTTGCTTTTGGTTTTTGAATGTATTGACCAAAATAAACTATTATTCATTGTCAAATATTTCTGGCTCCTGCAAAATAGGCCTGTGCAACTGAATACCCAGGTCACTGTGGCAGGTTACACACCTGTGATCATCCATGAATAACTGGTTACACTAGAGACTAACAGAGGATCAGACACAATCAGTAGTTTCAACAGAAGGTTGGTCACTATTATTGTGCAACTTGTCAACTGACAAAGTCTTATGATGTGCAATGAAATATTTATGTCAAGTTGCAATTCTGTGAATTGTCACTTAGTGTGTTTATATACAATAAGTCAAAAGCTACGTGAAGTTTGTACATGTCAATGTCGACTTACACGTTACAGCAAGATGAAACAACCCCAGTGAATGGTCGATATATTAACATGCAGAGCCACCTGGTGACAACACCATCAACCATGTATCAAACTATAAAAGGTAAAGGTAAGTTCTTATATAGCACAGTATCCAGTTATTTGGACAGCTCAAAACGCTTTACATTTTACTCCTTGGTAGACCTGTTCAATCAAACACCATCTCAACATCTCTGGGAAGCATTCAGCCATGCTGCTATTAATTGCCAAAGATTATTTGTACACAAATATCTACCAATCTCTAACCAGGTACTCATTCATACAGCTGAGTGAACAGGAGGAGACACAGAGAGTGGTTCAGCCTTACTGTACCTGACCCTCACCCCTGTACAGCAGGGAACAAGGAGACACAGAGAGTGGTTCGGACTTACTGTACCTGACCCTCACCCCTGTACAGCAGGGAACAAGGAGACACAGAGAGTGGTTCGGACTTACTGTACCTGACCCTCACCCCTGTACAGCAGGGAACAAGGAGGAGACACAGAGAGTGGTTCGGCCTTACTGTACCTAACCCTCACCCCTGTACAGCAGGGAACAAGGAGGAGACACAGAGAGTGGTTCAACTTTACTGTACCTGACCCTCACCCCTGTACAGCAGGGAACAAGGAGGAGACAGAGCAAGTGGTTCAACTTTACTGTACCTGACCCTCGCCACGGTAGAGCAGGGTACAAGGAGGAGACAGAGAGAGTGGTTCAACCTTACTGTACCTGACCCTCGCCACGGTACAGCAAGGTACAAGGAGGAGACAGAGAGAGTGGTTCAACTTTACTGTACCTGACCCTCACCCCTGTACAGCAGGGAACAAGGAGGAGACAGAGAGAGTGGTTCAACTTTACTGTACCTGACCCTCGCCCCTGTACAGCAGGGTACAAGGAGGAGACAGAGAGAGTGGTTCAACCTTACTGTACCTGACCCTCACCCCTGTACAGCAGGGAACAAGGAGGAGACAGAGAGAGTGGTTCAACTTTACTGTACCTGACCCTCGCCCCTGTACAGCAGGGAACAAGGAGGAGACAGAGAGAGTGGTTCAACCTTACTGTACCTGACCCTCGCCCCTGTACAGCAGGGAACAAGGAGGAGACACAGAGACTGGTTCAGCTTTACTGTACCTGACCCTCACCCCTGTACAGCAGGGAACAAGGAGGAGATACAAAGAGTGGTTCAACTTTACTGTACCTGACCCTCACCCCTGTACAGCAGGGAACAAGGAGAAGACACAGAGAGTGGTTCAACTTTACTGTACCTGACCCTCACCCCTGTACAGCAGGGAACAAGGAGGAGACACAGAGAGTGGTTCAGCCTTACTGTACCTGACCTTCGCCCCTGTACAGCAGGGAACAAGGAGACAGAGAGAGTGGTTCAGCCTTACTGTACCTGACCCTCGCCCCTGTACAGCAGGGAACAAGGAGGAGACACAGAGTGGTTCAGCTTTACTGTACCTGACCCTCACCCCTGTACAACAGGGAACAAGGAGGAGACACAGAAAGTGGTTCAACTTTACTGTACCTGACCCTCACCCCTGTACAGCAGGGAACAAGGAGGAGACACAGAGTGGTTCAGCCTTACTGTACCTGACCTTCGCCCCTGTACAGCAGGGAACAAGGAGACAGAGAGAGTGGTTCAGCCTTACTGTACCTGACCCTCGCCCCTGTACAGCAGGGAACAAGGAGGAGACACAGAGTGGTTCAGCTTTACTGTACCTGACCCTCACCCCTGTACAACAGGGAACAAGGAGGAGACACAGAGAGTGGTTCAACTTTACTCTACCTGACCCTCACCCCTGTACAACAGGGAACAAGGAGGAGACACAGAGAGTGGTTCAACTTTACCGAACCTGACCCTCACCCCTGTACAGCAGGGAACAAGGAGGAGACACAGAGACTGGTTCAGCTTTACTGTACCTGACCATCACCCCTGAACAGCAGGGAACAAGGAGGAGATACAAAGAGTGGTTCAACTTTACTGTACCTGACCCTCACCCCTGTACAGCAGGGAACAAGGAGAAGACACAGAGAGTGGTTCAACTTTACTGTACCTGACCCTCACCCCTGTACAGCAGGGAACAAGGAGGAGACACAGAGAGTGGTTCAGCCTTACTGTACCTGACCTTCGCCCCTGTACAGCAGGGAACAAGGAGACAGAGAGAGTGGTTCAGCCTTACTGTACCTAACCCTCGCCCCTGTACAGCAGGGAACAAGGAGGAGACACAGAGTGGTTCAGCTTTACTGTACCTGACCCTCACCCCTGTACAACAGGGAACAAGGAGGAGACACAGAGAGTGGTTCAACTTTACTGTACCTGACCCTCACCCCTGTACAGCAGGGAACAAGGAGGAAACACAGAGAGTGGTTCAACTTTACTCTACCTGACCCTCACCCCTGTACAACAGGGAACAAGGAGGAGACACAGAGAGTGGTTCAACTTTACTGAACCTGACCCTCACCCATGTTCAGCAGGGAACAAGGAGAAGAGCAACATTAAGAGATATAGCAACATTTGCCGTAAATGTTCACCACTTTAGAAACAAATTTCACAAACCGCTGGGCGTACACTGCTAAACTTTTGTTGTGTGTCATCTGTTTGATCGACTAAATGATGATCAGCCGTGCAATGTATGGTGGCCCACAATTCAACACAACTTGAGTTGTGTGTTGATTTGACAGGTACAAAAGTTGTTGACATGCTGATTGTGTATCAACCAAGAAGAACGCTACGATCCATGGATTCAGTGACACTAAAAGTTCCAAGGGCTTGAACAGTTACTTACGGCGACAGAAAATTTCAGTGTTGAGCAGCCAAGTTGTGGAATGTGCTACCAGGTCACATTCATGAAGCAAAAACATTGAACACTCTCAAGAAGCTACTAAAAACACATTTGTTCCTGGCCCACTTTGGTGCTTAACTCTTTCTAGTAAGTTTTTATTACATTTTAAAACAGTATATATATATTCATCTTATTATATCTAGTCATCAAAATAATATTAAATTTTGTATCATGTTATCTTTTTATGTGTGTGTGAGCGTACCTTATCGAGGATTTTTGTTTTGCCAGTGTCGACATGCCCCAGAACGACGACCACCGGAGCGCGCAACACGTCCGTCGACCTCTTCATCTCTGCCTCCTCATGACGGCGGAGGATCCTCGCTTCGGCTCGCTGCCTCGCGTTCGACTCATCCTCCTCGCTCTCATCCTCACTACTCTCGCTCTCCTCCTCTGAGCTGCTCTCCTCCTCCTCAGCGGCGTCTTCCTTCGTTGCCATGGCGTCACTCGGTGTGTCCTTCGGTGCTGTGTCTTTTACGGGTGAGTCTGAGGTGCACAGATAATACACCGTCCTTATCTAGTTACAATAAGGGGCTATCCAAGTACACCTAATCTAGTTACAGTAAGGGGCCATCCAAGTACACCTAATCTAGTTACAATAAGGGGCTATGCAAGTACACCTAATCTAGTTACAATAAGGGGCCATCCGAGTACACCTAATCTAGTTACAATAAGGGGCCATCCGAGTACACCTAATCTAGTTACAATAAGGGGCCATCCAAGTACACCTAATCTAGTTACAATAAGGGGCCATCCAAGTACACCTAATCCAGATACAGTAAGGGGCCATCCATAAAGTACATTGCAGTATTTGAAGACTCTTGAGACCCCCCTTGTCACGCTTCGTATTGCTGGCATGTACACCCCCTAAAATTGTTTGCTAACCCCTCTATGATGCATATATAGATCTACAATATTTATTTTGGTTGCATTTTTATAAAAAAATGCATGCCCGATCCTAATCCAAGTACACCACAGTATTTGTAGACTTCTGAGACCCATTTGTCATGCTTCATAATGCTGGCATGGCATGTACGCCCCCATTTTTTATTAAGACCCCCCTGTAATGCATACATCTGTAATACAAGCAAAGCATATCAGTATTGCTACAATACTTCTATGAAAATTCCCACAACTTATCGGACTTGGAAAACCATTTACTGTTGAGTTACAACATCTCTGTAGTTGTTTATGAGCCTCTGACTTAAGGAGATTAATAAAACATCATTTTAATAAAACAAATGCATCAAATTACATGAATTAGTCATGTTAACTGGAATAATAAATAACTGTGTACATTAAAAAGAGATTAAAATTATCAAAGAATTGCTTCAGTACGACAGGCCGGATTTCCGGCCGCACTGTCTGTGACGCTTCAGTACGACAGGCCAGTTATTTGGCATTGACAATGTCTGCTATTCAAATCGTTTTTACTCATAATTATCCACTATGTGGAGCCACTTGTGTACAGTTGTCAAGGCGAATAAATTAACTATTCAGCAGTGGTCATTAGTTATTATCGCTTAATAATAGTTTACAGAGATTTTCGTTGTTTTAAATGATGGATTATCAAAATCTGTGGGTGGCCACAATAGCATTACTTCAACTAGCGATTTACCACTGTATGTTTTGGACAGATTATTTGATAGTTTTAGTGAAGAATCTTTGTGAGATGTTGACGATTGACACAATAACGATGTTGGCGATCTTAGTATATAACCGTGTTCAGCAACTACAAAAACGTTGAAATCTTGGGGTCCATCTTGGATTGCTGGTTACCATCACGACGGATTCTAAAACGATATGGCTCATTTTACTCGCTGATTATCATACTTTCCGAAAATATATAACATTCCTACTCATAAAATGCTTTTTTTGTGTGCTCAAATCTTGACTTGAAGTGAGGTAGTCCATTGTCTTGCATATTCACAGGGAATGCAGTATTCAGTGGTCACTGCTGGTCAGAGCTGTAGTACTGAATTGGTTAAAGGGATGTAGTCTGTTCGTCTTCCCGGAATTAGCAGGAGTAGTAATTTCTAACTGGAAGTCTGATGTGTTAACCGTGGGAAAGTGAGCATCGTTGAATACCAAAGGGTACAGCAGTTAACTTGTTTTGAAAATGAATGTTTTTAAGATTACTGAACATTCTTCAGGATAGTTCGTTTTCAAATTCGAAACTTTCATTTTTCATATCCAAGAATCATGTTAAATTACCTGGTAGAGGCTTTCGTTGACGTGTCACGTCGACTTCATCAGTACCTATGACGCTGAATGACGTCATCGTACACGTGAGGCAGTTCGTAATTGCCCTCGTCTCTGTTGATGGGTGTTTGGGTTTTTCTGATCCAGATGGCTTCCTTGATTTGTCGAATTCTTCTGTTGGGTTCTTTGTCAACAATTTTCACTCCCTCCCAGTCTATGATATGGTTTTCAGTTGTCGCATGGTCTGTAAGGGCGGATTTATTGATGATAGACATCAATCTTTTTTTTCCGCTCCTTGTGTATTTCTCATTTTTCGTGTTGTCTACGTCCTTTCTGTGTTCCTCCAGTCTTGTTTTGAGTAGTCTTCCTGTCTCCCCAATGTATTCCCCACCACAATTCTTGCACGGTATTTGGTACACCAGTTCGCCCTGTTCTTCTAGCTGTACTTTGTCCTTGGGATGTACCAACAGGTGTCTGAGGGTGGTGTGGGGACGCATGGCCGTTGCTACTCCATATTTTTTCAGTACTCGATGTACTCTCTCCGATACCCCCTCTAAGTATGGGATGACTACTTGGCTCTGATAGTTTTTGTCCTTAGTCTTTTTGTTGGTCTTTTTCTTCTTACTGCTATCTGTCGCCTTTTTCAAGGCCCACGATGGATAGCCACATACTCTTGGAGTTCCTCTCAGGTGTTTCACCTCTTCTTTCTTGTCCCCCTCCTCCGAAGTTATTGTCTCACACCTGTTCATAAGGGTTTTGACAACTCCCAACTTCTGATGTTTGGGGTGGTGGGATGCAAAATTCAGGTATTGGTCAGTGTGCGTCTTCTTCCTGTACACTGTGGACTTCACACTGCCATCTTCCTTTCTGGTGAACTTTGCATCCAAGAAGGGCATGCTGTTGTTCTCTTCGTCTTCCCGTGTGAAAATGATGCTACCTGTGGGGTCTACAGTGTTCATGTGTTGTTGTAATTTCTTTGCCTTTCCTGTGTGTACCAGGCAGAAAAACCCAAACACCCATCAACAGAGACGAGGGCAATTACGAACTGCCTCACGTGTACGATGACGTCATTCAGCGTCATAGGTACTGATGAAGTCGACGTGACACGTCAACGAAAGCCTCTACCAGGTAATTTAACATGATTCTTGGATATGAAAAATGAAAGTTTCGAATTTTAAATGAATGTTTTGTTTACAATTTGAACATGCACCCGCGGTCGTGCCTTCAAATTGCGAATGATGCTACGGGCTTACTAAACACAATTTGGTGGGCAGTATACCTTCAACAAAGTTATTATAAGTAGAAACAGGGCAAGACACTGACCTGTGACGTCTGTCACGTCTACTGCGTCTTTCTTCTTATTCCCCTCTTCAGCCTCATCTTCCCACGATTCCTTGACGTCTTCCCATGAGTCCTTCACATCCTCCTCCACTTCCTGCTCCTTGGGAGCAGCTACTTCCTGCTCCACAGCCTCAGTCTTCTCTGACGATTCCTCGATGGACGACACGAGCTCTAGGGACGGTGCCTGGTCCGTTGGCGACATCGGAGACACTGCGAAAATAAAGTACAAAGTAAGAGTAAGTTCTTATATATCAAAGGTAAGTTCTTATATATCAAAGGTAAGTTCTTATATGGCGCAGTATCCAGTCCTCAGGACTGCTCAAAGCGCTTTACACTTTACTCCGTGGTTCAATCAAACACCATCTCGACTTCTCTGGGAAGGATCCGGTCATGCTGCAATTATGGGCGACAACTATTCATTTACAAATATCTAACACTGTCTACAGCAAGGTACTCATTCACACAGCTGAGTGAACTGAAGTAACGTAGAGTAAACGAACTTGCCCAAGGTTCCACACCGCCGCACAGAATTTGAACCCGGGTTCTCTTGGTCGACAGTGTGAAGCTCTAGTCACTGCACCATGGCGTTCCACACGCAGCATTAAGTTAAAAAATTGTAAAACAGAGTTTTGTACATTTTTTTATTCCACATGAAAGATAAATATGGACCGTGTTGCCCCAACACCTACCAGGCTCCTGGTCCTGAGACTGCGATGGTCTCTTCTTCTTTGTATAGACCACTCGTTTCTTCTTTTCTCCCTCGACCTTCTGTGGAATCTCCAAGCCTACAACATCACACACCAATACAACTACTTCCCATTCTTCATTCTCCCCAGGGGACCTAGGATCTAAAAGGTTTGCCTATAAAACATATATCCATATATCTAGGATCACATCCTGGGTGAACTACCTTGCACAGACAGCTCATGCCTTCTAAAGATTTTGTTATTAATTTAAGAGTTACTAACATTAAAAGTGGGCAACACCCATTGATATAACAGTGGACAAGGACAACATTGAAAACAAGTGTACTTCTATGTGTTACCTTTGGTATTAGTATATGACAGTGCTCTTACCGGTACTTAACATTTTTCTGAATAAACTAAATCAATCAAGCATCTTCCCCTTCCATCAGTTTTCTAATCACAATCTCCCTACCACACCCACCACTCACTGTTAATTCCACATCCAAAACCTAACCTTCTCTTCCACCCTTATCCTAACCACAACCTCCGTTTTGAACCCCCTATCGTTCCCTTCTCCTAACCCCAATCTCCCTACTAGACCCATTATCTTTTCACATTCCCTAGCCTGTTTCCCACATTCGGTTCCCCCTTCCCCCTTCCCCTTCAACCTCACCAGGGGCTTAGCCAGAGACTTGTCTGCCCGTCTTCAAGACTGGCAGATGACTGGCCAAGACAGGTAATTACAGCTGACCTCTCTCTAGATTAACTAATAGTTCTAAATCTAGGGGCCCACATTAATGACTCATTGTCACAACTAGTAGCGATACACATCAAATGGATCAGTATTAATTAAATAAATGGCTCAAATGACACTGGTTTGTCATTGAAAAAACTAACCTGGCCAATAATGGCTGTCATTGACATGAATGGCGTCCATACAAGCCGTTGGCGTGTTAAAAGACACACTTTTGATTGATTCAAGACTGGCAAAAAAAATGTTCTGGCTAAGGGCCTGGTCCTCACCTTGGGCCTTCATGGCTTCCAACATCTGTTGAGCTCTCCTCTGTGCTTCCTTCTGTTTTGCCGTCATAAACTTCCCTTCGGCCTTCAGTCGGTCCAGTTTCTCTTTCTTTTTCAGTTTCTCACGGTCTTTCCGCTCTTTTGCAATTCTCTCCTGTGAATAGCCACAAAACATTGACTTCAGTGTTCTGACATCAACGTTCTTTAAACAATGATATCGAATCGCACAAAAACCACTTGGTCCATGGATTAACTTCTAAACTAATTTCTGCGCTAGCTATAAAATTATATCATGTATGAACAATAAGATGCATGTACAGCCATGTTACAGTTACCTCGGTAAAACAGTCACCTCACAATTAAGGTCACCCTAGGGCAGTTCCAAATTATTTCCGTAACAGTAAAAAACAGAAAATTAGTTTCACTAATGCAGTCACCTTGGTATTCAGGTCAGTTTGGTTGAGTCCATAGCATGACCTTAATAGTGAGATTCCAGTGTACTGCCAAGGACTGACAATTTAATTAAATAAATCAAATCAAATTTAATCACAATTTGTTTTTTAAATAAACAGTTTACTGTATCGTTGGCAGCTTTCTGTATTTATATTTATGTTATTTACACAATGACATCGAATCACAAAAAAAACAGCACGTTCCATGGATTAACTGTTAAAATAATAATTGGTGTTAACCACAACAATATATTGCACAAGGACTGACAGTTTAATTACAAAAAGACTTTCATATGTTAAATTATATTATTGGTGAATTTTTATTTATATTTATATTTTTAAACATCACATACTTGTTAATAATTTTATGCAAAAAAACTGTTTGAAAGTAACCATGGTCTTACCAAGACTACCTATAAAAACCACAATTAAAATGACAGAATATAGATGTTTTAATTGCTGACCTTTTCTTCAAGTTCTCGTTCAGCTTCCTCCTCTCTCCGGATCTTCTCCTCCTCTTCCCTCTTCAGTCGTTCCTCTTCCTCCTGGATCTTCCTCAGTTGCTCCTGCATTGCTTTCACCTAGGCACAGTGTCAAAAGTGGGGGACAGTGTCAAACGTGAGGGAGTGTCAAAAGTGAGGGACAGTGTCAAAAGTGAGGGACTGTGTCAGAAGTAACACTGATCACAGTAATTGAGGGATCAACTGAAACACTGATCTGTGTACTGTGAAAAGGGAGATAATGGTCAGTGGACCGTGAAAGGGGACCATGTCAACAGAGACAGTGGACCATGAAATGGGACCATGTCAACAGAGACAGTGGACCATGAAATGGGACCATGTCAACAGAGGCAGTGGACCGTGAATGGGACCATGTCAACAGAGACAATGGACCATGAAAGGGGAATGTGTCAACAGAGGAGTGGTCAATGGACCATAAAAGGAGAATATGTCAACAGAAAAAGTGGACATTGTCAACAGAGACAGTGGTCCATGAAAGGGGACCTAGTCAACAGAGACAGTGGTCAATGAAAGGCGAACATGTCAACAGAGACAGTGGTCGGCGGACCATAAAAGGAGACCATGTCAACAGAGACAGTGATCAATGGACCATGAAAGGGAACCAAGTCAACAGAGACAGTGGACCGTGAAAGGGGACAATGTCAACAGAGACAGTGGTCAGTGGACCATGTCAACAGAGACAGTGGTCTGTGGACCATGTCAACAGACAATGGACAGTGAAAGGGGACCATGTCAACAAAGACATTGGGTGAGCATGTGCAGCTTGGTATTATATTGTAACACTGTAGCTATTCATGAGCATCATAAAAATAATCTCTTTGATTAAGAGATTCTAGAGGCAGCTTTAACCAGAAAATATTAACAGGTATCCTTTCTTGCTGGGCAACCCCAGGGTAACTTAGCTACATGTAAAATACAAAAACACAGTATGACACTGTGACAGCTGCACAAGAGTTGACGACCAAACGAGCAGTGTAAATGGGAACAGACGTGACACCTACCATCTTGGATGGTGGTTTCTTCTTTGTCGTCTTCTCTTCCTCATCCTTCTCTCCCTTCTTCTTCTTCCGTTTATCCTTCTTCTTCTTCTTATCCTCTTCCTCCTCCCCTCCGTCTCCTACGACAAGACCAAGGTCATGAAACAAGGACTGTTTCACTAAAACAATGGACTCATCAGGAAAATCCATCATTAAACAGAATCCACTGTTAAATTTAACGAGCCTTTTCAAAATGCAAAAAACACTGCTGTATCAGTGAGGACATTATTTCTGTGAGACACCAGTGAAAGTGGCCCACACATGCTGGTGTTGACAGTTTTCAGTATATAACATCACTGTTAAGGAGATAATTTTTTTGCACTTACAAGCTCATAGAAATGTTGGTGAAACACTCCCAAAATTATCCGCACATTTATTACCTCCAGACTATATTAAAAATATTTATTTTTAAAATGCAGTATCTGTACAATTTGCAACATTGTTCATATAACAGAAACATAAATTGTACAAATAGAACACATCTAAATAAAATAGTAAATAAAGAAAATAACATCTGGACACAGATTCAAGCAACTAAGTTTAAAAGTTAAAATGAATCAATCAGTTAAGATAAATATTACCCTAAATTAGCCATACTTCCCCAAAGTTACTATATTATTATATTTAAATACAGATGAGCAGACCCGAGTTCAATTAACTTTTATCAATTCCGATTCAAGCGTATTTACTAAAGATCAATTCCAATTCAATGTACACACAAAATGGATCAATTCAAATCATTCAATTCAATTCTAATTCAAATTGGCAACATTAGCTGTTTTGTTGTGACTTTCAACTAACTAACGTTTTGTAACTTAAAACAGATGCGTCACATATAAAATGCATCTAGATCACAATAAAATAAACTGCACTGTCCAGCAAATGCAAAGTTTTAACACAAAAGACACATCCGAAAAAGTAACAATTTATATACAAAACATTGGAAATTTATTTTATGTTTCGATCAATTCATTCAATCCAATTTACTTTGCGGGATTCAATTGCAATTCTATTTGTTTTGATTTTTTTCAATCTCAATTCAATTCAAATTCATGCATTTTCTTTGATTAATTCAATTTGCTTCCAATTAAATTAAAAATTAAACCCAGGTCTGCAGATGAGATTTCATCGTCCTTACCTTTCTTCCCCTCCACTTCCTGTGGTGATGTAGCTGGGGCAGGTTCCCCAGCCTCTGGTGTTACAACGGGTTTGTCTTCACTAGCTGTATCTACCTCTACTTTCTCTTCTTTTGCTGGCTCATGTTTCACAGTCTTCTGGCTAGCACCTTTTCCTTTCTACAAAGGCAAACAAACAACATGTATGTATCAGGCAAAGCACATAGAAAAACAGACCTGACTGTAATAGGATGAAACTTCTTCATTTATCTCAGTGTTCTCTGCTGAATCTCCCTGCATTCTCTACTGAATATCACTGCATTCTCTACTGAATCACATCTGCATTCTCTACCGAGTCTCACATGTATTCTCTACCGAGTCTCACATGTATTCTCTACCGAGTCTCACATGTATTCTCTACCGAGTCTCACATGTATTCTCTACTGAGTCTCACTGCATTCTCTACTGATTCTCACATGTATTCTCTACTGAGTCTCACGTGTATTCTCTACCGAGTCTCACATGTATTCTCTACTGAGTCTCACATGTATTTTCTACTGAGTCTCACTGCATTCTCTACTGATTCTCACATGTATTCTCTACCGAGTCTCACATGTATTCTCTACCGAGTCTCACATGTATTCTCTACCGAGTCTCACTGCATTCTCTACCGAGTCTCACCTGCATTCTCTACTGAGTCTCACATGTATTCTCTACTGAGTCTCACATGTATTCTCTACTGAGTCTCACATGTATTCTCTACTGAGTCTCACCACATTCTCTACTGAGTCTCACATGTATTCTCTACTGAGTCTCACCACATTCTCTACTGAGTCTCACATGTATTCTCTACTGAGTCTCACTGCACTCTCTACTGAGTCTCACACGTATTCTCTACTGAGTCTCACCTGTATTCTCTACTGAGTCTCACATGTATTCTCTACTGAGTCTCACATGTATTCTCTACTGAGTCTCACTGCATTCTCTATTGAATCACATCTGCATCCTCTACTGAATATCACATGTATTCTCTACTGAGTCTCACATGTATTCTCTACTGAGTCTCACATGTATTCTCTACTGAGTCTCACATGTATTCTCTACTGAATCACACTGCATTCTCTACTGAATTACACTGCTTTCTTCACTGAATCTCACTGCAATTTCTACTGAATCTCACTGCAATTTCTACTGAATCTCACTGCAATTTCTACTGAATCTCACCTGCATTCTCTACTGAAGCTTGCTGCATTCTCTACTAAATCTCACTGCATTCTCTACTGAATCTTACTGCATTCTCTACCGAATCACACTGCATTCTCTACTAAATCTCACTGCATTCTCTACTAAATCTCACTGCATTCTCTACTAAATCTCACTGCATTCTCTACTAAATCTCACTGCATTCTCTACTGAATTTTACAGGGATGAGTGACATTCAGAGAAAAAAACGGAAATTTTGGTGTGGCCCACATTTCAGCCCGAGATGACTATCTCATCTAATGGAGGGGAGGGGGGACTCCTCAGAGATATTTTTAATTGTAGACGACATATGGTGTACTTTGAGCAATATTAAATAGAAAATCTTAACATTTCCAATAGCAAAAAAAGCACACGGACTCACGCACACATTGTCATAGTACTAACTCACTTGTTAATTATATTTTCTGGGCTGAACCCGAGTTGGCTGGCGGGCAGCTTTCTCCTTGGCCAGCTTTGTCAAAACAGCCCGTTGATGGGCCATTCTAGCTTTCTTCGTTGCCAGATCAACTGCTTCCTTAGCTTTGTACTTGGTGGCTGCCTTCGTCTTTGACATGTTCAGCTCAGTTTTCTTCTCCTCCTTCATCTTTCCTTCCTCGGCAAGATGGATGGAGTACATTTTGTATGCACCCCTCATGTTGTGAGCGAGGCAACCAGTTCTGTTTGTGGAAGTCCTGTATAGCAGTCCTGTTGCTTGCCAGGAGTAAGTACTTCACCGTCTGGATAGTGTTGAATGTACTAACATTCTTTCTGGCAGTGGCAGTATTCATGATGCCAGACATGTGACTAAAACACCCTTCCACTTGGGGACCATGAAAGCAGCTCATCATTGCAGCCACCAGCTTTGACAAGGCTGGGAACTTGCCAGTAGAGAATATGGTAGCCCACCACGAGTCCAATCTGGAACTTGTGGGTGCTTGTGGAAGTGTGTTGTCTACATGGAATCGGCGAACTTCTATGTGATACACCCTCTGTTCAGGTTCTAACAGAATATTGGTGACCAGTGTGGGCAGTGCCAGCGTGTGTACTTCAATGCCTTCGGTTCCCCTCTGACTGTAGCCTGTGGGATCCAATCTGCATAGTTGACATCGGCCTCGCACCACAAACAGTAGGCTTTCCCTGCTGCTGATAATTTACTGATGAATATATCCAACATAGTGTCTCCAGCCGATCTCTCCAGGCACGCCCAATTCCACTTATTCTTGACACTTTTGTCAATGTCCTTCACACAACATTTGTCTTGCCATACAGCCAATCGTCGATTAGCCATTGTGTTCGAAAATGATCAACATCTCCACAAAATACATCGTCGTTTCCTATTGTTCCACTGCTTTTGTGCGTGCACTTCGAAAGCGCTGAAGCGAACAGCTGCAGAACTAAGGGTTTTACTTTGCAGATTCACGGGTTCGGTTGGGTCGGTTCTGTCTCTAATCGCCAGGCAGCGTCATTAACACGTGGCGACATCCGGTGAATGGATGGTTAACTCAATCTGCAGATAGATCGTCAGTAAATTGTCCAGGATTTTATATGCCCAACCCCCAACATTCATTTTTTTCTCCCCGGATTTACACGATTCACAAAAGTGATCTTTGGAGCAGTATAAAAACCGGAATTCCGGCAAAAATCGGAAATTTCTCATCCCTGACCTTACTGCATTCTCTACTGAATCACACTGCATTCTCAATTGAATCTGATCTGCATGTTTTGATGAATCTCACTCAATTACTATTTCTCGTTTTTTCTCATCTGAAATTTTTACCAAAGCTCACCTGCAGTCTCTGCTGTTTCTGTCGTTCCCTCTTCTCTTTCTTCTTCTGCGCCGCTGTCTTCACAGTGGACCCTTCCTCTCCCTCCTCCTCCTCCTCCTCATCTCCTTTAATCTGGTGTTCGTCATCAGACACATCAACACTGCCGTCTTCCACCATCTTAGATGCAGACTCCGACGTTGCAACGGGTTCCTGCGATGCTGTGTCTGGCTCAGCTGTCTTCTTCCCTTTTCCCTTCTTCCCTGGCTTCGCCGTGCTCTCGATCTGGGCAAGGATTGCGTCTATGTCATCCTCCTCTGCTTGTGCCTTCTTCTTCTCCTGCTTCATCTTCTTGCTCTTCTTCTTGTCCACTTTCTTTGTCTCCTCTACCTTCACCATTTCCTCCTCATCTTCTGATGTCTTCTTCTTCTCGTCCTCAGAATCGTTCTCTTCATCCTTAAAATAGAATACGGTTACAATAAGTTAAGAGAGGATACCGGTCTGCAAATGAATGATATTAACTTTATGTTGTAACTTTAAAACTACTCATCCAAACCAAATTTATAGTAGATGTTTATGTGAAAAACCAATAACATGATAAGGAATTTGCGTGTGCTGTAACCATGGTAACCAGTTAATTTTATAAATCACTTCTGTAAAAGGGGTCGTGCAGCTATTAGGCAGTACACATCTTTAGGAGAAAATATGATGATATATATATATATGTATATATAGATACATTATATACAGTCGCGCCTCATTATAACGCGGTAGTCGGGGTCCACGAAATGAATCCGCGTTATAAACGGGGCGCGTTATATAAACGTGGTGCGTTCCCGTATCTGCTGTCAGGGGCGCTATGACGACGACCGAAGTCGACATCGCTGCTGCACAAAGAACGCCATCGAAGCCAAATTGTGCACGTCGCGCAGTCTAAACGCAGTTTATGAAGTTGATTAAACTTTCAGCCAACGTCAATGTGTATTCTGTTTAAATGTCATACACTGTTGGACACTGTGGAATGTTGAACTGAATAAAATTAATGAATTTTTTACCGTTTTTAAATAAACAACGGACCAACAAGCCACGGTCAACTGAACGATAATATAATACGGTACCGCTGACGTAAGATCTAAAATAATGACCTGGCACTCAGCAGCTGAATACGCAAATGATTTGACAAACGCTGTTAGAGTTTATTAAGGATTTAAAGCTATAAGTACGCTCACAATTGGCTTAACTTTGTCTTTCAATCAATATTAAAATACCAATTTAGAAAGCACATTTACCGTGCAGAACAATAGTATGATTCACCAATTCATATGCGGTTGACAAATTAATATTTTGGCACACCTGTACAGGCAGTAGCTTTGCTTTCATTGCAGCAAAAAGCTAATATTTGTTACGCAATGTTAGCTTACTGATCTTGCCTACTAAGCTGTATTAAAACGTATTTAACCCATTCTTAAGCATGGCGTATTTGTGAATTTCAATTGCACTTTACAAGCCGCCAGGTGCCGAAACCAGGCGAACTCGCGATCCGCGGAAGCCATGACTGAGCAGATTGGAAACGATTCGTTTGATGTCGGCGCAAAAAATATAATACCTCGCTCCACATTTACTGTTCCTAAAGTTAAAATTGACCATAATTATAGTCAAAGAAACTTATACCTTTGATAGCATTGGCAGTGCAGAATAAACAACGGCAATGTAGTGACGCGCCTCACACTTGATTCGTTGCCGTTGTCCGCCAACTAGTCTTTCAATATACAAATGTCGTGGACAAAGACGGGGATAACTTCACGCAAAACAATTGACAGTTATTACTGTGTTAATATAGTTTGTCATAGCGCCCATTTTCTCCCTGGCGGCAGAAATTTGGGGTCCACAACTGACCGCGTTATAACCGAATCCGCATTATAACGAGGCACGACTGTATATAATACATATACATATATATAGTTAGATGACTCAAGGACTCACCTCAGCAGTACTGTCATTGTCATCAAGGTCACCCAACATCTGGAAACCCATTTTCACCTTCGGCTTCTCAGCTACAAGGTCCTCCTCATCCTCCTCATCTTCTACATCTTCCACTTCCTCCAGCTTCCGTGTCTTCTTCTGCAGAAACATCCAAAGTTGAAGACACCAAACAACTCCATAAACAGTTATGACAATCACTGCTATCGATGTCCAGAAGTAATAAATAAATAATATTAATATATTTCTTATATAGTGCCCCATCCAAATAATTGTGCTGGGGCACTTTACAATGGTTATTGCAAATAAATTAATAACATACAAAACCATACACATTTTAATAATAATAATAAATAACTTCTTACGTGCCAATATCCTCAGACAATCCGAGCTCAGTGGCGCACCAAAACGAAAGGATTAAGCATTCTCATACTCGTGTGATAGGCGAAAGTCGTCAACAAATGGATGGATGTGCTAGGAAGCTAGGGGGGATAGGCGATATTGAAAAGATAGGTTTTGAGGTGACGACGAATTGTAACAATATTTTCTGCTGATTTAACATTAACGGGAAGCGAATTCCATATAGTTGGTGCGGCAAGTGAAAAAGCTTGAGTTTTAAATGCTAATGTGCTACAAGGTCTGCAATCATTACTACTAAATAAAATCAACTATATTGTTTTAAAAATAACTAAATAATCACAAGTATGCAAGCTATTAAAACAATAAAATTGATCAATAATAACAAATTAATTACAATTAATTAAAATAAATGTATGAATAATTTATTACATTATAGTTTCCATATAAATTAATAATAAAAATAACACGGTTTCCAAGAAAACAGCACTCTCTGGTATTGCAATCACATTCATGACATGTTTTACACAAAATGGCCTTCTTGGTATCCATGTACTTTGCCTGTACCTACCTTTTTCTTCTGTTTCACGGGCATGGGCAGTTCTGTAGCGCCATTTGTCATTTCATCGGTCCCAGCATTTGCGTCCAGTGACAGACTTGCTATCTCATTGGAAGTGTCATCTTCCCTAAAAAAATTAATAAACGATTAAGATAATAGCCTTTTTTACTATTAATAGTTGTTGTAATAAACATATTATCTGAAGTGGCATGCGCGGTGACTTTAATAAACGAGTAGGTGTTTTACTAAATTCACCAAAAGAACTTGCGTTGCTCTTTACATCGAGTATCTTGTGAAAATGTGAATAGCCTCAAGTTATATAAACCATTTTTGGCATAATTCAATCCAATCACAACTGATTTCATAATTTCTCTGATAATTTCACCATATTTTTTTAACATGCTAATATGTCATAGTCGATACTAAATAGAGTCCATTTTCCGAGGAAACTAATTTGAAATGGGTTGCGCGAAAACTTGCTTAACCCATTTTAACCACTTTCTATACAAAACTGGTTTTGACCAGCTAGATATTATCAGCCCTGCTTACCAATCACCATCTTTCTTCCTTCTGCCTTTTTTTCCCTTCTTCCCTGCAACTGCCGCCTTAGCTGGGTCTTGGGAGTCAATGGGATCTGCATTTTCTTCCACCTCTTCCTCTCCAATGAGTCTACGAATACGAGTACATTTATTTCAGGCAAAAAAACACACAATTGGTACATATAAATAGATATAAAATACATAGCTTTCTAAATGTAGATAAGTTAGCAGATAACCATATTAACAATTATGAATGTTCAAATCACTGATGCTGTTTCACTGATAATTTTGTTCAACCATTTTAGCTAGCGATACATATGACGCCATCCAATGGAATTTTTTTGAACTATGAAATGTGGGCTACATCACTTTAAGTCGGCGTACCCTAGGCTGTTGTTATTCCTTCGAGTTTTTTGGTCAAAACCGGAATATGTACACTCATGTGTGACAATTACATTTAATTAGTAATACATATATATATTTATGCAAGCACCAACACAAGTCATGAATAGTGATGAAATAAGGCCAAATGAATGACGTTTATTAAAGAGATTAAGTTAAAGAGAGAAATGTGGGCTCTACATCCCAAGGCTAGGCCTGTGACTGAGCCCATACTAGTCTCCTGTACCTCTGGATGACAGAGCCCACATTTCGGCACATACAACATTAGCAGTATTGTTATAGATATATAAAACAACAGCATTACTACTGTAATCACAGTAGACCGTATGCACATATATATATATATATAACATATAGCAATCATGTTTGTTTCAAAATATCGCCAATAAAGTCAGTATTGTTTACAGTGTTGGTGATTTTACTCTTTCAACATTTACGGAGTTTCCATTTGAAAACACAAATCCCGTTTCGAAATGTTGAATACGCAGAATTCCATCCGTTTTCCAAGATCGTGTTGGCAAGTACTTTTTGTATCTCCCCGCCCTGATGTTGACTTCATGTAGGATTATTTAGTCTACGCAAGTGTTGGCTGCCTTTCAAGCAACTACCGCTAGCAGTTAGGTGACAATTACCCTAGCAATGCTTATGGTGTGTGTCCGGCAACTGACCAGGCGATCCGGGTGGTCGATTTTGAAAACCAATCCCCGTAGATTTTGTAACTGGCTTCACGGCAGTTTCCATGATGTAAAATGGCCTGGACGGGCTGGCCCACACAAAAACGACATGGACGGACATGGAAGCAGGGCAGGGGTCAATTATAATTTGTAATTGTGTAATTAATTACAATTATGGCGTAATTTTAATTGAAATATTTGAAAGTATCGTAATTGTAACTGATTTTGAAATCACCGTCCCTCTCATATTCCCCATTTTTGGGTGTGTTATAGTCAGACAGTGACTCTTTCTGGTGAACATAGGCAGATAACAGCTGTCTGCCTGTCCTGGCAGTCATGTTGCATAAAGCATTTAGCAGTGTCTTTCCAAACATTCAGTCACCCATGGACAGGCATAGTGCCAACTAATCTTTATTTGCCTTATTGACTTAGCACATTGGAAGCACTGATAGAGAGATAAAACATGGCTTCTCTTCTATTGGGGAGGGCATATAGAGCTGATCCATTGAAGCACTAGCTCTAGCAGTAGCAGGCTTCAGCAGTTGACAAGTGTCAAGTAGGAGACCAAGAACAAATAATAGGCCTGTGGTCCAGTGCTACACAGGCTAGCTGTACTAATTGTAATAAATAAGGCTGTGCACTAACACAATCCTTTCACTGTGGAATTATTTTCTAGTAAGCTTGAGGGCAGCAAGGTGTTGAGAAGCCAATTATGTGGTAATGATATAAATGTGGGATGATCTGAGATGTATCATTAGTTCTGTTTATATTATTTTAAGTGAAACAAAAATCCATTGTAATTGAATATATTTTGGGATGGTAATTGTAATTAAAAATAATTGTAATTATAACTGTAATTGAAAATTATCCAGTCATGTAACTGATCAATGTAATTGAACCCAACCCCGCATGGAAGGGCCAGCCGAATGGACCCATCCACAACCAATTTAAACCCGACCAAAAATACAATTTTTTTATTTTAACCATCCAAATGACAGGTGGACAGGTCTCTGGGTGAGGCCCTGCCTACAGGTTTGTGTCAACATTATTTCAATATTTTTAAACACCAGCCCAATGACAATGCATTCCTTCCTAATTGTTTATATTTTCCTTAGGAATACTAGAACCTAAATAGCATGTACTAACTAAGTCTAGGTCGAGACTAGGACTAGTCTACTAGACTGTAGCCCTGGCTTTAGCCGTTGCGTGTATTTCTCATTTCTGGCCTGTCTGTGTCTACGAGGCTGAACTCGGCCCAACCAATAGTTGTTCTAGTTGTTTCCAGCGCTTGGCAACGTTCTCATTAACTAACTAGTCTGTATTACTGTGGTTATAATCTAATGGTCTCATGAGGTGTCATTCAACTAGTCAGCCCTTTTCGGAACATTATCGCCAAACAGACCTTTATATATGCTGGCACTGAGTCTGAGAGTGGTCACTGCCAGGATGCTTGTCGTACTCAGTGGTTCTTTTACGTCCCAATTTGAGACGGGACCGACATTAACATGATCTCTGAGTCACGACGGATACACAGTCGCCAATGTTGAGAGCCATGTTTTTAAACCAAATATCATGCCTGCCCGGTCCGGGTTTCGAACTCAGAGCGCTGACATGTCGGGCAGACGTGCTAACCACTACACTAGCCGTGATGACGTGATTCACGGCGTTTTACCGAATTTTAGGTGTCTGGTATTTGAAGAATGTTATAGTTATTGAATTAGACTAACTTAGCAAGACAACTGCTGTGTTGGTTTTGCCCCTTAACTGAAACTCAGGGCAAGCGAGGTTCAAACTCGAAGAATAACCCATACTAGGCCATACTAGGCATAGCATGGCCCATGCTGTCGTGTTGACAATGACGTGATTCAGCGACGACATATGTTTCTATGCGACTTACAAGTCTTCCTCATCCCTTCGACTTTTCTTGTCTCGTTTCGGCTTCCCCATTACTGTTGGCTTTCATGTAAATGTCACAACGATAACCACCAGGCATAACACGCCAAAACGGTTGGTCTAGATCTGGCGAAAACACGACTTTCTCAACCACACTGTTCAGCGTACGAAAACTGCACAAACAGTATCCGGCTGAGAATGCGAGCACCAAATACCCGTTATAACAACATTGCTGCAATGTTATGCAATGTTGGACCAACGTAATATGCAACCCGTGATTCTACATCTCATTTACATATACTTCTGTATTTCTGATTTTTATTTATTTATTCTTATGCACATGTGTGTGTGTGTGTGTGTGCTTGCGTGCGCTTGTGGGTGTGTGTGTGGGCGCGAGTGCTTGCATGAGCCGTGCTTGTGTGAGGTCCCTGCTAAAATGTACTAGTTTATTATTGTAAACCATGATACATCCATAGTAAATCATGGTGAATTATAGTAAAACATAGCTAGTATATTGCATTTTGCCATGCTTTCACCATAGTAAATAATATTATAGTAAAATATGGTATTCACTAGGACATACAAGGATAAATAAAGCCGTCGATACATTTGACACCTATTGCATAAGAGAATGTTTGCAGTTTTAGAAAGAGTATTCTCAATATTAACAATGAACTGATAAAATGTATGTATAATTATACATATATTGTTAATTAATGGGCCAATGTGGACTAGCCAGGCCGAATCTTTATACGTTGTAAAATTGTAATTTTATATTATGTTTTACATATTTAATAACTTTATTTAACTTAGTACCTTCTTTAATTTATTTATATATTTAACTTATCTACTTAAAAAAAACTATGCATTTTTATGCCTATTTACATATACCAATCATATTTTTTTGTTTGATATAAATGTATTCGTAAAGTGCAACTTATTCTGCCAAATTAGGTACATTGTGTAGGATTCTGCCAGGGGTAGTGTAGTCAACCACCACCCGACTTGTGAGGATTCTTCAGCAAGTAGCATGCTTGCAGTTTTCGTCGCCCTTGATTCCAGAATTCACATATGTCCAATGTTAAAGAAAAATCCAGGAAATTCCCTTACTATTCTAAAGAGCCAGCATTGTTACTACATTCAGTCCCCAGCCCCCCAAATTAATTAAAGCGAGTGTTGTAATTGGCTGCAACAGACAAATCAACATTTTTCAACAGGTTGATATGTATGGTACAGGTACAATAATATTCTTTGTTATTATACTAATTACTCATGATATGGCTGCTACGACATGCACACATTTGTGTTGAGTAGCTTTGTCTTCTTGTCTCTTTCTCGTGTTGGTGTTATTACATGTATTACTATGGAACTTTCCTTATATTAAGGACCGAGTCTGAAATAAACTTATCTTATGCCAGGGTTAGTGAATCCAGTGAAGTCTCCCACTCCTGGGTCGGAGGACATAATAGCCACAATCCATCATTGCACTATCTCTTGCGACACCTCCGTCTCACATGATATTATTGCCAAGGTATACAAGCTGTGTGGGTTTCTCCCATTTATATGAGCATGGTGTGCGTGTGTGCGTGTGTGTGCGCATGGTGTGGGCAGGCATGGTGTGTGTGATGTGTGTGGTGTAACATATGCACGTACAGTTTTAAATGCAGATATCAAACTACATTAATTTGGTTTATGAACGTATTTCAGCTAGAATCCCATATTTCTTGTATGGTTTTCTGGAGAGGCGTAGCACACAGAATTTTTGACAGTCCCCGAATGTTTCTGCTCTGTGTAGTGGCAGGCAGAATACCAGATTTCTTTAATTTTTGTATGAATTTTACGTGATATTCAGATACAGCGTATTGTGTTTGTGTGCAAGTGTGCGTGTGTTTTAATGTATGCATGTATAGTTTTTGTATGTGTGTGTGTGCGTACATGGTGTGTGTATGTATGTGAATGGTGTGTGTGTGTGCGTTCTTGCATGTGCATGGTGTGTGTGTGTGTGGTGTGCACGTGTGTGTGTGTGGTGTGTGTGTGTATGGTGTGTGCGTGTGTGCGTGCGTGCGTGCGTGTGTTTGTGTGCATGGGAATACCATCATATCAATAAAAACAATACAAAGAACTAAAGCGAAGCACAACATATTGACAATGTCAAGAAATTGTTTGTCTGTTTAATCATGTTTTAGAAAAAGCAACAGGTAACACACAATATACTTCTTGCTGTTCCATGAATACCTTTCATGGTCCCATCTTCATAACAAAAAAGGTTCTTAAATAGCATGGTGTCCAGTCCTTAGAAATGTCCATGCACTACATTTGGTATTATTTATGCCAACAATAAACCAACTTCAACAGAACTGCTCAAAGTACTTTACTCCCTGGCAGATCTGTTCAATCGAACACCATCTCGACTTCTGTGGGAAGCATTAAGTCACGCTGCCATTACTGCACATAGACTATTTGTACGCAAATATCCACAACTTGTACATTTGCATCTGTACATGTTACTTATGATATAGGCATGCCATACAGTCTTCAGATGTGACACATACTACAATATATCAAGTAAACAAAATAAGCAAGCTTAAAAATAAACTTTGAGCTTTCATTATAACATGTGCATCAATACAATAATACAGAATGTCATTAATACAGTGAAACTGAGACATTGCAGTTAAAGTTTGACCATGATTCTGTAGTGAAAAGGGGATTAAATGGGATTCATTGCAATAAACCAGAAAGTGCCACTGGTGTATAAATGAGCATACTGTAAAGACATTTAGGGAGAATTTCCAAAGTTAACATTTCTTTCGGAGGATGGTGCTTATTGCATTAATACGCACACTATACACGCAAATAATTTTGAACAACTAGAATAAATATAGAAGCATTAAATATATGGCACCTTCGTACATTCTGCAACCTAAATTCTACACACATACATACGCACCAGTACATTCTTTTATGTACTTTTTATACTTGTCTAGTTATGTTTGTACATCTAAAGGTATTCGTAAATGAATTTAATATATATTTTCACCATTTAATTTGAGCATTTCTGGGGAGAATATGTTGTTTACATTACATATAGAAGGAATGTAATTTTACAGGTGTAACTGATATGCTTATCACTTCATCCCATGAATGTCTGACTCCAACAAACTGGTCCACATGTACTGGAAATTGTAGGCAACTCCGTGAATGATGATACTAATATTTATAGTACAGCCAAAGTACACCAAAAAGTTCTTTAAAGTTCTTTAAAACATATCTGGTCAATAATCACAAAAGTTAAAGCCCTCGACTTCCGGGATTACACATTCGATCATCTCACGAGCCGCTCAGCGATATTGTGTATTCAAATTAACTATGTCTACTTTCCAAACATTCTACGAGCAGCTTATGGCTGATTTGAAGACCAACGGAACTTCCCAGCAAGCGACATTACTAGCTGAGGTTATCTTCAGTTTCGCAAGGCGATCTGTCAGTGGGTACCGAGACAGATGTAACCAGCAGTACCCCCTGGCATGCAAGGAGGTAGTAAAGTATATGCGAATTTGACAATACTGTCTTCATCTTGTGTTGTCATGGTACTGTCCAACACTCCTATGGAGTAAAACAGTCAGGTTTCTCTTCTTCTTCTTTTCACTCAGAACTTGATCGTCTGTTTCATGAGTCATTAGGCGGCTGGAAGCAGATATAAGTACATCAGAAAGATATTTAAGAAGAGGACATTTATTGCCAAATTTCATCAGTTGTATATGTTTTATGCTTATGGGAGGAAGGGGAAAGAGGGAAGGAGGATGGGAGTGGAGGAATAATGGAAGGAGCGAGAGCGAGAGAGAGAGCGAGAGAGAGAGAGAGAGAGAGAGAGAGAGAGAGAGAGAGAGAGAGAGAGAGAGAGAGAGAGAGAGAGACAGAGACAGAGACAGAGAGAGAGAGAGAGAGAGAGAGAGACAGAGAAAGTGGACATAAAGGAGTTAGAGAGAGGAGCGAGAGAGAGGAGCTAGAGAGAGAGGAGCTAGAAAGAAGAGTGACAGAGAGAGAGGAGTAAGAGAGGAGCGAGTGAGAGAGAAGACCGAGAGAGAGGAGCAAGAGAGAGGAGCAAGAAGTGAGTTAGAGGAGCGAGAGAGAGGAACGAGAGAGAGGAGTGAGAGAGGAGCGAGAGAGAGAGAGGAACGAGAGACAGGAGCTAGAGAGAGAAGAACTAGAGAGAGGAGCTAGAGAGAGGAGTGAGAGGGAGGAGCTAGAGAGAGGATCAAGGGAGAGAGGAGCAAGAGAGGAGCGATTGTGAGGAGTGAGGGAGGAACGAGAGAGAGAAAGAAAGAGAGAGCATGGCATAATAAAAGAGAGAGTGGAGCGAGTGAGAGTAAGAGAGAGTGAAACGAGAGACAAATGCCCACAAATTGGGTGTCTCTCTAATGTTCACAGGTAATTAGTTATGTATTGATCATTGTGCATGGTTGGTACATATTGTATATTTATAATGGCAAAACTGGGGTGGACCTGTATTCTAGACTAGAGCCTATTTAAGCAGTACATGCCTTAAGCAATGCTACATTACATTCAACAAATTCAAACGTGTATATTTCTAGCAGTAAAACACACCCTGTATGTGTAAAGTCAACATTTAGGCACCATACACCATGAAAAACAGAAAACTGATTACAAATAAAATTACAAAGGTGTTTATATTTTTTACAACTTTGCACACAGTAAATGTTAAGTATATTTTACACTTACCAAATAGTCATCCCCAAAGCTGAACCTGCTCAAGTTGCTGAATGGATGTTTCCATTCTCGTTGGTGAGAACACCATCATTCTGCCTGGTGAGAGGGCCATTCTGGCTGGAGAGATGGCCATTCTGGTTGGAGAGAGGGCCATTCGGGCTGGGGAAAAGGCCATTCTGGCTGGAGAGAGGGCCATTCGGGCTGGGGAAAAGGCCAATCTGGCTAGAGAGATGGCCATTCTGGTTGGAGAGAGGGCCATTCAGGCTTGGATAAAAGCCATTCTGGCTGGAGAGATGGCCATTCTGGTTGGAGAGAGGGCCATTCAGGCTGGGGAAAAGGCCATTCTGGCTAGAGAGATGGCCATTCTGGTTGGAGAGAGGGCCATTTGGGCTGGGGAAAAGGCCATTCTGGCTAGAGAGATGGCCATTCTGGTTGGAGAGAGGGCCATTTGGGCTGGGGAAAAGGCCATTCTGGTTGGAGAGAGGGCCATTCGGGCTGGGGGAAAGGCCATTCTGGCTGGAGAGAGGGCCATTCAGGCTGGGGAAAAGGCCATTCTGGCTAGAGAGATGGCCATTCTGGTTGGAGAGGGCCATTTGGGCTGGGGAAAAGGCCATTCTGGCTAGAGAGATGGCCATTCTGGTTGGAGAGAGGGCCATTTGGGCTGGGGAAAAGGCCATTCTGGTTGGAGAGAGGGCCATTCGGGCTGGGGGAAAGGCCATTCTGGCTGGAGAGATGGCCATTCTGGCTGGGGAGGTCATTCAGGCTGGGAAAAAAGCCATTTTGGTTGGAGAGAGGGCCATTCGGGCTGGGGAAAAGGCCATTCTGGCTGGAGAGATGGCCATTCTGGTTGGGGAAAAGGTCATTCGAATCTGTGACAGAACCAAACCCACTCGAGAAAGATGCATTTGGCCTGGAGGAATTAACATTCCCAGTTGAGACAGAACCAAACCCACTCGAAGAAGGGTAATTCCAGCTGGGGATATGGCTATTAGAATCTGGAACGTCATTGAGACTGGGGAGTTGAGCATCCCTAACTGGGACAACGCCACTAGGGACTGGGTGAGTCGCATCTGCAAAAAAACAAGAAACAAAAGTACCATTAATTCCTAGCCATTGCAGACTTGGAGACTGCTGAATCAGTTTCTTTAAAGTGAGAAATGCAAACTTGCTGAATATCATTATTTTGTAGTTAGTGCCAACTGCATAGAAAATTTTCCAATTTTGTGTTTAGAAAATTAATGTTTTGTTTACAATTTGAACATTCTGCAGGCACAACTTTAAAACTATGAACAATATTTTTTACTTATTAAACACAATTTAGCTCACAGTACACCTTCTTCATGTTTATTCTAAAATTAAGAACATCATACTAAAACATGTGGAATAAACTGCATCAGTTTAATATTTATGTCTAGGAAAATATATTTACATTGTGTGACCAACTGCCATGGTGAATCATTATACAGTAAACCTCGCCTAAGTTAGATTCAATCGGACCGAGAGATTTAAAGGAAATAAAAATAAGGCATTAGCTAAAATCCTTTTTCCATGTGTACACAAAGTTTAACCTTGTATGTAACATTTGACAACACAAAAAAAATACAGAAAAATACATTTGTAGCATAAATTCGATTTTAAACCAGTCTGTGTAGCGATTAACGCGGACAATTAAAATGTAACGAGCTAGGCAATCACGTGGTATCGCGACGTCACTTATGACCCACACTCGCATCACGCTGACCCTTTCCATGCATTCAGAGCATGTTTACAAGTATAGCTTTTGGGTCGAAATGAGCGTCAGAATGAGTTATTGTGCAATATTCCGATGAAATACAAACACTAGTCATCATAGAGGAACAAGCAGTTATCTTACCGTTCCACATGAATCAAATTTTATTCAAAACAATGAATGCGAATGAGCCTACAAGTCGACTAGGTTTCGCTGAGCTTGGGCTCGTTTTCAGAATAATTATATCGAATGCAACCAACGAGAGATAATCTACACCAATAAACATACATAGCAAACATATATCGTATCCAGCTACAGAAAGTAATGTGTATAATCTCATGATATCACTAGAATATCGATGTATGAAGGAGGAGTTGTACAATTTATCATAACAACTTAAATCAGTCAGTGAATTTCTATCGGTCCTGTTAGCTCGTTTGGTAAAGGCGTTGGTTCGTTGGCATTTATTTAGCAATCGGGCGACGCCGGTTCAAACCCCACACCAAACCATTGATTTTTTTACACTTTTTTTGGTTTATGTTTTCATGAAGTAATATAAACCAAATCATTTTTATACTATGATGCACTGTTTGTAAATATTTTGGTAGTAATTATTTATTCGCCACAAAAATGAAAATATGGGAATTATATAACGATGTTTCTAAATTTTATTCATCCAAACAAATATAATGTAATGGATATATAATTTATTAATTGTATATATATTGTATGGTAATATATTGTAATTATATATGTGAAAACAAATGGTGATCTGTCTGGATAAATAAAATTTAGAAACATCGCGTTATATATAATTACCATATTTTCATTTTTGTGGCGAATAAATAATTACTATCAAAATATTGATTAAAAGAGTGTTTAAAAGTGCTCTTAAAAGTTTCGGTGTTCATTACATGCATTGAAAACAAGTAGATCACTCCGCAGTAACCAAAGTTTCTGCTGTCTCGTCCACATATAGTCATGTAATTCTTTATTCTGCATGTACCAAGTATTATTTACGTAATTTCTTACCACTATATGTTTTTGACAATGCAGACATTTTATTTCTTAATGCCCTTCTCTGATGTTCTGGGATAAGCTTGGGTTTGATAATTTTTAGTTCCTCTTGTGTGCTCAGTAAACTTTTACATTTAGTCAATTATTGCTTTATGCGATATGTCCATTTGTTTCTTTTTAAGGTACTCTGCTATGTTATTTATACATATTTCACGCGACAACTTCACAACATGTAAACTTTACATGTGTACGGAATAATATTGTGTGTTTGTACGTTTTATTTTTTATGGACAAAGCTAGTTATTTAATTATGGAATCAATGGATGAGCCTGAAGACAATTTTCAGTTTTAAAATGTATTTTGGGACAGACAATTAAGTATTTTTGATTTGATTTGATTTGAAAAACGGTCATCTTGTTCTACGTAAATCTTTGATGCAACTATTTCATGAGAATGGCCTCGCACTTGTCGGTCAACCCTTCGATCTCACTGTTGCCGAGCATCAAACCATAGTGTCTTAGTGTCCATAAAGCAGCATGTGCATTACTGTGTTTCGATAATTTATTTTCAGACATCGAGACTTATTCGCCCTCTCTGTTACGATTTCAATGATCTGCTGTTCATCTAGAGTAACCGAAGTTTCTGCTGTCTCATCCACATATAGTCGTCCATGGTACATACGTCATCTCCATTTATCTTGCGGAGCTTTTCCCATACGTTTCTGAATGAAGCTGCTGCTTCATCGTCGCCATCATCTTGATATTCAACATCTTCAATGAATCCCGTTTTATGTAGCAGTTCTCAAGTATTTCTGGTTTCACTTTGTATCACACTGACTTCAAGGGCAATGACGTCATTCAAAATATTCCAAGAAAATAGTGCGTTTCATTCTGATGCCTCACCTCTCCTGGTGGCTAGGATGTTCCGATAATGGAACTTGTTCTTGATAATCCCAGTATCCATTACGTAGGTGACACTAGTTGTATTCAGTGAGTGAAGACGTGGCACCTATGTACATTTTTGTGGCTGTCTGGGTCACTTTCTTGGAATAGTTGTTTCATTTTGTTCAGATCATCTGATACTTGTACTCATAGCAACCAAGTATTTGTTGTCAAATACTGCGATCCATATTAGATGAGGAAAAATGCATTACCTCGGATTAAATGGACCGACTCAGATAGTCCTGAGTTAGGTGAAGATCCGACTTACATAATCCGACTTAGACATAGATTTTTATGGGAAATACATTACAAATCAACAGCTCCTTGGAATTCTGTCTGAGTTGAATGAAGGTCCAACTTAAGTGAGTCCAACTTAGGCAAGGTTTACTGTAACAGGAAAAAGAGACAATAATTCTTACATTTCTGCATGAAAACAAACTGAGGCTTGTGATAGTTATCTCACCGTTAAATTGTTCAACAGTGACGGGAATAGTAGCCGTACAGGTGTCATCAAGTTGACTGGTCAATGACTGGTCCACACCTTTGTTCATGGAATACAAACCATCATCCATCTGCTGCTGCTGTAAAAAACAACTTTTGATAACTGTCCACTTAACCCTTTTGATAACTGTCCATTTACCTCTGTGGTTCCCCACAGCACTTGTCGAATTTATCCGCGAGATGTTTTCAAATGGGCTTAATTCAGAAACTCTCTTTAAAAACCAAATCGGTGAATATCCCTAATGCATAACGAATAGATGAAGCTTTAAAATTACATATAGCATGCAGTCACACAACAGATGGCACCAAATGTTTGAGTCTAAAGTGCTGCCTAACTATGGGTACAGATTGGCAGTTAAGGTCCCAAGGGTTAATAGGGAGACCAGTGTAACATTTCTTATATCATCTACGAACAATTTACATATGGAAAATAAATTGCATTGTTTCATTTCTCTTAATGCTCCTTTCTTTTTAGAAAACACTGATTTTACAGAAAGCTTCATATTGTCCCATTATTTGGAACTCAACTGCTATCCCATAGAGGTTCCAAAAAAACTCCAACTGCACCGTCCCGAGGTTCATTAAAAATATTCCGACAGCTTAAACGTTAAAAAACATTCTCTCGAAAAGGTGGTTTATGGTTTTATTCTAAATTTTCTCAATGTTTATTCCAGAACCCCTTGAATAGTTAGTTTTCTACAAAGCCTCATTATTTATTTACTGATAAATGCAATAATTCCTACCATACAAGGTGTCTCGTCAACGTCCATGCTCTGTACAACTTTGCTCTTCTCCTCTGTTGTCTCACCAGCATCTCTGTCATCGAGAATGTCTCTGAAATTGAAAGAATTCATTTTACACACTCATACTACAGGACGCTTATACCTTGCATATCCAACTTAGATCCCTGGCATATCGATCCATCTGTTGACGACTTTAATACGGCTTATTGATTCTGAGACTGACTAACATTTTTGTACTGATGCGCCTCTGAGATTGGTTTCCGAGGATTTAGGTGCAAAAGAAGTTACCTTATTATTATTAACAAATAGGTGCTTTGTTCATGCATTATACCACATACACGCTCCCACGCTAAAACAACAACAGAATATTTGTGTATACAACTGAGAAGTACAGGAGAGAAAAAAGCTGACAAGTTAAGAATGGTGGAGGTGAAGTGAGAGAGGAAGCTGGTGAAAAGTTGGCTAAGGTGGGCTGGGCATCCTCTCACTATAACACACAGTTCATAAGGAAAATCAACCATTAAAAGAATGTTCTTAAATTTAATGAGCATTTTCAAGATGCAAAATGTAGTGTCCGTATAACATAGGATACTATTTCCGTGACACACCAGCAGGAATGTCTCAGCGACGCTTCCGATTGAGTTTTCTGTATACAAGATCTCTGTTAAGGAGCGAAATTGATTTTACACAGCAAAATTGGGTTATGAGCTCAAAAGAATGTTTCAGAAATGGTCGCATGGACACGAAGAACAAATGGAAGGTGAACAGCTAACTACAGAAGAGTGTTGATGTTCTTAAAGGGTACGCTACAAGGAGAAGGGGACAACTGAGATTGAAGGACTTTGTGAAGAGACTTGGCAGGATTTGTGAGGAGTGGAAAACAAGAGCAAGATATACGGGGAATGCAAATGGGGTAAGTGTCAGAAGAAAGAAAATAAAAATATAGAAATGTATAGAATTCAATGGAAATCTAAAGCATAGTTTACATACATACCTCATATCAATGTTAAACACGTTCTTAGTGAACCATTCATCATTTAAAGTGATGTCGTTTTCACTATAATCGGCCATCACGGCAACAATATCTCGATCCCAGCAGACTGATAGCTCTTCATTTTGACCCAATACTGAGGTTGTATGCGATGTGAAGTTGGTGCTTGGCCCCGATTTTTGATCGAATGCCACGTTCTGACTGTGCAACAGGTTTTGACCCACTGCTCCATTCTGCCTGGTTTGTGTGTGGACTTGGAATACTTCCTGCAACTGGCAAAGTGCTGATTTACAACACGATCTAGCAACACTGCAAATACTGCTTTACAATATAATAGCTTAAATCATACATCCATATCGGCAAACTTGTTCAACCTCCTTGCTCCCTGCTGTACAGGTGTGGGGGGTGGTCAGGCACGGTATTGTCAAACTACTTGTTCGTCCTCCCTGCTGTGCAGGTGGGGGGGGGGTGGTCAGGCACGGTACTATCAACTACTTGTTCTGTTAATTATTTCCATAGTTTTCTATCCACAGTTCCCTCTGTCTATCTTTTATCCTCCCCACTTGTCTCATACCCTCCCCACTTGTCTCATACCGTCCCCCACTTGTCTCATATCCTTCCCCACTTGTCTTGTACCCTCCCCCACTTTTCTCATACCCTTCCCCACTTGTCTCATACCCTCCTCCACTCGTCTCATACCCTCCCCCACTCGTCTCATACCCTTCCCCACTCGTCTCATACCCTTCCCCACTCGTCTCATACCCTTCCCCACTCGTCTCATACCCTTCCCCACTCGTCTCATACCCTTCCCCACTCGTCTCATACCCTTCCCCACTTGTCTCATACCTTCCCAACACAGTCCTTCAATCTTAGCTGTGTTTAATCCCTAGTCTGTGTCCTTGATGTTTTTCCACCTCTGTTCTCTGCTAGTTTGCATGCATCCACCCTTGCCAAATGAGCAAACAATGTTTTTGGAAACAAGGGACCACTACTTGGCTCAGTTACACAATTTCAAATCAATTACAGTTACTTTCAAATTAATTACATTATACGTGACGAGTGAACCTGGAAGACTTGTTAACTTATCGTCTTTGTAATGCTGTAATTATATTCTGGCGTTGTGGTCCTGTTCAAGTAAGTCTTCATGGGGCAATCATCTGACCAGGGAGTGATAAATTGCAACGTCTGCCGTAGACAATGATAAATGACATGTGATTTACCATATTCGTCTCCTGCTTTGAGCCACGTGGCAGTCGACCCGCCTCTTTCAGTTTATCTGAAAACATAGGCAACATTGGTAGATTTTATTTACTATTTACTTTAAATAACACAACTTTAATGTATGTATGCGCTCTGTCAGAAGCCAAAATCAGGCTTAAATTTGTTGTTTTCAATGTGATGAAAATCATAATTGCTCTGGACTTTGCTGTTAAACCAACCAGCATCCATTATATTTCCAATAGAGTTGTTTATGATCTGACTGTTTTGCTTATTTAAAAAATTCAAACAGTAAACAATGTTTTAAAGTTTATTAAATGCAATTTGGCAGGCAGTACACCTTCAACATAACATATTTGTTCTATTAAGCGTACAGTATGCTTAGCAAATATTTAAGATTTGGAAATATGTCAAATTTTTGGTTCCAATAAACGTACAGGGGTGTGCACCCATTTTCTTTGGTTCCCGTGGTTGCAGCCATCTCAGCAGATACGACTGGCAAGCAATTTATGCATCTCACATATGAGCAACAGGATACAAGAACACTAAAAATCTCATAATTTAGGTGGACCTTTCGATGTTGTTTCATCACCAAGCTTTGAATCTAGTGTGATATTGGTAGAAATTAAAACACAATGTAGGCACTTCAACAAAAAATTAAATATTAAGCTAGAATATTGGAATTGGGTTTAAATTAAAGGTAATAGCTTAAGGATCACATAACTGTTTATTTTATTAAGGTACCTTTAATAGATTAACACGGCAAAACAGCGTAATTTTTGTGCATCTCTTACAATGGCAAAATTGACTAATTTTTGTGTTTTCTGTGGATAAATATTTGCTCTAAAATATCATAACTTTTTTAGATATTTAAATACTGTTTTCAGGGTTTTCAAACACTTTGACTAGAGTAATACATTTACAATATTTAACATTTTTAGTACTAATTATAACCAAATTAATGCAATTAATTAGTTAATTTTAGTAATGTAGCATGCAAACTCAACAGACCAACACGTTCTAATTAAAGGCCATAATGCCCATGATTATGAAGATATTTATACATATTATCAAAAATAGATAAGCGAGCGAAAAATGAACAACTCGGGACATGTCCAAAATCACTCAGTTCAGTGGTCGCTAGCAAACTTACGGTTCATCCGATCCGAAAAATCTTGGTACCGTTTGAAAGATTACACCTTCTGTTATTCTAGCACATACGTGGTTTCCCGATAATAATTCCTACAAGAACCTTCACACATATCTGCAATCATGTTGTTTCCAGTCTTTTACACACCAGCGAACCAACTTGTTTCGTCGACAAAGTTCACCCATCTACCGATAGGAGCGCAAATTCTAATTTGTATAGGTTTCAGACATGCGTATACTGGACCACTCGGTTTCTGTCTTACGCAAGCATAATATGCAGTTTTCACCAACATTTTTTGAAATCGTTCAGCAACGTATCAATATTATTAATCAGAACCACTTATTGCATTGATGAATTGCAAACGAAACGTCAAATAAGTTGTTTTAGTTAAATACTTACAATATTCGTAATACGATAATCACTTCACGTGCCAAACGGAAGCACTCGGTTTCTGCCTGATTGTGTTCAAAATCATCAATGTGCGACAAATCGCTATGCATTCACTGTATAAACTCCACGGGCTGTTCGTTAACATTCCTGTGATGATTAGGGTGAATAGTTGCTTACAATTTCGTCCGCTAAATTTTAATATTACGGTTGTTTACATCACCGTCACCGACATGGTGCACTGTAGTCACGTGGTCTGCGTTCGCCATCAAAATATATGTCAAAAACCTGTTTGCCTCGTTTTTATTTGAGACAAATAATTTTGTTGCAAGTTTGTAGACATCCTTTGCTCATTGTGTCCGATATATCTGACTAAAGATGTATTTAATACGAGATCCAGCTATATAATTGTAATGAGGCAGAAACTCAGATAGGGCAGAAACCGAGTAGGTGATTATACTTCATAAGTTCTTGTTTTCATGCTATTTAGACTCCACCCACTTTGCAGATGACATAAACACAAGTAAACAAACTGTTTGTCAGTGTCCGGCGATCGCTAATGTAATGCCAACATTCGGCATCTTTTAATCTATCTTTTTTGACATGCAAAAATGGGTGGAGCTTAACATGTAAACATCAACTGCTGAGATCGGCCATGTGCGATGCCATAGCAACGCAGCGGTGATTGACAGGAAATGTGCAGTTTCGCCGACAGATGGCGAAGAATACCCGACGCTAACATCGTTCGCGGAGTTCAAGCGGATGAAAACAACCACATTTCAGATAAACACAATGGTGAAAATATACTTTAACATGATCAACCGTGCTATTTACTACGTAGATGAAAAGGTAATCTTTCAAACGGTACCAAGATTTTTGGGATTGGATGAACCGTAAGTTTGCTAGCGACCGCTGAATTAAGTGATTTTGGACATGTCCCGAGTTGTTCATTTTTCGCTCGCTTATCTATTTTTGATATTATGCAATGTTTATAACCACATTAATAATGGTAGTAAATATACATTAACAAATAATTTAATTAATTAGTCAATATTGGTTAGTTAGTGCGCAACCTCGACAGGCCAACACATTTCAGTAAAAGGCCGTAATGTGCATGATTATGAAGATATTTGTATAATTTATGAAAGCAGTAAACCACATTAATTATGGTAATAAATATACATTAACCAGTCATTTCACATTAACAGTAACTTAATTAATAAGTTATAATATTGGCTAATATTAGCGCGCTAACGACTGACCGCAACATTTCGATAAAAGGCTGGAATGTCCATAATTATGAAGACAGTTATATAATTTATGCAATGTTTACAACCACATTAAATATTATAATAAATATACATTAACCAGTCACATAGCATGAACAATAACTTTATTAATAAGTAAATATTGGCTAAATAGCATACAAACTCAACAGATCAATACATGTATTTCACTAGAATATTCATACTCCTAGTTCACTGTGTCTATGTGCAACTGTGTCATGACAGGTTGGATGAATACTGCAAGCTCTGTACAGACAAGTAATCAATTGTCACTGCTTCATAATGCAATGTTCTGCATTTTAACATGAACTTGATGAAGTAATGTTCATAAATTGTTCACAGTATTCCATCGCTGAATCCAAATGCACCAAATGCAAGACTGCTTTCTGCGTTACCCCCCCATGGCCCATGGGAGTCAAGCCATGAAGAAGTCTGCTCTGCTCATAATAGTCTTTTTGTAATATTGGAAGCCAGTAGGCTGCAACATCTGTGCAGTAAGGTTCATATTTCAGTATCTTGCAAAATAACGTTGTGTTCTTCAATATGATGTCTATAAGTAATGTTCATGTCATGTTGAATGGACACTGTTCAATGTAGATATCTTATATATAATCAGCCAGATTAAATGTGTACGTATGCAGGCAGGAGATGGGTGTCATATTCAGACGACTCTGTGGCTCGGTACCTTCACAGTCAGACACAGATCAGTGTAAGATCAGTGTCACTGCATGTAATTGCGAACAATATCTGAAATAAAAAGACCAAGACATGCAAATCTTGTGAAATAATATATCCCTGCCTATGTTACTCAAGAGAGCAGTGTGAAATTCTATAATAATGCATTTTGTCACACATAAATTCATAATAATTGTGATACTTGAGAGGTATAACTGTGGTGTTTAAAGTTGTCACACAATGAAACGAATGATGCTACAACTGATCAAGGCATTTATACATGAGAAGTTTTGTGCAGTGACTGTCATGAAATACTTTTTTATACAAATTAAATCGAATACTTTACGTATTTTTACCTCAAAAACAACTTTTCTAACAAATTGTTGATTTAATAAGTAACTGACAACAATTCATTAAAATGATTCCATAATGACATTTATGTTATTTCTATATCTAAATAAAAGCATAACCATAAATAATGGCATAAGCCATGCCAAGCCTAAGGGTAAGCAGTAACCAGCCATGGCCTAAGCCTATGGCTATGACTACCATGCTTGGCCCATATACTATAAATCATATTCATAAAATTGAAACTAAACATATCATTGTTTCTGTAGTGATTTAAATTCAGAGAAATAGAATACGTCATAATCTGCATATGGCTCAGGTAAAGCGCTGTCGGTCTGACAGATCGGTCAAAATCAAACAAATGGTGCATGTTTTGAATGACACAAAATTTCTCAAAGTATTAAAAAATTGCCATTGATATAAATAGGGTATAAATAATAATGGTTTTGTAGAGATTTTAATTCAAATCATTTGTAGAGATTTTAATACAAAGAAATGGATTAAGTCACGATCTGCATCTAGTATCGCTTCCAGTGACATGCACAATTGGTTTTGCCGACACAGAACTTTCAAACGTGACGATTTTTTGAACGGCACAAAACCATATTTCAAGACGGAGGACACCAATTTTTTTCAACAGACTAAATAAAACTAATAGTTAAGGCTAAACACTAAATATTTCATGTTAGACGATGCTAGAAAAAAATATATGCAATTTAATATAGATGTGGTCGTAAAACAGATGTAATATGGCTTAATTTTGGTCAAATTTCAAAATTTTAAACGACGTAGACAAAGTTCAATTTACCTCCAACAGTGGCCCAGCAGTGAATGACGTCAATGACCGGAAAAGAACGCGACAACACGAGTTGAAACAAAACGATACCTGGGTGCCCAGCAAACGAGACGGCGCTGCAGTGATCGCAAATCGACATACACGAAACGACCCAGTTTGCGGAATTCGTTGAAGTCCCTACACAATGATGGATTCAACAGTCAATGTTGGCATTGAGATCACTGTCACAGCGTTGGATGCTGCTAAAAGGGGGTGTACACTAATTAGGGCATGTACGCTTAATAGAACGAATACGGTATTTATTCTAGTATTAAGAACATTACATGTCACAGTGAACGAGGTATTAAGTAGCAAAGGCCTATTCTGCATGAGCCAAAAATAGCTGTCTGGGTCATGTGACCCACCACAGTGAACTGGGTGTTACGACTCACAGGCCTATTCTGCATGAGCCAAAAATAGCTGTCCAAGTCATGGCCCATCAAATTTGCGATTTTGGCAGATATGCATCACTTAAAAACTCATCTTTTAATTTCCAGTTTATTTGACCTTGTTTCTCAAAACATTGCTTTTTAAAGTTTTAGCAATAAATCAAAACTACTGAAGATATTTCAACAAATGAGGTATCAGTTTAAAGCTCACCGTCTGTGGAATCCAAAAAGCGAAGAAACTCCATTTCGCAATTTTGAGACTTAATACCCGCCTCACTGTGGCAGGTCACATGGTATAGTATAAGAGGAACAAAGGTAAGAAGTTGCTGTTGCAAGTTCTAACAACTGTATAAGCACAGAAATTATATGTCCTTTTCTCTAATTTCTCCAAAGTTTATAAGCCTTACCCATTAACTCTTTCACATCCTCCACAAAGTGGCTGTTGACATAATCTGCACCTAAGGTGTCTATCCTGTCCAGTAGTGTATCAATCATTCCACACTGTTTGTTGAATTCCATGTAGAATTCCATTTGCCTTTCTTGGGACTTCATGACTAGCCTCTCATACAGACCATGCACCTCTGAAACAATGGTTGATAAATTAATATCATAACGACTATATATTCGGACACCATACGTTTTCAGACATGCTAAAAACCTACAGAATTAATTATTTTTTGTGTACATCTGTAACAATATTTCCTTAGTTCCTATGTAAGCAAACACCAATTATGGTGAACTTTTATCAAATAAAACTTCTCACCGATTACTCTGCAAAACCCTATTAATAGCATGGGTTGTCAAATGAAACCATTCATATGGTAACTCAGAAAAACTTGGCAGTGTTGGCCTATCGTGAAGGCTGTCATGTTTCTACTAGATAAAATGAGCAGAAATTAATGGATGATTGCATAAAGTCATAAAATCCCAAAATATGTTGATCGTTATGTAGAGCAAGGAAAACATTTTGTCACAGGTGCTACCTAGCAAATGAAACATGGGTTAATACAAACTGAGGGAAATAGCAATTGTGTGTTATAAAAATCGCAAGTTCCGTATCTCATACTGGTAGGGGGATTTGAACTGGAGGGGGGAGTATTTACCAATGCTAAACATGTTTTCTTAACTTTGCGAACGTATGAAACTAAGTCAACTCTACAACAGGCCTTCAGCCAGAAACAATTTGTTATCAGTCTTGACTTAATCAATTATTTGCCAGTTAAGTTACTTCAATGACAAACCAGTGTAATTAGAGCCATTTACTTAATTAATACGGATCCATTCCATTTGTTTCACTGCCAATTGTGCCAAAATGGAAGATATTGTTCCTGGTTCCAAGATTCAATAAGACAGCAAGAATTAAACTAACTTTGGTGCAACCGTTGAAACATGACATCAGAGTGAACAAGATCCGTAGTAGACGGTCAAAATGTCACATGTTTCAACAGTTGCTCCAAAGGTTAAGTTTAATTTGTGCTGTCCAGTTATATGAATGATACTCATTAACGTGGGTCCCTAGATTTTGAACTATTAGTTGATCTAGTGGCCAGTTGGACTTGGAACTATTATTTAGTCTAGTAGCCACCTCTAAATTCCACCAGTCTTACTGGTTGTAATTACCAGTCTTGGCTAGCCATCTGCCAGTCCTGAAGACATGCACATGTGTCTCTGGCTAAGCCCTTGCTCTACAAGTGTTATGTAACACTGCGCTTCAACGAACATGTCATTGCGCTATTAACATCAGAAACTGCTTACCATTCCCTGTAAGGGTGATCATCTCTTTTGAGTTGGGATCAAGGTTGCGTCGCTTCTGCAATAAGTTGTCAGTTTTGTTCAAGCGCTGGTTGAATCTATGCACATCTGTGGTGTCCCTGATCATCTGTAACAAGACCAGCACAAGTTCAATTCTACACTCACACACTACCTAGTGACTGTGCAATGACGATAACAGCGACGATGACACTGAAAATGACAGAGATGATGACACATATAACGACACAGATGATAACAGCGATGATGAACAGATGACTACGCAGACAATGACATGGATGGTGACACAGATGATGACACGGACAATGTAGACGATGACAAAGATGATGACACACGATAAAGGTTATGACACAGATAATGACACAGATGATGATAACAAAGATGATGACAAAAACAATGACACAGATGATGATACAATGACACTGATGACTACATAGACAATGATACTGATGATAACATAGGCAATGACACAGATAACGAAACACGTGATACAGATGATGACACAGACGATGACACAGATTTATGACATAGATGATGACAAAGACAACGACACAGAACATGACACAGACAATGACACAGATGATGATACGCATGACACAGATGACATAGATGACAACTCAAACACAGATGGCACAGATGACAAAAAAATAAAAAATTGTCAGGTCAACATTCACATTATAACCCGCAATAACAACAATATAATTTCAGGTCAACAAAATTTTCGATATTCAAATATTATTAAGACATTATTTTATAGAACGAATAGCCTTCTTTATTTCAGAGTTTTGGCCTCTGTTTCTACGTCTGTATATTTACACATACCTCCATCAGTTTCGCATTTATGGGGCTGAGATTTGTTTTAATTCTGCCCTTCTTTTCCCACATGCAATGACAGGTAACTCAGCCAGTATTATTACATCAAGCAAACGTAAAACAAGAGCACAAACATGACTAGGTAAAGTTGCTGTCATCGCATCTGTTCCTGTGTTTCTCATATGATTGTCAGCTTTGGATGTCAAATACATCTTTCGTAGATGCTTATACATGGACATGAGCACAGGTTTCTTTGGCTTCTCTCCACGCTGGCCACCATCACCTGCACACAACATATAACGTTTCCTTAGGACACAAACATCATTTGTATTGTTTAGTAATATAGACTGCTGAAATACTAACTCTACCTGCACTAGCTAAATGTACATGCAGTCATTTCTAGTGGAACTAGTTAAAAGTAATTAATGATTTAACTCATTTATATGTGGGTCATGCATGCATGCACACATTCATTTGTGTGCGTGCGTGTGTGTGTGTGTGTGTGTGTGTGTGTGTGTGTGTGTGTGTGTGTGTGTGTGTCTGTGTTTGGCGTGTGTGCGCGTGTGCTTGCGCTTGTGTGCATGTGTATGTATGAGTGTGTGTACATGTGAGCATGCGTGTGCAAAGTGCGTGAATGCATACATGCATGTATGCATCCATGTACACATAATGAAGCTCAACAATATCATACATAAGATAAAAAATCTTGACACTCAATTGATACAATGTTTAATTAAGTGTTATCTCTGAAAAGGTCAATCAAATTTAGTTCCTGATTATGCTTCCAAGAAATACCTTGACTGATGAATACATAATGTACACATCGCATGAAGTGGAGAGGCTTAATCTATGTGACACAGCGTACCTTTGACACCATTGTTTGGGTTGACAAATGGGACATCTTCCGGCCAGTCTGAAGGCTTGTTTGGTTCAACCCATGAGTTAGAAACTAACAACAGAAATAATAATTTATGTGTGCAGTACATAACCAAATTATTCATTTTAAACCTGGCAAAATTCCTTCATATTGCAGTCATTTATCAATGATGCAGTTTTAACACAATTTAACCCCATTTAACCAGATTTAACAATACACACATCACTAATTACTCATTATGTCTATAACCTCTTACCTTTGTTCTTGCCAGCATGATAGACTAACAGGAACAAACAAGATATCAGTCTTCGGAGAGTTGTCACATCGTGTTCGTCAGTCTTGACAAGTTCATCAACATCAAGGGCTGAAAACAAAGCAAAACCAGTACAAAGTGAGGTAGAAACAGGAATGTGAGATGCATTCTCAGGAGATATCTAAGCTCATACTGGGAAACTTTTGTTGCACTTAAAATCCTGAAGACAAAGGTGATAGAAAAAATCAGAAGACAGAAGTGGATCTGGGCAGGGCACATCAGCAGACTACGAGATAACCGATGGACATCACGTATCACAACCTGGAGACCTTACGAAGGGAAACGATCTACAGGAAGACCAGCGAATCAGTGGAGAGATGAATTAGATGAGTACTGGAAAGGGACCAACTGGCAGAGGATAGCGCAAGACAGGCAGATCTGGAAACAACCAGCTGAGGCCTTCGCCCAACCACGGGACACTGCGGCTGCACAATGAAAATGAAGAACATGATCACTGCTAAGGAGCAAGATCAATTTGAAAGAGGACAATCTTATGAGCTCATAAGAAAGTTACTGAAGCGGTCCCCAGGTCTGTCAGGGGGGAGTAATGCACTTCGATCACCCAAAGGAGCGGATGCTGAGGTTTACAAGAACTGAATTTTACCTTCTTTCTGCGAAGTCGTTGAGACAGCTGGACTTTGTGGAATGTTATTCATAGCAGAATAACAAACTCCTTCTTCTTCCATTCTTTGTGCTTCTGCCATGTCGTACTGGGCTGAAACAAACAATACGTGTCATCTAAAGTAATCAAACAAAAGTGCGGTAATCAACATAATTTAGATATATATCATGTTTCTTTATAAAAAAGGGCAGATACAAAACCATTGGTTCGGCATTTCGATCACAAATAAAAGTTCAAAATTGCAATTTTATTTTATTTCCATTTTGTCAAAAACAACGTAATCCGAATAATAAAATTGGTGTCACCTAGGGGTTCTTACCAGCTAAGAGGTATCACATTTTCTACAATTGTTCAAATTAATATCAGCTGTCCAGCTGGGGAGCTTATCCATGACTTGCAACAACCATATAAAACACACACAGTGTTGCATATAACTCTTAAATATATGTAGTCTTCTTTAAATGGCTGCTACCAATAGTTTCTGAAACTAATTTCTGCATCCGTTTCAATTGTTTGTATGTAACATCCCCTGGTGCATAATTTCATCCAGGACCACTAATAATAACTTTATTTAGACAACATCAAATCTGTTGTTAATGTCCCATTCACAGGTGTTTACAAAATCCTATGTAATTTATATATATATTGGATATATATTGTATTTTTTGCATTTCAATATTGTTACATATGCCAGTATACAGTGTATATATATGTGTGTGTATATATTTACATAATTTGTATTTGTTTAAATGCTGTTGGGAATATAAAAGTATCCTTATCCTATATATATAATAAATTATACATAAATTATATATATATATAATAAAATACAAATTGTGTGTTGTCAAATTACAGGTAAATGAAATAATACAAAAGATTAGTAAAAGTGCAAAAAAACAAACTGATTATTATAGACCAGACCTGCCTACCCCAAAAACTTCCTGTCAGTAATCCATCTTCCCATTTACACCGATTTTCAGGAATATAGGCTTGCTGTCAGTAATAGTTCAGAACCGTGTCAGATATTGTCACGAAAAGAACACCACGGTCAGTAATACTTTAATACTGTGACTATGACGATAGTTGCACCCAAAACATAATTGTCTCTAATAAACTATGAGGTGTTTTGAAGCGTTCAGTTAAGGTGGCTGCATCAGCTATTATATGCTTCTTTTGAATTAATAATTTCTAATATAAGTTTTGAAGATAAGCAAACCATTTTGTCTCAGAGTTTGCTTCAGATACTAAACAATACTCAAGACCAAAAAGAATTTATTTTTATGTTGTTTAGAGATATTTAAATGTGTTTAAAGACAATTAAAAAATATGTCAAAAATCACCTTAAAATGGCATTTTGTTTCATTTTGAGAAACTCCCCAAAAGACAAATTTGTATGGTTGTAAGTACAAACATGTTATTGACATTCACACGTTTTTTTGTAAACAAATGCATATTAAGTTTGATACAGCTTCATAAAAATGTTGCTACATGTTGAAAGACAGCAAAAATCTGTACTGCATTTTTGGCACGAACCCTTCACCAAACATAAAACCATCCCGTGCAATTTTGGGTAAACACAAGTCGAGTACATATGCCAAGTTATGGCTTTGTAAGTATTGTAGTTTTTATAAACAGTTACATTAAGTAATACTTCCTGGTTGTTACCAATAATACACGTGTCACCAGATGCTTGTTTTTTGTTTAGAAATGTGACTTTTTTACTGGCATGTGGCTTATTTCAACACAATTTGACAGACACTTCTATTACCGAGATTTCCCCCAAAGGTTTCCCGCCAAGTTGTCTCATGATATGTGTTACGAAGGGCCATGTGTTGAATTTGTTGTGGTAGACAAGATTGATTGACACCTGCTGGGGTCAGTCACGTGTCATTGCAAATGGCGGCTGAGGTTGGGCATTATTGGAGAATAAACAAAACTACCGCCAGTATTTGGTGATTTGACAGCGTGATGCATTTAGGTAATTATAATACAACAGCATAGTGGCATGAGAATAACCAGACTATTATGATCTGCATTCATGGTGAATGAATTTATGTTTGAACTGGGCTGACGCACACGTGATCGTCACTATGAAAACATCATCAGTTTCCAAGAATCTGAAAAGGGACTTTCCACAGACACACTTAAAAATACAAGTTTTTAAAGGACTGATTGGTGACATATGGCGCTAGTGCCTTGGTTTTTTTAATAGTACACATGTTCATACTGACACCTACTAATGTTCTATGAAGAAAAAATAAAGAAATCAACTGACATGATACCCGGTGCAGCTACCTTAACAAAGTACGGCAGATGTTCATAACTAGCATTGATGGAAATGAAACATGAAGAAGCGTAACTGTAATGTAAATGAATCTATACACATTGTAATTCAGATTTTATTATATTTCGCTAGTCATCGACATCGTCTAGATTCTAGTCTACTCAACTCTAGTATATAAGCCTATCCCTGTATTATAGGCTGTAAATGATAGACTAAACTCAATAAATACATTAACTTAGTCATAGTACAGTCAGTTGGTCTGACACTACAAGTACAACACCCACTACTCTGTCACTAGTACTAGTCTAACGACGTAGTCAGTACCTGCCAGTGACAGTGTCAGTGACCATGTGTCATATGAAATAGGAAAATTTTGCATATCTGGCAATATGTAAAGCCGACCCCCTTCTTTAAACTTGACGATACAGACCATGTCTGTGTGCATGCTGTTATAAACGTTTGCAGTATTGCGTGTCGCGTGAGTCATGACTTTGTTTTGTTTGAGCGCCATGAGCGCGGAAATGCGAATTTGTCGAAACGCTGTTTCCTATTGGTCAGATTACGACCAGAAGCAGCTGTATGCTGCCACCTGTTGAATAAAGTGAAGCTAAATTTGTGGAGTACGAAAGAATCCGTAATATTCATCCCTTGCCATAATACTGTAATTTTAGGTGTATTTCCAGAATGATTCCGGGCAATCCAGAATGGTAGGCTGGTCTGATAGACTAACAAACTATTTTCCTGTCCAGAGGATAGGTATTTTGTTAGTAGAAATAAGAACCAAAATACAGAACTGATGCCTTCTAAGTGGCAGTCTATTAAGACAGCTCCAACTGGACCACTGTTTTTGGTGTCATATGAAATATGGACCTTGTGGCGGAATGGCCCCATCTTTTTGTAATTGCATGTGTTTATTGGTGGTGGAATGTTTGTATTGTTTGCTTAGGTTTATATTCGTAGTGGTTTTATACCTCTATAGCGACAAATACTATATGTCTGTAATATTGTCATGTCATGTTGTAGGAATGTGTGCCTAAGAAACTTTGATGGGGCTGTACAAGGGTTTAGTTTCCCATCTGGTTTGCATGTTAGACATCACATTCCTACTATCTTTATGCCTAAAAGTGGTTGCATTAGAAGCAATCCACTTTCCAATAAAAACACGTCATCCTTTGGCCAATTTCAATTCTCAAACTACATTGGGCTTGTGTTGGTTATTGCATAAAATTATTTTTGGCTATGGGCCTGCGCATAGGTCTATGGCTTTCCAGTGCCTACAAATGTACTGCCTGACCTGTACTCGCTTACAGTTGTATGCTGAATATTACTGACCGACACAATCTAAATTGTTTCCCCAGTTTCAGCAATGACAATTGTGATTTGTTTGTTTGTATGTAACTACTCTGTTTATCTGGATAAACAGTAGAAAAAGTTTGCAACTTTCATTTCGTTTATTGTAATTTTTTCAAAACTGGGCAAATTACCCTTTTCCCACTTGAGAGCTGGGCAAATGACCGTTGGGCAAATGACCCGACTCCATTTTTCTGCATAGGTCTGCTGTAGGTTTTGTACTAGCTGACACCCCTATGGAGCAACAACCAAGGGCTGCAGGGGTTAATACAGAGTTGGTTTTTCCCATAGGCAACCATGTTAACGTTTTGTCTGATTATAAGAAAACGTGACCTACAAAATGTCTTAAACTTCTCACCTGCTGTTATAATCATCTCATTGAGACGCTGATAGATATTAAACAAAATTGCATACTTCTAGCTCTCATAAAAAGCCTGTATGTGTGACACCCGTCCATATTTACAAATGCCGACAAGCATTACTCTGCAAACAGGTCAAAAATGTCTGCCAAATGTCTTTCCATTTATTCAAATCATCTATAAATCCACCATTTTACAGTCAACACCTTCTACAATTACACATGAAAATCTGCCTACTCAAATGCACTTATGTCATAGCATGTGAATTTTGTAAAATATCATTTCTCAAAAATACACTGCCCTTTTCTTCATCTGTAACCAAACAGGAAGTCTAACTAGAACATGACCCCATAAAGAGAATGAACATAGACAGACGCAAGTGGACATAGATACCTGAGGAGAGATACAACACATTTCCCCCCCAAAATACTGTATTAATAGTTAGATAATATGCAATCAAGTCAACCCAAAGGCATGCTAGGTAAACAGGGTGACATGGTACCGGAAAGGTCAAGAGTCCAACATTTGAATGGTAACAGGTTTTCCCGCACTTTAGCGTATGAATACAATGAAAAGAAGTCCTGCCATGCAGGGTCTAAAAGACCGGCGGCCATATTCAAAATTTCTCGGTTGTACGAACTTGATCAGAATTCGGCGTCATTTTTAGTCCATGTGAATACATGTGTATGATATGGTACATGTAGTTTTTTTTGTGATGCTTTTCCCTGCTCATATGTACACGAGGTTTTGCCTGAAGGCTTTTCTCCTCCTTACTGATAATACAGTAACAGTGTACGCAGGGTTTTTAGAGCGGTAAATAAAGTAGGATAAATTACACATGGGGCGGAATGGCCCCACCTCTCTTTACGATGTTTTTATAAGTAGTAGTTTTAGCTGTCGAAATGTTTGTGAGACATCTTTTTGAGAGGTTTTTATGTATTATCTACCATGATTTTAATATAGTGCTTTATAATGTGGGCCTTTTATTTAGAATGTATAGGCTAAGTAAACGGGGCAATGTTTAAGATCTCAAATGGCCCACATTTGTTTGTAAATATTTGCATGTTATAACTCATCCAATAACCTGGTGAGAAATAAATAACCGTCAGAAGGTTATTCTGGCCACATTCTACCATACCTGTTGTTGACTTGTTGCATTGTCTAAAATATGATCACAACTGTTAGTCTGAGTCAGTTGTTCTGAGTCATGCCATGACACATTGTAGCCAGGGTTATTTGACCTCAATAAATGACTACAGTTCACACTGGCCTCAATATATGAGTTTAAATATCACACTGTGCTAATAGTTCTCCCTTGTTTTTTAACCCTGCGACCGCCCAGGGCCGATTCATCAGCCAACAGTTCCTACCTTTATATATTAACATTTTTAGTTTCCTTGACCAGTAACTGACAGACGAGGAATTTTATATCTTTGGATAGCCGACAGATTCTTCAAGATGGTGTATATGTATTCATGACAGTGATCGAACAACAGCTAGTGGCAATCTAGCCAACAAAACATGTGACCAAATTGATGCCCAATTTTTAGTGTTTTTAGTTTTTTTTACTACGCCTGCATAATGAATCTATGTATCCATTTATAAAGTTTAGACCCACGCTCATGTGGTAGCAATGGAAAGCTCTGTTATTGGTCAATCTGAAAAAATGACCTAAGGTGGCTAAGCTAATTCAAAATCAGAACAAAGCATTTTAAACACTGCACTACCGGCCCTTCGGAGCTGAAGTCAATAACAAGATGGCGGACATTGTCTTGGAGAATTGTTCACTTCCAAATTTTAGTTCGGATTATCTTTTTGTGTCAATATTTCAACAAACTGCCTGACAGTATTCATGAATAAGTTAGTTCAAATAGTACGTTAGAATGACTTTGGGTGATTTTTGAGGTGAAAATTCAATAATTTGGTAGCACAATGTATTTTCGGGATAGCCGCGTGTGTGCACCAGTAGCGAATGTGGTAGAGATCGGCTTGCTTGAATCAGCTTAGTCTGATGTCGGAAAAAATCAGAAAAATTTAAGTTCTCAATGTATGTAATTTGGCATCTAACATGTATAGCTACATTTGTCGCACTGGAGGTAGGGCACATATCCACTCAGTAATTATCTGGTACTGTAGCAGGATAAAACGTTTGCCTTTTTATATATTTTTTGATGAAGTTCACAGAATAATATCCCCACAGGGGCTTAGCCAGAGACCAGTCTGCCAGTCTTCAAGACTGACAGATGACTGGCCAAGACGAGTATTTACAACTGATAAGACAGGTGGAATTTAGACATAGCCAGCTGGGCACAAGATTAACTAATAGATCCAAGTCTTGAGACCCACATTAATAACAACTATTGGCACAACTGGAGATGAAATCACAAACTGGTAATAATGAAATAAGTCAAATAACTGTCACAGCTTGGCATTACAGCTTATAAAAAATGTACTTACTGATGTGAAGACAAAGTAGCCTACATAAATGGAATCCTACAGCTTGTCACTTGTTGCCACGACAACCATTTGATACCGAAAGCCAAGAACACCAAAGAGATGGTGATTAATTTCACGAGAAATGCTGCATGCCCTACAACAGTGATGATCAATGAGGAAGAAGTTGAAATTGTTCGGTCGTTCCGATACTTGGGTGTGCCCATGCAAGATGATCTCACTCAGTCCGAACACGTGAACAGCTGTGCCAAGCAAAGCAACCAGAGACTGTACCAACTTAGGATGCTGCAAAGTTTTCAGATCAACAGAACTATACAGGAACTCTTCTACAGGTCAACAGCAGAAAGCATCCTGACATTCTGCGCCGCGATGTGGCGCCCATGCGCCAAGCCGGTGACAGAAAGATCCTTGGAAGAATTGTGAAGAGCCCAGAAAATCATAGGCAATAAGCTAACATCACTGGATATATCTGCGCTGGAATTGTCCTGGCTAATGCAAAATCATTTATGAAAGACGAAGATCACCCATTGTCCAAGTGTTTCAAGTTGCTGCCATTGGGAAGGCAACTGCGTGCTTACAAGGCAAGGACGAGCAGAATGAGGTGGTCCTTTGTGCCAACGGCCATAGCAACCATTAACTATATTAAGTAAATTATGATTTGTGTATATGATGTTTTGTATCGAACTGCCCATGAAGTGTAAAATCCATATATAGGTTCATATATAATCCAACCAACAACCCGATCTACATGTATATAGACTAACAAAAATCAGAAGCTCACTAATTAGCAACCATCTTAACTGCTGCAAATCATTCCTAAACAATATTGCTGAAAAGGATTCAACTAAAATCCAATGTGTACAGAACTGTTTAGCACGAGTGATACTTATAGTTAAAGCCCCTCATTTCTCACCATCACTGCCCCTACTTTAACAATTACACTGGCTCCTATTTACATAGCGTATACAAATTCCAATTAGCCACTATCACATACCGTGCCCTTCCTACACAACAGCTGTCCTATTTGGTTAGTCTCCTTCATTTTTCCGATATATACCCAGGAATCTCAGATCGTCTGTTTCACAATTATTTCTGCCATAGTTACCTTTCGTAAAAAACTCAAGACTTAATTATTTGAAATGGCATTCCCACCATAACCTTTGGTGGTCCCTTGCTCTAGTGATGACCAGTGTTTCCGCCAGCAGGGTAAAACGGTAAAATAACGTACCCAAAAATAATTCTAGGGTACAGATACGTACCCAAAATAAATTGATAAATTTTTTTAAAATAAATATTCTGTGCAATGAAACTCATACTAGAGGACATTTTTAAAGGTGACGAATGAGCCCGTGCCAACACATTTATGCTAGCTATTCTGTAATTGGCTAAATGTGGTATTCACTGCGGGATTGAAGCCTTCACCTCAGGATAGAACATGGCGTACAGGTATATTGGTAGGCTTAGTGTAAAGAATACGGCGTGCTGTCATGGCTGTACATTTTTTGCGATGTTTTCGAGTATTAATTGTTTCTTGGTGAAGAAAAATAACGCAACAAGATACCATACTACAGTTTACAATTTTCCTGCAGATTGTTACATTTATTATTCATTCTCCTACGAAATGATCACAATTTTTTCTGGTGGAGGGCCCCCACACCCCCCACCCATCAGGGCACCTAAGGCACCCGTGGCAGGTTTAGCCTACCAGTTCCACAGTCTCACAATTAATTGACTAACTCTGTACCCAAATAATTTTTTCTGGCGGAAACCCTGATGACTCTTGCTTGTCCCTTTTTTGCCCAAAGATTCCAGTATGTCATGCTTCTGAGCTCAGATTCCTGGGGATATTAGTGCTGTAGAAGTTCATTAGTATGAAATAGTATCACTAAACAATCAGTTGTAGTACAACATATATATAAGTACAACATATATATATAAGTACAACATATATATAGGTACAACATATATATATAAGTACAACATATATATATAAGTACAACATATATATATAAGTACAACATATATATAGGTACAACATATATATAGGTACAACATATATATATAAGTACAACATATATATAAGTACAACATATATATAAGTACAACATATATATATAGGTACAACATATATATATAAGTACAACATATATATAAGTACAACATATATATAGGTACAACATATATATATAAGTACAACATATATATAAGTACAACATATATATAAGTACAACATATATATAGGTACAACATATATATATAAGTACAACATATATATAAGTACAACATATATATAGGTACAACATATATATATAAGTACAACATATATATAAGTACAACATATATATAAGTACAACATATATATAGGTACAACATATATATATATAAGTACAACATATATATAAGTACAACATATATATAAGTACAACATATATATATAAGAGAGCCAAACCTGTGCGTTCTGAAGCAGACAACAGCCTTGGTGATTATTCACAATAACCATCAGGTCAACAGTATACCCATGCTGATTGTTATTTATATTTTGACATCGAGCAAGCACCGACTACCACCCAATGATTGGTTACCATGACCGATTTGTGTTGTGGTATACGAACAGCATCTACTTCCTGGTAGAGTGTTTTTAAAATGGCATGGCTGGACGGCACACAAGTGAGGGAATACCTCTATGTACAGATGTGGTGAGGTCCAGGGGCTTAGCCACAGACCTGTCTTGAAGACTGGCAGATGACTGGTCAAGACAGCTAATTATAACTGATAGGACTGGTGGAATTTAGACGGAGCCAGCTGTCCACTAAATTAATTATAGTTCTAAGTCTTACGGCCCACATTAAAGACTATCATTGACACAACTGGTAGGGAAACAAATCAAATGGATCAGTATTAATTAAATAAATGGCTCAAATGAAGCAGGGTTACATTTTATTTGGCTGTGATTGACTTGCACACAAGTCATTCGTTCGTGTGCTAAAAGGCACACTTTTGATTAATTCAAGACTGGCAAAATGTTTTCCTGGTTAAGGGTCTAAGAATGATGTTGACAATACAATATAAACATCATTACAACATGCTTAATTTATTGCATACGGTATTTCACACCATTCTCTTTTTTGTCTGACGTATTACGTGTGCACGGCCTGGATCATTCGTATATAAATTGTTGCACGGACCCCATAAATTAAACGATTTCAAAGAAATGTACATAGATCTATGTAAAACAAATCAATATATGAATAGTAAGAACACTTATGTTCAGAGTTTTAGTATCCTCTGTAGTAGTACATGTACGACAGGACTAATTACATCTATTCATATTTCATAATGGACTAAGCATGATTTAATGATGTTCAATGATCATGAAGATTTTTTGCAAATGCACATTTCGTATTTTCTCTCAGTTTCACTGTTTGCAGAAGAAATATCACAGACAATGACATTTTAACACAAAATATAATTACACCAAGTGTCGCGCAAACCCATGGTCTGAGTCATACACACGCACACTACGTGCTATGGAGAAGTATGGGGTAACACTTAATGTTACAAACATAAACAGGTAGTCTAGTTACCAAAAAAATTAGTAAGGTTAATTTGTGGGGCCAACAGATGGTATCATAAGATTACAAAGTCAAAAAATGTATGCGTTTAGCATTGGTTCAACCCTCTCTTCCACCACTGCTTGGTGAAGGATTTGTGATTTGTATGATGCCAAATTGCTATTAGTGTCAATTTGTATTAGCTTGTTTTTCTTGTTGGGTGGCGCTACTGTAGCAAACTATTTTTCACAAGATATTTGGTGATGGCTAGAACATCCCTCATATGTAATGCTTAACTTAACATACATGTTGGTTGGGATTTTGCAAACTTCCGCGATGACCCTTTAGAGATTGGACTATACCTCTTACAAAATCGCAAATATGCAGACTATTATTAAGTTTATCACAAGCATTGTGTTCTTGTCTGGCTTCAAATGCACAGCACTTCCAGTGATACACAGCTGCCATTTGCTACTGGTATGGGTATACAAAAACTATGTATGGTAAGTCTAGCCAATGGAAACGCTAATAATAGCACAGCTACCAATAAATATATTTATGTTTACTATTCTTGAAAATGGTAATGCAAACTGTGTTCTATTACACATGTGCATTTGACGTTTGTGTTGGGTTATTTTACGAATGAACATCGGCATATTGAAACTTATATGTTTATTAAGATAAGACACTAAGTGGGGGGAGGGTGTTGTTGTTTGTTTGCCGGAGGCTAGCATAGAACAAATGACCGAAAGGGTAGAGAAAGTATTGGGGCATGGCAGGAGAGGGTCTATACTAGTACATGTAGGGACAAATAATGCAGACAGGGAGGCAACAACTGGGATAGTACTGAAGCACAGACAGTTAGTAAGGAAGTTAAAGAAGACAAGAGTCGAACAGGTTATTCTCTCAGGAATTTTGCCAGTAATGGGACGAAGGGGGCCAACATATAGAAAATGCAAGAGGATGGCGATCAAAGCACTAGTTGAGTAGATGTGTAAAGAAGAGGGGGTGGGATTCGTAGATTTATGGGAATATTTTGTTGGGACGAAAGATATGTAAATGAGATATGGCCTCCATCTAAGTGGAAAGGGGGCAGCAGTTTTCTCAGAGAACCTGCTGCAATCTGTTGACAGTCGGACAGGCTGAATCTATTTTAACTAGATTCGCAGGGGGGATTCACAGAGAAGCCTGAAACTGGAGGCAGAGATAAGACAGCAGAAATCAGCAAAGAACAGCCTGGAAAACTGTTCTGAATCAGGATATAAATGCATTTGTTTAAATGCAAGGAGCATAGTAAACAAAAGAGATGAACTAAACATTATGGTAGAAGATACTGACCCTCACATAATAGGTATTAGATGCCGAATTGGGACTAACAGGCTATGTAATGTTTAGGAAAGATAGAATAGGAAGAAGGGGAGGTGGAGTTTTTTATACGTTAAAGAATCTATCCAGGTTTATGAAATAACATTTGAAAGAGACGCAGATTGCGAAGAAGTTTATCAAAGTCCAAACATAAGCATAGAAGAGAATGAGAAAGTACAAAACGCTATAAAGGAAGTTAGCAAACGGGACTATATTATTATGGGAGATTTTAACCATGGTCATATACAATGGAAATCTCTATAGAGTACGGGGAGTGTGAACACTGGGAAGGGTTGATAGTTCGAGTAAAGGGTAGCAACCTATCTACTATAAATATATATCAATCTCTGACAACGCGTAAAGATGACTTAAACACATTTATAGATGAATTTACACCAATTATATCAACATTGGAAAACAGTAATGATGATATCATTATTGCTGGGGATTTTAATATTAACTTACTCAAACTAAATGAAGATGACATTTTTAGTAGCTTTTTTGATACTTTAATATTACATAGTTTCTACCCACAAATAACTTTCCCCACTAGATTCACTAAAACAACTGGAACCCTGATAGATAATTTATCTTGTAGACTTAATAAATCAATACTAGAAAGTACCGCAGGGATCTGAACTAAATGATTTTCTGATCATCAACTGTATATTATGATTATGCACAACACTGTAAAGATACAATCGCCTCCTAAATATATGTAAAAATAAACACTGTAAATGTAGAAGCAGTATCATGAATGAAATAAATTCAAATAACATTTACAATAAGTTAAATAAAAGTCAACGGCTGATCCAAATTGTAATTATGATATATTATGATGAACTTACCCGTGCTAAAAATAAATACATGCCAAGCAAATGAATAACATTTTATCAATACAAACGTAAAAAATCGACTTGGATCACTCAGGGTTTGTTAATATCAGTTAGATATCGAGACAAAATGTATAAACAGTTAAAATTAACAAATCCCAGTTCAGCAAATTATAAAACTATTAAAATTAATCTAAAAGCCTTATACGCGATATTAAAGAAAAACATTCGGGCAGCTAAACAAATGTATTTTGAATCTCATTTCTCTCTTTTTAGAAATGATATACGAAATACCTGGAAAACTACATGTATAAATGAATGTCTGTCCAAAAAATAATACACGATCTACCCACAAAACATAGTTGTGGTATCTCTTCAATTTTTTTAAAAATAATTAAACCTTCAATAATAAAGTAATTGACTATGTTAATAAATCAAGTGCTAAATACTGGGATTTTTCCACGTAAACTTAAAATTGCCAAATTCCAATATTTAAAAAAGAAGATCCCATGTTATTTAAAAACTATAGGCCTATTTCTCTACTACCAACAATATCAAAAGTACTAGAGAAAATTATTTTTACTCAGTTATCGTCGTACTTTAATGAAGCTAAACTTCTGTTTGATAATCTATGTGGTTTTAAACCTAAACACTCCACTGAGTATGCAGCGCTTGAATTAGTAGACATAATTATAAATCACATGGACAATAATGAGATGCAAATTAATATATTTCTCGATCTATCGAAGGCCTTTGATACCATTGGCTATAATGTTATTATATAATTAAATTAAGATACTACTGCAAGAATGGTTCAACTCTACTTTTTGTTGAAAAGAAAAGTATGTTGAAATTTATGAAATACAATCAGAAATACTACCAATACAAATCGGAGTTCCACAAGGCTCAATTTTAGGACCTTTATTGTTTACTATTTACATAAATGATTTCCCACAAGTCAGTAATATGTTTAACTTCATTATGTATGCTGATGACACAACACTTTCCAGCACATTAAAGCATTTTAGTGATAGCACAGAACATAAAAACAAAAGTATAGAATCTCTAATAAACAATGAACTCTGTAAAGTTATTGAATGGCTAAACATAATGAATTGTCATAAAACAAAGGCAAATCTAAATATATGATTTTTCATGTACCCAACAAAGAGACGCACATTTCTACTCTTAAAACAGATAATATCAATATTGAACGAATGGATGAATTTTATTTTCTAGGTTTAACTCCGGACACAAATCTAACATGGAAAAAACATATAGACAAAATTGCAAATGAATGTTCTAAATCTACGGGTATATTAAACAAATTAATGCATGCACTACCGTTACAAATAAAGAAACTTTTCTACAATTCTTTAATAATATCACATATTAATTATTGTATTATGGTTTGGGGGGACACAAAGGCAGTCAAATAATGAGAATTCAAAACAGGACAGGTCGAATAATAACACATCGAACAGGTATAATTCACATATAGAACCACTTTTTAGAAAACTCGAAATACTAAATATAGAAGATCAGCTAAAGTTACAAGAACTGAAATGTTACTATAAATACAGTCATGGTAATTTGCCAGTTTATTTATTAAACTGGAGAAGTATCCCAAATTATAATATACACTCATAATACTAGCAATGTTACCAATTTAAACACATCTAGGACAAGACATGAATCTGCAAAAAAATGCTTAAAATACAATTTGCCTCATGTTGTAAATGATACTCCAGAATTAGCTATAGAAAAAAATATTTATTCACAGTTTATGTGGGTTTGCGTACTATTAAAAAAATCATCTCTTACAAAAATATGAAAATGCATGTACACAATCAAATTGTTACATATGTCAGTTAAATCTCCAAAACTAATAAAATATGCATATCTATGGATAGATGCATAGATATTCTATACATATACGTATTTAGGAATCTTCACTCAAATATTTCTACTTGTACTATAAAAAGCATACCACTACATACACTTCAGATACAGCTACATTTGTAAAGAGATAGACACCGTATTCAAAAATATATATATATATATATAATAGATTCATATGAAGAGAGGCCAATACATTTTTTTTTACACTATGAATGCAGACCTGCCTACACAATAAAATCTTCCTGTCAGTAATCCATCTTCCAATTTGCACTGATTTTCAGGAATATAGGCCTGCTGTCAGTAATAGATCATAACCGTGTGAGATATTGTCAGGAAAAGAGCGCCACTGTCAATAATTAATTAATACTGTGACTATGACGATAGCTGAACCCAAAACATAACTGTCTCTAATAAACTTTGGGGTGTTTTGAAGCGTCCAGTTAACAAGGTAAGGTAGATGTTCATAACCAGCATTGGTGGAAATCAAACATAAAGAAGTGTAACTCTAATGTAAATGCGTCTATACACTAATGATTATAGGCATAGCTAATTTACAGTGACTAGAACAGCATTACTGTCTTTTCAAGTCGAACTTTAAGCAACTGAAAGAACCTAAATAATGTTATGTTGTTTATTAAGTATTAACCATTGTAATTGGAATTTATGTCAATTTCAAAAACAGCATGCTGACTCAAGGAAAATTCCACATTACAGCCAGATTATGTAATAAACAGCAAATAACAAATATAACTCATATGCGACTAATATAGAGAGAAACACATCAGCTAGTTCAGAATCAACACGTGCAAGTTGAATGCATGTCGAACTTTACACTACACACTGTTGCGACCAGGGCACTTGTGTAGTTCCTTCATCCAAACTTCATCCAGGCATATTTACATTACAAAATATTGTGTCTTAGACTTAGCTGCTTAGGCTTAGCGCATTTTTGAAGCGCAAATACTATGTCTATTAAATAGCAACTCGGTTTGCGCTAGTCCGCAGTCGTGCGTTACCGCATCGCACTCGTAAAATGAGCGATATAGAGGCGTATGTTGGTGCAAACCGGGGGGCTACTTCCGCCTCAAAAGTGCCCTAAGACGCAATATTCTTAAAAGTAAATATATCGTAATGCTGTTTCTTATTGGTCAGATTACGACCAGACGCGACGAATGAAAAACCATGTCACAACAAGCTGCGTATATATGCTGCCACCTGTTGAATATAGTGGAAGCTAAATTTGAGGAGCACGGAAGTGATTGACGATCATTGTGATAAAGAACGAATCCGTAATATTTTCATCCCTTGCCGTAATACCGTAATTTGAGGTGTTTCCGGAATGATTCCAGACAATCCGGAATGGTATGCAGGTGTGTGAGTGGCTCGTGTGATAGCGACATGTTTTGTCTTAACAGGAGTCACTGACCCCATTTCACTGTTCTTTCTTTTATTACATTGTTTTTAATTATTTATAATTTAGTTCTGTTTACTAATAGTTGAAATACACAATATTGTGACTATACTTGTACTCTTTGGGGTCAAAATAAACATCTTGTTCTTGTTCTGTGGTTCCTGGGTACCGCCACCTCAACAGACGTGACTGGCACGTGGTTTATGCATTGACATGAGGTAAAAGGATACCAGAACATTGCAAAGTGTGATATTTAGGTGGACCTTTCGATAATTGTTTTCCTCGCTGAGCTTTGAATATAGTCCGACACTGGTAGAAATTAAATTGGATTCAACAGTCAAAGTTGACATTGGAGATCACGGTCACTGTGTCAGAATCTATTAAAACAGGGGTGAATGCTAATTAGGACATGTACGTTTAACTGAACGAATACAGTATATTGGATTTGGATGGAATGAGTCAGATCAAATGAATTTGGATCAAATGGATCACCAGAGGTCAGTCGGACCTAATGTCTGATGACTCCTCGGACACTGATCTGGTAGACAATTGATCCAAAAAGTCACACTGCACTTTATCTTTAAGTGAATAAACCATAATTTGCAGAGGCTGTGCAGTTTCCATTGCCATGTGTTGGTGATGCAGAACCAGTAACTGTCCCCATCTCTTAAAAGGCAAGTTCTTATATAGCGGATTATCCAGACTGTTCAAAGCGCTTTATTTATATATTTTACTCCCTGGCAGACCTGTTCAATCGAACACCATTTCGACTTCTCTGGGAAGCATCCAGCCACACTGCAATTAATGGGCGAAGACTGTTCATACACAAATATCCACCAATGTCTACAGCCAGGTACTCATTCATACAGCTGAATGAACTGGAGCAACGTAGAGTGAACAAACTTGCCCAAAGTTCGACACCGCAGCACAGGATTTGAATCTGGGTTCTCTCAGTCGATAGTCTGAAGCTCTATTCACTGTGCCACTGCATTCCAATCTATCATGGAAGTAGCATTCTTCCTAGAATCTTACTCTTTACGCACATGTTTGCATTTATTTGCTGAAGTTTGTGACATACAACATGTACTTTAAAGTATATTTAATAATTATGCATCATTTCTTATAATTAAACATGGATGGTCATGCTTAAGTGAGCAACACTGTATAGTGTCCTACATTTCACTGATTATAAATTATTTCATGACGTCTCCAATACTTAACCATTTTGATGGTTGTATGAACATTAATAATTCCAATGGCAGGGACTGATCCCTGGCTTTCTGCCAATGTCTATGTGTGACTTTTGTGTGTCAGTGTTACCTGAATGTTCAGTGACTCACAATGACTTAATTTCCTTGAGCAAGAATGAAGACAGAACATAGATGGTTATACTAGCGGTACACATCACAAAGGCCTTTTATTAGTGCTCAACAAAGCATTTCAACATTTCAACTGGATGACATTGATCCCAGTGTTTGAGCCATGTGACTCCAAAAAGCAGCTCTGTTGACCCATGTGCGAGGAAAACTTACACGATAAATGTAAATATTTTCATTAAATGCAACAATTTCAATTAAATATCCATTACATGTTCACTAAGTTTTCACTAAAGTTCTTTGATGGAGGGTGACAGTACTTAGTCTTTGTGGGTGTTTTTTTTAACATAAAACAGCTTTTTTTCTAACAAAACTTATTTGTTCAATGTTTCCAAATTGCAATGCAGTAACAGCCATACGTATTTACATTATTTTTAATAGAATAATAATTCCAGTCACACAATATTATAACATAATGGCTAGTTGTGACTAGTGTAGCTCAGTGCTTAAACATTTCAGTTCTGAGTATCTGGCCACTCAGTTACCAGTGAATACTGAGTTTCTTTTGAGGTTTCAGCAGGGGTAGAATTAAATTTGTTCAGGGCAAGGCCATTTTGGCCTTGGTATCTGGAAAATTTGGGGGGCACCAAGGCCAGTGGGCAGGGCACCAAGGCCAACTTTTCTTTCGAGGGCATGGCACCAAGGCCACTTTTTGTCAAGTTTTCACTGATGGTTTTTCGTTTTCTTGTTGGCATGACTTTTGGGTATTACTGATTTTTGTATGCCGTGATAAACGTGATTTTAAAGGCACGCTTGGGAGTGATTCGATCGAGCGTTTTGATTGGTCAAGACGTACACGCATGACATATTCGCATAACCTCCTGAATGGAGGAATGGCTAATTAACATAATACTGACGTTGACCTTTCCCTGCGCAGAACAGTCTATATAGAACGACTGCGCAGTTACAGCCCTCTAAGTTAACTTTTTTGTTTAGGAGCCAAGTAATTGTGTGTGCATATGTATGTAATGTGTTTTCAGTACTTCCTAGTATTGATAAGTACTGTACTTCTGTTCACCCACTTTCCACATACAACATTGTACTTATCATATTACTTACTAGCATACCTGTCAAGTACTACGGTTTAGCCGTAGTCACTATAGTTTTATTGATAACATTTTATTGCGTTCGTTATATTTGTGTCGGTAAATTTGCCACCAGGCGATTACAACAAACTTCACAAATAAATGTCTTATGCACCTGTTTGGATTCACAGGACTTGACAGGTATGCTTACTAGTACCAATTTAACCCAAATTAACCACAGACGTCCGTTTGAAATATACCAGTAAATAAATTTAAAACATGTATGGACATGTGGCCAGATACTAACTTTATGCATTATAACACAGTACCCTGGCAAATTAATAACAGTCATATATATAATGTGGAATCCCTGAAATCACCAATAATTAACAGTAAATATACATGTATCTATAGGGACACTGATTTTCTGTTTCAGAAAAAGGGATGTATTTTCTGTTTCAGAAAAAGGCAAATTCTGTGTCAAATGATGCATTTTCCATGTCAAAAATTACACATTTCCTGTTTAAAGTGAAAAAGAAGCCCATTTCTCTTCAGGAAAGTAATATTTTATTAAGTTAACTTTGAGAAATAATACATTCTGTCAAATATTTTAAATATCACAATGTTATGATCTATGCATCTGTATAATACTGTTTCATTGTGTGGCTAACTTTTCTAACAATATTTATTTGTGCAATATTTGCAACACTATAACAACCGTACATAATCAATTTAGATAAGATAATTATTCTTACACAATAACATAAATGACTGGTTGTTTCTCATGATTAATAAGTGCTTAATAAAGTTAACAAATGTAAATTACACAAGCAGTCATATTAACAGTTATGAATGTTTAAATCACTGATGTTGTTTCACAGATAATTTTCTTCAACTATTATGACGCCATCCAACGGAATTTGTGAGAACTACAAAACGCGGACTATATGACTTTGAGCCAACCACATTTAATTAGCAACATATCTTCAATGGGCTTACCGAACAGCCAGACAATGATCGCAAAACGGTTTACGTTAGCGCCTTCCGCTCGTGTCCCCGTTTACGTTGGTATCACGGACGCCATGACACTTCGTAGCAATTTGCCTCGCGCATTTTTAAATACTGTTTCATAAATCCACCAAAATATATGAATACCGTTGCAGAGTAATCATGTTTGTTTCAAAATATTGCCAATAAAGTCAATGTCATTTAGTGTTTCCGAGAAACGTCAACACGTGGTTTATGAAACAGCAAATGACAACGCATGATCTGTTATTACAGACTCGTCGCGGTCGCCAGCTGTCGACCGAACATAATGTGTCAGTCGCCAAACAGAAAAAACACTCGCATATGCGACCAATTCAGCCACAACTAAGAGGGCTGGGTGCACTTAGTTCTCAGATGTGTAGCTTGTGAACAACAACAATATGGCTGTGCCCATTAAAATGATGTAAGAGTCAGCAATGACTTCTTTCGATTTCTGTTCCTATCAGACTTACGGACAAATACATGGCAAGTGACAAATGCTGCCAAGTTCAGTTTAGTTGGTACCAGGCATGGGAAGGGCACTAGGGCATACTGGGAAGGCAACCACGGCTATTTATGGCTGTGGCTACAGTCCAATTTATGGGGGCACCACGGCAAAGAACAAGGGCAACAGCAATTGGCGTAGACGTAGTGCCTTGGGCAAAATTGGATCCCTGGGTAACACTTTTTAACTTCACTTTTTACACAGAAGGGTGCATTTGTTTAATAGGAACACCATATATAAACTAGGTTCATCAAAGAAGTGCTGACTGTCACAAGACATGACTCATCACGTTGAACGTCATATGACTCATGTGGTCACCCGGCGTCATGGTTCAGTGCATTTTGTAAACTTTGATTTAAAAAGATCGGTTCTGGTTTTTATAAAAGATTACCTGGATCTGGAAGTATTTTGTTTTGTCATTTTCTGCATAATTATACCCACACGACTCCTTCGAATGTGGTAACAAGTATGACTTGTGTAGAACCTTGGCCCACCTCGGCAATGCCATGACCAATGCCACAGCAAATGGCAATGCCGGCTTTTAACTTAATTTTTAAGTTGTGATGGCTTATGACAGTTATGACATATGTCATAAGTTATGGCTGCCATAGGCATAGAACGATGGCATGTGGGCAAAGAAAAACATCGTTATAACAACAAAATCAAGGTGGACCAGAATGCTATACAAATGCCTCGGAATGTATACATCACAAATTTCAGAAAACGAAAGTATACACCGATTACCGGGTAATCACAATCCGAAGTTTCGTTCGACAGAGACAGCATAATTCATAAAGTAAGGAATAATCTTGATCATAAAAAATAAAATCTTTTACAGGCTTTGATTTCTGTACAATTTACCTGCCTCAGAAGTGCGTTCAATCACCAATTGTTTTTCAGTTTTGCTAGTTAAATAGCATCAAAGATTCACACCGACGTTCTGCTGCTGTCAGAACTTCTGGTAATTCCACCGCAAAACCTACCGAGCACCGAGTGGCGTCACTATTATATAGTCCGCCCGCTGCGTCACGCTGCGAATGAATGGGGAACTCTGAGAACCATCTTCTGGGCATCCACTAGGTGGCAGCATAGAGAAACCCGGTCCAAATCACGTTTGCTGTCGGTCAAAACTTGTTCTTGGTGGTAGTGTTATGTAAAGTTCAATTTATTAGTTGTAAGTGATGATGGATTCATCACAAAACAAGGATTATGGTTCCTGGAATATCAAGGAACTGAAAGACGAGCTGGGCAGAAGAAAGGCGAAGAAATCCGGAAGGAAAAAGGAACTTGTACACAGGTAGGCTGCTACCGGTAATCGGGCGGTAATAGGGGATTATTCAATACCTATGAGAATGCATTTGTAGAATTACAATCATACCTACACAAATAAACTTGAATATAGTTGACTGATACAGCTTCATGGAAGATGTTTGCGAGGCAGTGTCGTGTCTAAGATGACAATATTCTCTTGTTAAGCATCTATCACTTGTCTGCTGTTTATATTTGGTTCAAGATTCCACTTTGAAAAGTGCTTTGTTAACTATAACTGTAACATAATGGGTTGAAATACCGACTACTTTGACATTATGAATTAAGCATAAGTAAAATTATATTAAAATATATATAGGGTATGCATGAAAAGGACAGTAAACAATTAATCGAATGTTAAATAAACAATATTAAATAAATATACATGTGTCTTGCATCCAAAGTACAGATAAACAAATAAAATATGCACACCATATGCATTAAAAGTGTACAGTTGATTAATCCAACAGTTATTCATTGAACATAAGGTAAAACATTTATTATACATATAGTACAAAAAATTAATTTATCAACTAAGAATTAACATGTTGTTCTGCCTACATGTATCGCATTCACCTGTGCATTTTCCGGAATCCGCACTGGACCACACATAGCCAACTGCGCAGTAGCCTTCAGGGCAGTAGGTTGTTGAGCCATCAGTAGTTTTGATCATCATCATTAGGCAACCAGCAGCCGCAGCTACAAGCAAACCCGCAGTCGTCACATGACACACAGTAACACAGAAATGTGCAGTCACCAAACATGACGCAATGTCGTAACTAAGTGTTACGTATTATTGAGTCTTCAGACTGACCTCTTGAATTAACGTAACTTGAAATGTCAATGAATCGTAACACACAGAAACTACTAATGTACTAGACACATGCCTTGCAATTGAACCAGAGAGGGATAAGAACAACTGGTGGTTCAATACTTTATGTGGAGCAAACATTTCAATATTAACACTCTTACGTTCCACTTGCAGTATTCAAATTTAGTTCAAGCAGATTACATAAACTGAAACATCATCCAAGAAATTCAATTGCAATGTAATTATGACTGCTGACTGAGAATGTATCAGAACTAAGTATGTGAAGAATGGTTCATGTGCCATCTGGTGGCTAAGGATAGTCTTTTTTACCAAGTATCTGTCCCCGTGCAGTAACTCTAAAACGACTATAGTATTCAACTATAATACCTATTACAATATGATGGCAATGGTAGTGAGGAAATTTAGATTTTTCTCAGGGTACAATTTTCTTATAATCTGACAAAACGTTAACTTGGTCACCAGTGGGAAAGTCAACTGTGCTCTGTGCCCTATATCGATCTCTTGAATTGAGACACATATTGAGCGAAGGTTCCTTTGAATATTTGTTAAAAAAATATTTTATTGTATTGCAACAACTGCTTGCCAGAACCTCAGTCTGATATTATAAGGTTACAAGATTTAAAATTAGTCTAAATATCTACATACTACTGACATTACTTTATGTAATATTTGTGATATGAACCTGTTCATTTTTAAGCTGCCACAAACCAGCACTATCGCTCAAAAAGGGCAAAATATTCAATTTGAAAGTGTTAAAACACTTGTTTAATGTGTCTTTAAGGGCTAACAACACAATTCCAGTACTTTATTTACAAGGTTGTCCATCTACATTTACGTTATGACCCTAGATATGTGTAGGTATTATATTTGGAGGCAAACTTTTTACAGCAATCCACGTCTGTTCAACGCACTTGGCCTGTGGCGTGTGTATGGGTGGACACCAAATTGTCAGTACCTTCACTGTAAAATGAACAAAACAAACACAGTGCTAGTGGTATTTGTGAATTTTTAATACTATACTTTCAGAGGTTTCAAATACAATATTTTATTTAGAACACAGCAGTGCATACAACAGGAAACTAAGCTGCCTGCAGACAATATTGCACAGAGACAAGCAGAAAATCATTGTTCTTAGAAAGTGGCCCAGTAACACACTGAGTTGCCCTAAAACGCTGCATTTAAACAGTGTAGTTTGATCTCTCTGCAATATTTCTGTGGTAGATGGTCTTGGTAATGAGATTACAACATCATTTGACGTCCCGGCGAGTGCCAACGTAATAACTGATGAAGATTGAAAACCACAACTGTCCATTGCTTTCTCAGCGAGCCACTTATCCAGGAGCACACCAGAGTCTGTGGCAAGTACAACCAAATTCGTCTTTCTTCAGATGGTTAAGTCCTGGGAAAACATAATTAAACAAGACTGTGTTCAGACATTCACTTTTAAGTATACATCAACGGCATCAAATTGTGCGTCAACAGTTTTGAGGAAAATAAATGGAGCAGATAAGATTGATTGGGTTTGTATGTTGCATGCAACCTGTAAAGTGACTTGTCTTTATTGCGACACTGACACAGATACAGCCATAAGTGTAGAGAAACATCAGTTTCAATTTGCGACACAATGACTCTGTTACATTCAATTAGATGTCACATTCAATCTGATGTTACAATCAATCAGATGTCACCTGATGTCTTCAGAATGACATATTTCAAACATTCAGCCATTTTTAAGTTTGGATGGTCTACATGAAAAGTATTCTTATTTATATCATCTATGTCAACTGTCTGCATGACATCAGTGCTGTAACAACCATAACTGTGATGTCACCAATGTCAGTGTCACCCTGTCATCATTATCAAAGTCACCCTGTCAGCACTGTTGTGTCACCCTGTCACCACAGTCAGTGTCACCCTGTCATCACTGTTCGTGTCACCCTGTCACCACCACAGTCGGTGTAACACTGTCATCACTGTTGATGTCATCCTGTTATCACTGTTGGTGTTACACTGTCACCAATGCAAGTATCACTCTGTCATCACTCTCGGTGTCACCTCCATTGTATCAGTTTGTCACCATTGACAGTGTCACGTACCCTGTCACCACAGCCAGTGTCAGACTGTAACCACAGCCAGTGTCACCCTAACACCACAACCAGTGTTACCCTGACTGTAGTGATGTGACCACTGACAGCATGGTGATGTGACCACTGACAGTGTGGTGATGTGACCACTGACAGTGGTGATGTGACAACTGACAATGTAGTGATGTGACCAATGACAGTGTGGTGATGTGACCACTGACAGTGTGATGATGTGACCACTGACAGTGTGGTGATGTGACCACTGACAGTGTGATGATGTGACGACTGACAGTGTGGTGATGTGACCACTGACTGTGGTGATGTGACAACTGACAATGTAGTGATGTGACCAATGACAGTGTGGTGATGTGACCACTGACAGTGTGATGATGTGACCACTGACAGTGTGGTGATGTGACCACTGACAGTGTGATGATGTGACCACTGACAGTGTGACGATGTGACCACTGACAGTGTGGTGATGGGACCACTGACAGTGTGATGATGTGACCACTGACAGTGTGGTGATGTGACCACTGACAGTGTGATGATGTGACCACTGACTGTAGTGATGTGATCATTGACATTATGATGATATGACCATTTAGTGTTTTGATGTGACCACTGACAGTGTGTTGATGTGACCACTGACAGTGTGTTGATGTGACCACTGACAGTGTGATGGTATGAGTGTGACGATATGACCATTGAGTGTGGTGATGTGACCATTAACAGTGTGTTGATGTGACCACTGACAGTGTGATGATATGACCATTGAGTGTGGTGATGTGACCACTGACAGTGTGGTGATGTGACCACTTACAATGTGGTGATGTGACCACTGAGTGTGTTGATGTGACAACTGACACGTGTGGTGATGTGACCACTGAGTGTGTTGATGTGACCACTGACAGTGTGGTGATGTGACCACTGACAGTGTGGTGATGTAACCACTGGGTGTTGTGATGTGACCACTGACAGTGTGGTAATGTGACCACTGAAGGTTTTGCATAATTTAAATGACTAAACATGACATAATTTGACAACTACAAAGATGGTGATATAATGACCAATTTACTTGACAAGAACTGACCTGAGTTACCCTGATGTTGCCCCTAAAGAAGAGGAAGGGTGATACTATGGTGGTGTCATACAGGAAGATCTAAAAGAAACAGCACAGTGCACTTCACACTGACTTGATATAGAACTGGAGTTACATTCTTGAACAACTTGGTTCAATAATTCCAACATTTAAAAGTACTTCTTTAACTTTCAATATCTACCTAGATGCACACATAAAAAATATAATCATAAAACGCACTGGTCAGCAGCCTGCATCTGTACTCATTGCCCAGTGATGCATAACATAACAGCAGACTACACTGCATCACAGGTGAACCAAACCCATCCACATATAACGCCACCTGGAAAAGGCCCTGCGGTCACCCTCGCCATTGATTGCATCAAGCCGGATCTGGAATTACGCTTGAGGAGGCCGAGCGGGTGGCCACTGACCGCCCCACCTGGAGGGCGGTGATATGTGACCTCTATGCTGGAGACCGGGTGAGAGCACCAAGTCAAAACGAGCACTCTAGATACTGGTCTCCTTACATTTATTATTTACTCTCCTATACTTCCACCCCCTCAACATGAGGGACCTTCCCTCCATACACACTCTGGGCACAGACAGACTTACCCTCTCACAGACTTACCATCTCACAATCTTACCCTCTCACAGTCTTACCCTCTCACATATTGTCTCTCAGACTTACTCTCTTTCACACTTACCCTCTCTCAGACTTACCCTCTCTCAGACTTAACCTCTCACATATTCTCTCTTAGACTTACCCTCTCACAGACTTACCCTCTCCCAAACTTACCCTCTCACATATTGTCTCTCAAACTTCCTGTCTTTCACACTTACCCTCTCTCAAACTTATTCTCTCACATACTCTCTCACAGACTCACCCTCTCACAGACTTACCCTCCCACAGACTTCTTCACCTTATAAATGTTTGCCACATTAGGGTAGGGTCCAGATGATTGCCTTCACCAGCTGTTTGTTGTCTGTGACAAATAAACACATCTGTTCAGCACAGTTCACACACAACCCATGTCTGTACAGCACAGTACACACACAACACATGTTTGTACAGCACAGTACACACACAACACATGTTTGTACAGCACAGTACACACACAACACATGTTTGTACAGCACAGTACACACACAACACATGTCTGTACAGCACAGTACACACACAACACATGTCTGTACAGCACAGTACACATACAACACATGTTTGTACAGCACAGTACACACACAACACATGTCTGTACAGCACAGTACACACACAACACATGTTTGTACAGCACAGTACACAACACAACACATGTCTGTACAGCACAGTACACATACAACACATGTCTGTACAGCACAGTACACACACAACACATGTCTGTACAGCACAGTACACAACACAACATATGTCAGTACAGCACAGTACACATACAACACATGTCTGTACAGCACAGTACACACACAACACATGTCTGTACAGCACAGTACACACACAACACATGTCTGTACAGCACAGTTCACACACAACCCATGTCTGTACAGCACAGTACACACACAACACATGTCTGTACAGCACAGTACACACACAACACATGTCTGTACAGCACAGTACACACACAACACATGTCTGTACAGCACAGTACACACACAACACATGTCTGTACAGCACAGTACACACACAACACATGTCTGTACAGCACAGTACACACACAACACATGTCTGTACAGCACAGTACACACACAACACATGTCTGTACAGCACAGTTCACACACAACCCATGTCTGTACAGCACAGTACACACACAACACATGTCTGTACAGCACAGTACACACACAACACATGTCTGTACAGCACAGTACACACACAACACATGTCTGTACAGCACAGTACACACACAACCCATGTCTGTACAGCACAGTACACACACAACACATGTCTGTACAGCACAGTACACACACAACACATGTCTGTACAGCACAGTACACACACAACACATGTCTGTACAGCACAGTACACACACAACACATGTCTGTACAGCACAGTACACAACACAACATATGTCAGTACAACACAGTACACATACAACACATGTCTGTACAGCACAGTACACACACAACACATGTCTGTACAGCACAGTACACACACAACACATGTCTGTACAGCACAGTACACACACAACACATGTCTGTACAGCACAGTTCACACACAACACATGTCTGTACAGCACAGTACACACACAACACATGTCTGTACAGCACAGTTCACACACAACCCATGTCTGTACAGCACAGTACACACACAACACATGTTTGTAGAGCACAGTACACATACAACACATTTTTGTACAGCACAGTACACATATAATACATGTCTGTACAGCACAGAGCACATACAACACATATGTGCAGCACAGAGAGCACATACAACAGTTGTATGGACAGCATAGTACACATACAAAACATGTATGTACAGCAGACTGTACAGTACAGTACACATGTCGCACATAATGCAGATATCTGGTATAACACACAATGGTAACATTAGCAAACGTCTACCACAGTCTAAACAACAACAAAACACAATTTGTGTAATAAATTCTTTATACAATAATTAACAAATTATTGAATAAACACTGCATAAAGATAAGTTACATTCCACGTTCAAAGACAGGCATCAGACCAACACAGAAATCACTTCTTTGGGTATATGACGGTTCAGTTATTGTCGTTTAATTAAGTGTCTAACTTTTTTAGATTTACTGTTTAAATCAGTTTTAAACAATTCTATGTAAAGCAACCAAGAGCATGTTATTGTAGATTTGGGGCTGTACAAGTTTTTACCATTTATTGTTATAATTGTCTTTGAGGTATTTCTGCCTCATCTCTGCCAGCGTGCTCTGCTGCGCCCAGCCTCTGTACCTGAGTTGCGGTTGGCATCAGCTCCTTTCGGGGTATCTGACTTGATGAAACCCATCTCATGCAGAAACTGGGCAAACTGATGTCTCATGTCCTGTAGCATCTAAACACAACAAAGAGAGATACACAACTGACATCAGACAATGTTCTTCCAATAAATGCCCACAATCATTTGGTTGATTATTCTGGCATTGGGAGTTTAGATAATAGGATCCCAGCTCAGTGAGTACACAACAGGTTTTTCCATTTCCCTGAGTGAGATCTTTTACTTCCCCTGGCATAGACACCAGATAGAAGGGACCAACACAGGCAACGTAGTGTGAACAAAATTGAACAAGTTTCGACTCGATGGCCAATACCAGTCTGGACCCACCGAATATCGGCACCAGGATTTGTACCCTGGTTCCTCTGATTGACAATCCGGCACCCTACCTTACCAGTCGACCACCATTCACAGCAGACATTGTCTTCAAAAGGAAAGCAGTACATTATTTATTCTAAAGTAATATTGAAGATTAATACCAGAATAAAAAATTTAACAGTATACTGTTTGTGACATTGTTTTTAAGAAGTCCAAAACAGTATTTGCAATTTCAATGTTGCACCTGCAAATTGTAAAAAGTGCAAAGGTAACATTCAGATGCTAAACCACCTCTGTTGGCAATATTGTGAAGGCCAGACAGGCTAATCACAAAGTCCTTTGATGATTGGCACAACTGCGAGGTTGTATATATTATATTTGTCTCAGTTAAATATGACCAAGTTACTGAATAAGTTGCTAACCAATTGTAGGAATGTGTCTGAGCAAATGTGTCAACTAGTGACACACGTTGGTGAAAGAAATGGTGCTAAGCAACACACAGAGTAGTGGAAGCATGAAGAGTAGGCTGGTTTATAGCTGACAAGAGGCAAAAGCAGTGGATGAAGCTGTAAAGCCAGGGTACAAAAGTAGGGTACACAAGTTGGGTACACAAGTAGTGTTTACAAGCAAGGAACAAAAGCAGGTTCATCTAGACCAACGGGTTTCACCATTAAAGCAGCTGTGAGTGGAAATAAAAGATTCCTGCAAATGCGACACAAATAAACACATAAATAGGTATAAGACGCATATAAAGGCCCACGCTGTGAAGCTGCCTAGAATCCATATTGTTGACTCCAGCAGTACACCAGGAATAAGGGTAATCAACCACATGTGTGGACAAATACAAAAACATGGATAGATTTTATTTAGAGCAAAGCTGGCATTTCAACAAGGATTTATTCTAATCATCTCAAAGAGAGAAAAACTTATTTCATGTCCACAATGTACGATAAAATAGATTACAACATTTATAAACGTTACAACCAATCATCAACAGCTGTTATTCACATATGATTAACCGATTTATATGGCTTGATGCTAAAAGATTCAAGGATAAATTCTGGATGCTGAGAAATCACATACATTTTCCCTACCTTCTTCTCCTCTACTTTCCCATATATAACAAGTCTCATATTACTTTAAAAGATTGACTAAAACATTAGCTGCCCTGGCTATTGTAACTACTGACATTTCAATCGATGCATATAAAATGTGGCTAATGTAGGAATGTTCTTTCCCTAGGAACTGTTTGTGAACACAAAAAGTCTCTCCATGTGCAGGTTAATTTGTCACTGCAATCGCTGAACTCACCAGTTCCACCAACTCCAACAACATAAGAACTTATGCGGGAAGTATTTGTCAGTATTCGTCATCTCCAAGAATGCAAGTACAAAGCACAGCGGCACGAATGTGGACATGTTAACTTGCACGATAAGAACTGGATTCTGCTACAGCAGAGCATGAAAAGCAGAGTAGAAAGTTGCTTTTTAAACATTTCTCACATTTAGTATGTGCACTGAGTGAGCAAACTATTTGATTCGTTTAACTAAAGATGTCACTTTGTAGAACACTGTAGAAGGTAACATTTTCAAAACATTATTACATCCATTATGTATTTATTTGCAAACACAGCTTTGAACTTCTACAACACTGACGTCTTGCTGCCTTCACTGGTTATAAAAAAAAGTAAAATGGATATATTAACAAAATCCTAATGGAACTTATTGACGATAGTGAACAATCTGCTGACAGAAAACGCAAACCAACTTTATTCAGACAGACGCATTGTATAAACATTGAAGAAAGTGCAGATAAGACTGCAGTGATGTGGCTGGAATGTTATCAAGCTGAGGCTGTGAAATATCCATGGGATTAGTACGTAGGAAAATATACAACCAATGTCTCGTCGACTTTACCTGTGCTACCTGTATGACATAAGAAGAGAGAAGTATGAATGTCTTGCCTTTCCTCATGAGGCAAAACAAAGGTAACCTCATCATCCACAACGATTTAATGATACAGATGAGGTTCATAGTTTCAATATTGCACATGTCTCTGCTAAAGTCAAATACGACACATCTCAAAAAAGACAAAAACAATTTAGCCTGAAAAACTTACATGTGCGGGTTCTACTTACTCTACCAATTCCAATGATACAGTGTGTGACAAAATTATCTAGTTTCTACACACATGGTTTCTTAGTATTTAGCAGTATTTACCCCATATAACTTCTTCATTATGGGGTAATGTCTTGTATACCAGTGTTTTTTTATGGAACTGTGATCATTTCTGATGCAGACAATTTCTCTCACGACAATACTGGACCCAACACCAGCAATAATGTAAACTAGGGGAAATATGCAAATGTGCCACACAACACCCCCTAGTTATCTATCTACCCTACCCTGGGTCAGGTTGTAAAGATTAGGTCAACTAAACTCTGATTCCAGCACCAACAGGCATTCCCACATGCTCAGCTCATCTAGAAACAAACTCTACAGTTTAAACTGATACATTATGTAAACTGTGTTAAACTGTATACTCACACATAATTACATATACACAATTTTAGATGGATACAAACAGGTGAAGGGGAGTCTTACATGTTGTCTTACCAGAGCTGAGAACATGAACTTCTCAGTTTTGCTGAAGCTAACGATCTTTAAGCTGGGTTAAAGACCATTTAAGGTGACAGTCACTACATATAAATACAGTAACAGTGTCACAACTTGACACCATCGTAAGCAACTAAAGGGCAAAACATTTAAGTTTCAACTGACAGAAAGTGTTTAAATAGTACGGTCGTTCTATGTCCAAATATTGGGCTACCGGGAACACTCGGTGCCGTCAATGTTCGCCTTCCTTAAAGCAATGATGTCAGAGCTGCAACAAACCATGCCGTTACTTGACACCATCCATTTTGTGACTGACTCTCCAACTTCCCAATACTGAAATCGCTCCATCTGCACGTTGGTTGGCCGTTTCCCCTCGTTATTTGGAGTATGAGCCAGCTGGGCCTGACTGGAGGCTGGCCATGGTAAGGGCCCGTGCGATGGTGTAGGAGGGTCAATAAAGAAGAAAGCCGACAACCTGGTTAAGAGTGGCCACATCATGAAGAACTGTGCAGAGACGAGAGGCATCTCATGTTACCATGACTGTTGCTATGAAGTGGGCAGAGTATTTCAACCACATTGTGAGGGGTGGAGAAATATCCCTGTCGCCATCATCCGGGATCTGTCAGAGTTGGATCCACATGAAACAAACTCCAGCAATGGCCGTTGTTATAATATGAGAAAATAGACTAAGATAATCAGATGATGCCAATATCGAAGAGGCACATAACGTTTATGCAACGGTAGACGCATTGCTGAACAAAATACATGTTTATTTCATTTTATGCTACAATCTAGAATATGGACTACTAATACGGTGATGTAGCAGTGTAGTAGACAAGTTTAGTTTACCGAGGAGGTGATTGCCATGGTTACTGGATTACTAACATAAGAAATGACTGTAACAGCTACCCAAACAAAAATGTTTAGTTGAAACTCAGTTGAAATTCAACTGATTCTGTATAAATAGTTGAATTTCAACTGTTGAAAGTTGGTTTCAACTGCTATTTAACCTGTGTTCAACAGTTGAATGCAAGTTGAATGTGAAGATGAAGTTGAATGCAAGTTGAAAGTGAGCACTTAGACTTCAACAGCAGTTGAACGCAAGTAGAAAGCAAGCACTTAGACTTCAACAGCAGTTGAACGCAAGTTGAAAGCGAGGACTTAGACTTCAACAGCAGTTGAATGCAAGTTGAAAGCAAGGACTTAGACTTCAACAGCTGTTGAACGCAAGTAGAAAGCAAGCACTTAGACTTCAACAGCAGTTGAACACAAGTAGAAAGCAAGCACTTATAGACTTCAACAGCAGCTGAACGCAAGTAGAAAGCAAGCACTTAGACTTCAACAGCAGTTGAATGCAAGTTGAAAGCAAGGACCTAGACTTCAACAGCAGTTGAACGCAAGTTGAAAGCAAGGACTTAGATTTCAACAGCAGTTGAACGCACGTAGAAAGCGGGGACTTAGACTTCAACAGCAGTTGAACGCAAGTTGAAAGCGAGGACTTAGACTTCAACAGCAGTTGAATGCAAGCTGAAAGCAAGGACTTAGACTTCAACAGCAGTTGAACGCAAGTAGAAAGCAAGCACTTAGACTTCAACAGCAGTTGAACACAAGTAGAAAGCAAGCACTTAGACTTCAACAGCAGTTGAACGCAAGTAGAAAGCAAGCACTTAGACTTCAACAGCAGTTGAACGCAAGTTGAAAGCGGGGACTTAGACTTCAACAGCAGTTGAACGTAAGCAGAAAGCAAGGACTTAGACTTCAACAGCAGTTGAACGCAAGTAGAAAGCAAGCACTTAGACTTCAACAGCAGTTGAACGCAAGTAGAAAGCAAGGACTTAGACTTCAACAGCAGTTGAACGCAAGTTGAAAGCGAGGACTTAGACTTCAACAGCAGTTGAATGCAAGTTGAAAGCAAGGACTTAGACTTCAACAGCAGTTGAACGCAAGTTGAAAGCAAGCACTTAGACTTCACCAGCAGTTGAACGCAAGTTGAAAGCGAGGACTTAGACTTCAACAGCAGTTGAATGCAAGTTGAAAGCAAGGACTTAGACTTCAACAGCAGTTGAACGCAAGTAGAAAGCAAGCACTTAAACTTCAACAGCAGTTGAACGCAAGTTGAAAGCCAGGACTTAGACTTCAACTGCAGTTGATCGCAAGTAGAAAGCGGGGACTTAGACTTCAACAGCAGTTGAACGCAAGTAGAAAGCGAGGACTTAGACTTCAACTGCAGTTGATCACAAGTTGAAAGCGGAGACTTAGACTTCAATAGCAGTTGAACGCAAGTTGAAAGCAGAGACTTAGTCATTTTCAAGAATTCATGGTAGCTGAACACAGGTTGAAAGCAGACATTGTAATTTTCAGAAATTCACCCAGGTTGAAAACAAGTTAAAAGCAAAGATTTTGACATTTTCAACAACTCGGTTTAAACACAAGTTGAATGCAGTGATTTTGGTTTTCTCAAAAACTCATGTTGAACACAAGTAATGCATGCATTTTGTTATTTTAAAGAATCCATCCTGATTGTAAATAGAAATTAACTTAGGCCCTACTCTTATATATTTACACAAGTTCATTCACAGTTATAACTGAGGACACTGACATTTAAAAATAATATTTCAGTAGCAGGAATTGGGTCAATTCAAATGTGAATTGAAATTGTTCAATTCCTTAATTGGACAAAAAGAGGAAGACCACGGAAAAGGTGGAACAACCAAATAAAACATGACACTAAACTCCCGCTGTTAACAGCAGAGCGATGTGCTTTAGATAGGACAAAATGGAGGGATGTGACATTCAGGAGGACAGCGAGGGGTCAAGTTGGAATAGGCATGTTAAGTCAAGTGAAGTCAAGCCTTAAGTGGAATTGAAATATTTCAAATAAGCAGAAGTTGAATTGCAACTGACACATATTTAGTAAGGTGAATTAGAATCTAAATAAAATGAACAGAACCTCATTTTCTTCTTGTATAATAAAGTTTTATTTCCGATGTGGTCCTCAATCTATGCTGCATCACTTTCCTGTCAGACACCCTTCAATTGCACTGTCCTATTTACACTAGTTCAAATTGAATTGCAATTAGCAGCTACATGCACAAGCCACTTGCACATTAGGACTCCACTAGCACATATAGTGATAGGTAGGTAGGTAGCTTTATTTGGGATTGTATAAATCATACATACAACAATCAGTAAAACAATCGACAAAATTATATACAATTCCAGGTTGACAGCAGAGCCAATTAAGGCTGTAACCAGTTGTTTTAATTATTCCAATGTAAGATAATAATAATTAAGTAAACTTGTCACCTTCATTCCCAAAATAACTATTATCAACAATGATTTCATGCATAGTGTGTTGGTTATGTGGAAAGTGTTGTCAGAGATAAGGTAGATTATGTGGACATCTCCTTGGGATGAAGAACATTAATTGTTATACAGAGACACCTACAGTTGTAATTAAAGTGGTAGCAGTGCATATGTAGACCAGTGGCAACCCCCAGCACAGCTAGGACAGCCCCCTGCCAACTGCTCCCAAGCTGATGCTGCCCTAGGGGAGCTTATCATTTATCAAGCATCCTGCCTCCTTTGGCTGGAGCATGCGACTAGTGAACTTTGACCCTAATGGGGTACCAGGTAGTACAGCTTTCATTGACCAATAGTGGACATCATGTTTATAGGGCATTTGTTGTATTAAAGTAAAGACAAATAAGGATGATCCATGAAATTATTCATACACTCTAAACAACAACATGTACTGATCCAAAGCTCGGGGTTGACAATATTTGTAATATTCACAGACATGTTATTATTTACTCTTCACTTCAAAAAAAAACTTAACTTCACTTCACTTCTGATATTTTTGAATACAGTGACAGTTACAGGGGTCATGTTCTAGTTAGATGTCCTGTTCCGTTGCACACGAAGAAAACTGCAGTGTATTTTGGAGAAATGATTTAAAAAAAATTCACATGCTGTGACATAAGTGCATTTGAGTAGGGAGATTTTCATATTGTGATTGTAGAAGGCGTTGATTGTTAATGGTAGATTTCTAAATGATTTGACTAAGCGGAAGTATATTTGGCAGCAATTTGCCTGTGTGACCTGTTTGCAGAGTAATGCTTGCCGACATTTGTAAATATTGACGGGTGTCACACATACAGGCATTTTACGAGAGCTGGAAGTATGCATTTAAAAAAAAATCTATCAGCATGTCAATGAGATGATGATAACAGCAGGTGAGAAGTTTAAGACATTTTATAGGTCATGTTTTCTTATAATCAGACAAAACGTTAACATGGTTGCCTATGGGAAAACCAAAAGTGTGTTGACCCCTATACAACTTAGAGGAAATCAAGAACTCCAAGAAAATGTACGTTTTTAGACATTCTGTTATAGATCTTTGTACATTTCTAGATTACACAACTACATTAATTTTGGCATGACTTTATTAGCATACCTTTGATACTGCAGAAACTAGTTATTTATTTGTAAAACATGTAGTAGAATGTGCGGCACAATAACCTGATATTTGTCCCTGTGGCTGCATGTGCCTGTGGCCCTGGCAGTGTTGTGTGTTCCTGTTTGACAGTGTGAATGTGTGGCGGATGAAGTACTTACACTATAGGCGCCTTCTCTCATTTTATGGCCCACAGGCCACATCATTTCTGCCATTTATTTTACTTTTACGCCATATAAACACAATTCCAGCTTTATCATCAAAACTTTGTCAACAAGTCAAAGAGGGATGCCTTTTGTTGGTAAATGTGTCTTTGTGTGTCCGTTGATCCGGATGGAGGTGTTAACCTATCGACTATCAAAGCCACTCATCCTCATTGTGTGTCCGTTGATCCGGATGGAGGTGTTAACCTATCGACTATCAAAGCTACTCATCCTCATTGTGTGTCCGTTGATCCGGATGGAGGTGTTAACCTATCGACTATCAAAGCCACTCATCCTCATTGTGTGTCCGTTGATCCGGATGGAGGTGTTAACCTATCGACTATCAAAGCTACTCATCCTCATTGTGTGTCCGTTGATCCGGATGGAGGTGTTAACCTATCGACTATCAAAGCTACTCATCCTCATTGTGTGTCAGTTGATCCGGATGGAGGTGTTAACCTATCGACTATCAAAGCCACTCATCATCAACAATCAACAACTTAAGATGTCTACCGAGTGTATTTCTTACAAAACATAACATCCCTTTAGCCTGGTATAAAATACAGTTTTCACTTATTGTGCAGAATTTATTGCACGCATATTTAATCAGAGGATAATTACATTGAAAAATAAGTTTTGTACTACCTGTTTTCAAATCCGCGTGTTGATGAGAAACCGGGAATTTATCAAAATAAAATAAAATGATTTTATGTGGCCTTATTGTGAGACAAGATATGCTTAATTAATATTTTACACATTTTATTGATACTACAATTCGCTACCTTCATTGATGCAATTAAATAAGTGTACGTTAATATTCCAGATACTGGCAGAAAGAATGACGTGGCAACATTGCCACTGACTACAGCATCAAGAGAACCTCCGGAAGCACTTCAAGACAGCTGATGGGAATGATGCTACACAGCTCTGGATGGAGAATGCATGTAGCAGAACAGAATTTATGGACAGCAATAATTAAGCACACTTTTCATAAAATATTTGAATTGTCATGTCCAACAATCAATGGACAATGCAACGTTGCTTTTGATTGACTTGTATTAAATTAGTTGTTTGCTATAATTACGCATTGAAGTTGTTTGTTTTGTATTTAATTTTGGTTTATAATATTTGGATGGGATTCTCTTTTTGAAGCAGTTTTACATTTGCTATGTTCCTTAATGAAATGTTACAGTATTATTTTTATTGTTTGAACTTCCTAATTTTATTCCCAAGTGATTGACGAATGTGTATCGAGTAAAGCTCATTTTATTATCAATGCTTGGCACTTACTATTGAAATGTTCAAGTTATAAGATCAATACACATAAGTGTATATTTTGGTCTTATAACTTGAAAATACACACATTTAGCAAAATTTGGCACAGTCGGCTTATGAGTGGCTAACCATGGACACAAGATCGTTAGCTGATTATGAGCCACCCTCGAACCGAAGGTGAGCCACCGGACAAAATTCCCTCGGCGGATGCCAATGGCGGGCTGACACATTTGCCGCTCTCGGCGCTTTTTTAGGTGTGCTATCTGGGTAGCTAGTTGGCTGGATTATGGAAGATGCCAATTGGGTAGTTTAAAATGACCAGTGGTCAGCCACTGTTTTATATAAAGGAGTTGGTAGAGAGAAAGGGAGAGTTGACAGGCACAGAGTGTAGTGTGCAGTTGAGAGGGGTTTCCCTCCACCTTAAGCTGGCATGTAAGGCCAAACTGGCATTGGTCAGGGATCAGAGTCTTTTGGCAGTGAATAAAGAATCAGATTGCAGGTTATTTGTAATAGTCAGTTTGTCTCATATTTATAATCGGTCCCCTCCCCCATTGTTGTAGCGTGTGTGTCGCGAGTGAGAGGACCGCTTTGACAAATCTGTAGATTAGGTAAACACCAGAATATGGGTAAGGAATTTTTCAAAATCCTCTGGGTGATATGGGTAGTTTTATTTTGTTCAAATGTAGTATTGCTTTTGAGAAGAAATGTTTATATCTCGAGAATACAGTACAGTAACCGACATGTTGTCCAGCCAGCCAAATTGCAGCTTAAACCCAGCCCAGCCTGCAACAATAATGCTGTGCAGGATTACACGACACAGTGCGAGATGCCAGAATGCAGTGTGGGATGCCACGACACAGAGCGGGTTGCCAGCATGCAGTGTGGGATGCCACGACACAGTGCGAGATGCCAGAATGCAGTGTGGGATGCCACGACACAGTGCGAGATGCCAGAATGCAGTGTGGGATGCCACGACACAGTGCGAGATGCCAGAATGCAGTGTGGGATGCCACGACACAGTGCGAGATGCCAGAATGCAGTGTGGGATGCCACGACACAGTGCGAGATGCCAGAATGCAGTGTGGGATGCCACGACACAGTGCGAGATGCCAGAATGCAGTGTGGGATGCCACGACACAGAGCGGGATGCCAGAATGCAGTGTGGGATGCCACGACACAAAGCGGGATGCCAGAATGCAGTGTGGGATGCCACGACACAGTGCGAGATGCCAGAATGCAGTGTGGGATGCCACGACACAGAGCGGGATGCTAGAATGCAGTGTGGGATGCCACGACACAAAGCGGGATGCCAGAATGCAGCGTGGGATTCAACGACACAGTGCGAGATGCCAGCATGCAGTGTGGGATGCCACGACACACAGCGGGATGCCAGCATGCAGTGTGGGATGCCACAACACAGAGCGGGATGCCAGCATGCAGTGTGGGATGCCACGACACACAGCGGGATGCCAGCATGCAGTGTGGGATGCCACAACACAGAGCGGGATGCCAGCATGCAGTGTGGGATGCCACGACACAGAGCGGGATGCCAGAATGCAGTGTGAATTTCCACGACACAGTGCGAGATGCCAGCATGCAGCGTGGGATTCCACGACACAGTGCGAGATGCCAGCATGCAGTGTGGGATGCCACGACACACAGCGGGATGCCAGCATGCAGTGTGGGATGCCACGACACAGAGCGGGATGCCAGCATGCAGTGTGGGATGCCACGACACAGAGCGAGATGCCAGCATGCAGTATGGGATGCCACGACACAGAGCAGGATGCCAGCATGCAGTGTGGGATGCCACGACATAGAGCGGGATGCCAGAATGCAGTGTGGGATTCCACGACACAGTGCGAGATGCCAGCATGCAGTGTGGGATGCCACGACACAGAGCAGGATGCCAGCATGCAGTGTGGGATGCCACGCCACAGAGCGGGATGCCAGAATGCAGTGTGGGATTCCACGACACAGTGCGAGATGCCATAATGCAGTGTGGGATGCCACGACACAGAGCAGGATGCCGTGTAGGAGGCTGTGGGAGATGAAGTTTGAGATGCTGTGTGAAATGAAGTGCGGTATGATGCACGAGATGCAGTGCTCGATGATCTCAGTTGAAACTCAACTTAGATTCAACAGTTGAACGCGGGTTGAAACTCAAATGAAATTCAACAGTTGAACACGGGTTTAAACTCAACTGAGATTCAACAGTTGAACGAGGGTTGAATCTCAACTGAGATTCAACAGCTGAACGCGGGTTGAAACTCAACTGAGATTCAACAGTTGAACGCGGGTTGTAACTCAACTGAGATTCAACAGTTGAACGCGGGTTGAAACTCACCTGAGATTCAACAGTTGAACGCGGGTTGAAAATCAACTGAGATTCAACAGTTGAACGCTGGTTGAAACTCAACTGAGATTCAACAGTTGAACGCTGGTTGAAACTCAACTGAGATTCAACAGTTGAACGCGGGTTGAAACTCAACTGAGATTCAACAGTTGAACGCGGGTTGAAACTCAACTTACATTCAACAGCTGAACGCTGGTTGAAACTCAAATGAGATTCAAGAGTTGTACACGGGTTTAAACTCAACTGAGATTCAACAGTTGAACGAGGGTTGAAACTCAACTGAGATTCAACAGTTGAACGCGGGTGGAAACTCAACTGAGATTCAACAGTTGAATGCTGGTTGAAACTCAACTGAGATTCAACAGTTGAACGCGGGTTGAAACTCAATTGAGATTCAACAGTTGAACGCTGGTTGAAACTCAACTGAGATTCAACAGTTGAACGCGGGTTGAAACTCAACTGAGATTCAAAAGTTGAATGCGGGTTGAAACTCAACTGAGATTCAACAGTTGAACGCGGGTTGAAACTCAAATGAAATTCAACAGTTGAACACGGGTTTAAACTCAACTGAGATTCAACAGTTGAACGAGGGTTGAAACTCAACTGAGATTCAACAGTTGAACACTGGTTGAATCTCAACTGAGATTCAACAGCTGAACGCGGGTTGAAACTCAACTGAGATTCAACAGTTGAACGCGGGTTGAAACTCAACTGAGATTCAACAGTTGAACGCTGATTGTAACTCAACTGAGATTCAACAGTTGAACGCGGGTTGAAACTCACCTGAGATTCAACAGTTGAACGCGGGTTGAAAATCAACTGAGATTCAACAGTTGAACGCTGGTTGAAACTCAACTGAGATTCAACAGTTGAACGCTGGTTGAAACTCAACTGAGATTCAACAGTTGAACGCTGGTTCAAACTCAACTGAGATTCAACAGTTGAACGCGAGTTGAAACTCAACTGAGATTCAACAGTTGAACGCGAGCTGAAGCTCAACCCAAGTTCAACACCAGTTGAAACTCAACTCATTTGCATGTGAAATTTTCAACTGACTATATGTATAATAGTCAAGATTCAACAGTTGAACGCGAGCTCATTTGCATGTGAAATTTTCAACTCCTCGATAGTTGAAACGCAACTGAGTTTGAGTTGAATTTGGGTTGAACTTCACTGATTGAAAGTTCTATCTTTTTTTGTTTGGGTAGTTAGCCTTTTATTAGAATATTGTTGTTTATTACATCTAATTTATTTATTTGGCTAAGAATGGAATGTCACGTGATTTGAGCTTGTTACTGAGTTATTAAACAATACAACTGATCTGTCTGATGTCACATGTTTTATTGAAACACTGTCTGTCCTATTTAACTTTCTTCTATCACTTGATGCCCCACACGTCGTGACGGAGTCCATTAGCCAAAAAGATGACTGTTTCATCCTCTTAAATATAAAAAAAATAATCGACACGATACTTAGTTGTTTAAGACATCTCTTGCTATAAACCCTACTTTTTACTTAGAGTAGGGCTGCATTTTCACCCAAGTGATGACGACTGGAAACTAGTGCATTTAGCTGTCACCGAACAACCCTCAGAGAGGCCAAAGAACTCATCAGATTCCATTTAAGACCATTACTTTTATTTGAGAAATATTAAAGAAAAATTCCATTCTCTGATACCGAGCGAATACTTTTTCTAAACATCACCAGAAAGACAAGACACGATAGTATCCGCAAAAACATTGCTCCGTTGAAAAGGTAATTGTTTGTTTTATATTTCAACTTACGGTGATATTATGCAAACAGTGTCCCTTAGAATGACAAGTAGTTATACGACCTCTTATCTCTTCTAAACGGCAGACAGAAAAGGTACCCTAATTTTTAAATCGCATGAAAACAAAAGAAATTTAATAAAAGTTGCCATTGCTATCGATTTTTAAACATAAGCCTGTTACGTGCTCAAAAAATACAATCGAAATATCAGAAATTTTAAATACAATAATAAGTATGTTAAATACATGATGTGCATGTATATGCTCGGTATCGAGCAACACAGACTCGCAAGTTCAAAGTGATCCCAAAAAGTCAGTTTTAGTAATTAAGCTTCCCAAATTTATTTCACGATTAGCCTGACATGTTGTTTATTAGTGACTAAAAGGATAACATTATATATTGAAATCTAAATTTACCCCCAAAAAACAGTCGATGTTTTGTGATAACTGACCATATATACGTTGACACACTTGGACACATAGGTTATGATAGGTACAAATCTCGTCTTTTCTTTCATTTTGTTTAATTAATTAATTTAAAATCCATCCATATCATTTGAATTAGCAGCACCAGATCATCTCAAAAGTAACATGTGTTTCACTAACTGGAAGATGTGTACAAGTCCAGCAATAAAATATACCCCCTGCAGGGTGAAACAAGCCTGTGTGTCTTTAAAACATGTTTTTTTTACATTTGCATGTTTTGTTTACACTATGAAGAAAAAAACCTGTAATCTGTAAGAGTAGATCAGGGGCAATTTCATTAGTTTTTTCAAAACGTTTTGAGTGGACTTTCTGCAAACCTTTCAAGTATTAATTATAATATTATAGTATATATTATAATAAAAAGGTGGGGTATAATTATTTTTCCTTGAAATGTCAAAACTAGAATAATAAAAATTATCAATGTACTTACCCTACAACCAGGCATCACTAGAAGAAACTTGACTTGTGGAGTGTCGGGTGCAACGGCCTTCAGTTTATATCACCTTCAGACGGACATAACTGTTTAGTTTAGTCACTCGTTTATATCCAATATTGAGCATGTTTATATCCAATGCTGAGCCTGTTTATATCCAATGTTGAGCCTGTCAATATCCAATGTTGAGCCTGTCAATATCCAATGTTGCGCCTGCTTATATCCAATGTTGCGCCTGTTAATATCCAATGTTGCGCCTGTTTATATCAAATGTTGAGCCTGTCAATATCCAATGTTGCGCCTGTTTATATCCAATTTTGCGCCTGTTAATATCCAATGTTGAGCTTGTTTATATCCAATCACACTGGCCTCTTGCTTGTTGGTATCTCTGGAAAATAAACACAATACAATAAATATGAGATCGAAATATAAGTTCTGTACACTATTCACTTGCTAACCCAGTTCTGCTTTGGAAACACAAGGGGCCTTGGAGACATGACATGGCTTTGTGAGACACTGGTCTTACTGAGACCAGAGTCTCACAGGGCCATGGCCTTGTCTGGCTGTCACAATGTCATATAGAACACAGTGGAAACAATCATTATAAATGTCTCTATGTTAAGTGGATGACATAAAAAGTATTCACTTGGTTTGTCCTGTTTGCTCTGTGGGAGACAGCCCGCTTCTCTTCCACCGGTGATTTTAATAAGTGGGGCGTAATGGCCCCACTTATAGGTTTAGGCTAAATCTTGATACAATGTAAGTCTTCAGCAGGTAGTTGGGATTATAGTTAGGTGAATGATTGGTGTGCTTGGTTAGTACGGTACGGTGCCTAAGGTCTACTGTGATTACAGTAGTAATGATGTTGTATATATCTATAACAATACTGCTAATGTTGTATATGCCGAAATGTGGGCTCTGTCAACCTGAGGGACAGGAGACTAGTATGGGCTCAGTCACAGGCCTGGCCTTGGGATGTAGAGCCCACATTTCTCTCTCTAACTTAATCTCTTAATAAACGTCATTCATTTGGCCTTCTTTCATCACTATTCATGACTTGTGTTGGTGCTTGCATAAAAAGTATTCACTTGGTTTGTCCTGTTTGCTCTGTGGGACCACAGGCCATCAAACACATGTGGTCCCTGTGTTGTCTCTTTCTCATAATTTCCTCAAGTTTTCTCCTAGTGTAACCTATCTTCTTCCTTTCATGTTCCCTGTTTATGAGCCTTCCTCTTCTACCCCTCCCTTAGGGGTTCCTTGTGGGTGATTGTCAGGTGATGTTTCTTTATAGAATGTGCCCTAAGGAGCCCTTTTTTGTCTTTATTTCAGTTTCTACAGGTTGTTTGGTCATTTCCCACAGCATGGTGTCGGAGACCTAGTCTCAACATTTGAGATGTATGATTCTGTGCAGACAAGTGCTAACACCAAGAAGCTAGAGAAGGCGAAGAAGAATACTGACCAGTGCATTGCTAGACCTAGTCCAACTATGACAGTATAATGCTAACTACTTAAATTATAGCTTGTGGGCAATGTGAGTGTGCCGAGTTAGTTTAAAATGTTATAAGCAACCAGACTGGGGACTGTTTAAAATAAAATTATATCAAGCTACAACATAATCATTAGCTTATATGCCGAATGCTGGGTACTTACGTTTTTGGCCTGGTCAACTCTGCCCCTATATTAAGCAACTTGACTACATGTGGCACAGCTATGCATTGAATTTGTGTAGACCGATTTGCTTTCCCTTCTGCTAACATGGGAGACAGGGACCCAGTTTAGTGGCCATGGTTTATTAGTATGCAAGCTACCTGCTTGTTTATTCATATACATTTGTTGTAATAATGCCAATAACCTGCGATGAAAACAGATATTTAGGTGGTGTTCATAAATCCCGCTGATAGGCCCTGTCTATCTCATTGATTTGCGGGATTATTATGAGATCGTCCAACTTGAAATGTTGGAGACGAAGAGTAATGAAGGAAAATTCAACTATAATTATCACGGTAATCCATTAACAAAAAGTTGTAATTAATTTGACTGGCTTACATTTCAGTTTGTGCACTCAACCAGTTGTGGACGTTTTAACGCATCTGGATAGTCGACTGATGTTTACTGCATATGCCATAGATATGTAGAATCTCCCACATCGACACTACATGTCTTACTGCACATGTCTTTTCTCCGTGGAGCTTCGATTAATTCCGGTTAGACGTGGATAAACGTAAACAATACCACATCCACATACTAATTAATTGGTGAGCCGTGTCAAATGAAGAATAATGGTCAACTATTTCACAGTCATCGTGCAATGTGAAGAACAAGATGGACATACGATGAGTGGAAATTTGGTATTTGGCTATATAACAGTCTAATCAGATGGGCTGTCACGACGCGGACGAAAGACGACTAACACTTAAGTTGAAGACCATGACAGTGAGATACAAACTGACACTCTTCAAAGACTACGCTGTGGATGAATTCTTCAGAATGCATATTTTTTTTATATGTTGTGCAGCGAATGCCTGCGATCACGTTGGATAGTAACAGATAATTAATCCAAACCAGCACAAAACAATGTCTAATGAAACATCTGTCAATTGTATACTTGGACTGCTAAGCCAAGGTAAGCGCCTAGTCCTAGACCTAGGCTAGGGTAGGCAATATGTCAACAATAATTACCCATTTTTGTTCCTGTTAATAATCTGCAGAAATTTTTGAGATCTCATTTAAGCTCCTATTTACTTAAAACTTAGCAGTGGCTATATAATATATACAGGTAGTCTAATGCACGTGTTCACTAGTGTAGAACTGTGTGTAACTGTATGCAAACAACGATAAGATCAACATGCCTAAGTAATAATACAATAAACTACCACTAACATTATAATAATAACATTTTAATACAGTAAAACCTGTCTTAGCGGCCACCTGTCCATAACAGTCATATTTGAAAGTCCCGAATGACTTCCTATTAGACTGCCCACTACCTGTCCATAACGGTAACCTGTCTATTGCGTATAACAGTCAGTTAATGGACCGAACCATTAATAGTCAACCTGTCGCTTACGGGCAGGTCAAAGGGTATCCATAATTTCTCTGAATAAAATGTCTTCACATCGGTGTCATCGCGTGTACACAGGCCTATAAAATTGCAATCGAGCCATGCCTGGAGTCATCAGCTTGTTGCAGTCACTATGTGGCTCCTTTACTCCAGGAGAGGGGAGCAGAATCAGCTTTGATGTCCAAAATGAGCTCAGAGAAGCCATGGAAGCGGGCTGTTGTAGTATTTACCTAGGCAGCTTGACATAGCTGGAGAGCCGGCCTAGGTAAATGTTACAATGGCCTGTTACCTACCACTTGGGGTAGCTCAAATTGTATCAGGGTGTTTTTTATTGAATTTTCACTGGGGAGGCAATGTCTTAAAAAGGCACTTCTAATGGGTAAAAGGGGCAGTTTACGCATACATTAATGATTATGTTCATAACCCTTAGGCATTTTGAAAGCTTAATATAATGTATTATTATCTTTATATTCACATAGTTGTTGGGCCTACTGTGATGAGTCACGACTGCATCTTGGCATGAAAATAAATGTTACACATATATATATCCTAGAAGCATGTTTTATTACAACCAATACATGCAGTAATCATAGAAACACGAGGCGTATCGTGCAAGTCAGAATGTTTGACAGTTGTCTCAATTTGACTAGACGAATCCCGTTTCGCGGAGCCCAGCATCTTCTTGTCTTCTCCAAGAATTTGACGACAGCAGGTCGAGGGTCATAGTAGGCGGTGCCCACACTATTCAGTGCCACCATGAGCCATGCGTTTCTCAAGTCCTCATTCAAACTGGTGCAGTGATTGTGGACCACGAGGTTTTGTGGTGGCTCACGAACCTTTCGGTCTGTATATAATATGGACTCATACAAGCCAGAGATGCCAACACCTTCTGAACTGAACCTGTCGTGACTGGCAGAAGTTTGCGCAGTCTGACAGTCAACTTACAACCGAGATCACAGCCATCAGGCAGGAATGGCACATTTGTCATGTTTTCTCACTGCTCGGCTGCAAAGTCAGATGCCTCATCTGGGAAAAGGCGCCTGACGACACACACACCATGCTCAACGAATGATCTCGGACGGCGTGACATCACTAACTCCTTCATGTCTTTGATGACGTCCTCCTGCTCCGGGTGCATGCGTTCAGACAGGTATTCGTGCAATGCTTGCACGACTTCCAACCTGATTACTCGTCTGTCGCGGTGGTTTATACAAATGAACTGATGATTACACTTTTGTTGTGTTAAGTCCCCTTTTGTGTTATCGGTTGGACAACTCACTTTCTCCTCCCTTCTTCCCGGGAATGGTCCATCCCTCATTAGGTTCAACTTCTTGATTGCCGCATCAGTCACAGGGGGAAGATCGCTGATGAACAAATCACTCCTTTGCAACTTCTTCTGGAGTGTTACAAATATCTCCAGGATGTCGCCCATCAGTGCTGTGATCAACGTTTGTTGGTGGTTCCGGATTCTCAGGAACCCTTTGGCTCCATCCTTCTCCTTTCTGTCGCCGGTACTTTCTGGCGCCTGCATCTGTTCCTACACTATAATGCAGGCTGGTAGGTTGTTCAGCACAGCATCCACCAACTGCAGCTCGTGCAGGGCAAACCTGACATCGTGGTGCCGGGGGAACGGTTTGACATTCCCAACTTGCGCTGACAACATCTTCATCCGTCTCGGCGTCCGGAAGAATCGTACAAGTACCAATAGATTGGACTTCCAGATTCCCAACTCAGGTACGGTGCTGACGACTGACTCAATGGCTAAGTCAGATCGGTGTGCAGCACACCAGAAGGTTGCCAAACCTCTCTGCATTTGGTCAGCAAGCAGATGCCATAGTCCACCTTGTCTGCCGGTGTTTGTCGCCTCGATGTCAGTGGTGACACCGACCTACTTCATACCTTTACCTCCTGTCAGATCCAGAGCTTTATTCACCGCTTCAAGTAGTCCAAGGGCACCGTTCTTCTCTGGCGAATGCATGACATCTGCTACTTACCCCAGTGCAAATTAAATCAAACACTAAAACGAATCAAAAGTAAGCCCTACAAGGGGCTGGTTTGGGAGAATGGGGGCACACTGGGGGGAAAGTTGGTCTGACTGAGGGGCAAATGAAAGGGCTGGGGGGGCAATGCCCCTGAATTATACTGATAATCCCTGAGCAAATCTGGGCCAACGCTTCCTTACATTCGTTCACTCCCTCGTGTTTCCTTTTGGACATCAACGCTGTTTCTGTTCACCTTTATTTGGAGGGCGTGTTTGCCTTGCACTCGTTCACACTCACGTTCCCTTTTGGACATCAAAGCTTTTTCTGTTCGCCTTTACTTGGAGGGCGTGATTGATTTCACCAAAGGAACATAAATTAAATGTAGCAAGTTGTGTAGTGTATTATTTAATATTATTGATAACTCTAGGTTTGTATTGTTCACGAGAGTACCAACTAGCGAACGTCAACATAACCATTTATAATACTGTGGCTCCACCTAGTGAGTATCCAAGTCATGAAACTCTCCATAACGACAACTTGCCTATAATGGTAATTTTGCGCAGTCCCGACGATGACCGTTATGGACAGGTTTTATTGTATAGTGATTTTGTTTCATGTTGTTATAATTATAGTAGAAATTACATTTCAATTAGTTGGCTTAAATTTAATTAATTATTTATCTTATTAATTTAACTTGTCTTTTAGACACATTTTATTTTTAACATGACTAATTGTATAAAAAAAAGGGCCAAGAGGCCCTGAAGTCCTTTGGACTAATTCGTCTATATTTGACCCCAGCTGACCAAATGAGTGATAAGTCGGAAAACAATTGTAACATTGTTTTCTTTCATCCTTGTAAAGGTTGGGTAGGGTGCTTTACACGGTTTAAAAAATTATGACTGCTACAAAAATTTGCAAAGATATGGAGCATTAAACATGGTAGGGTTCAAAAAGTGAAAATGAAGAAAACGGCTGTTGAAGTTTTACATTATATATGCAAATGGATTGCGTGGAAATATTACATGCACGACATTCAAATGTGGCACAGAGTATGTATGTTATGTTGCACTGATACACTAGAAGTACAAATGTGCTGCTACAAAAACTTATCAAGTTATGCCAAATTATGTCTTTATGTGTAAAACTAAGAGGACAGATTATTTGAGAGCAAAAGGTAGCATCAGACACTGGGACAGTGTGACTGCTGCATGGCTAAATGGATGCAATGGTGCTTTGAAGTTAGTTCTTCTGCCAACTATCCTTTTCACACAAGCTTGTAGGTTTAGTGGCTGCCAGCACACTACTAAGCCTAAACTACCATGCAGGTGTGAAAAACGTCCTGATGTATTTGACATTTTTGAGCAGTAGCAGAGCAATTTTATAATAATAATAATCCACAAGTTAAGTGGCAGTGATCTTCCTTTTATCATTTATGTGAGGTTTCTTGTTTATTGTTTATATCATACCTAGACAGGTACAGAAAGAAACTGACGTTTTCTATAAAAAGAACACGTTTGCCTACCAATGGCATGTATCTCCTATTGTTGCCGTTTCTGCTGGGCAGAAATCAAACAACCCTGTAGGTAATTATTAAAGGTGCTCAATCACTTCGTTTGCCCATCGCCAATCCGGTTCTTTTATGTCCAGATGTGTAATGTGTGAATAGTTTAACTAGTGCGCACAGTCGGTTTAATAAACAAAAATGCGTACTTGTTTTTTAATCGTAAAAAAAAGATTTGTCGTTACAGCGGATATCGCTGGCGAAAGCCAATTGCGCTGTCTGCCTACTGCGCCACTTCGGTCATGTGGTTCACGCGAGATCGGCATCCCAGGCATTCAAAAACAATAACAACACACACGTGCTTTAGCGTATCAAGATGAAGATTATAATTCCAAAGTAGTTGTACGAAGGTACATTTTACACTATCGCACACTACACAACTTGCTACATTTAATTTATGTTCCTTTGGTGAAATCAATCACGCCCTCCAAGTAAAGGCGAACAGAAAAAGCTTTGATGTCCAAAAGGGAACGTGAGTGTGAACGAGTGCAAGGCAAACACGCCCTCCAAATAAAGGTGAACAGAGACAGCGTTGATGTCCAAAAGGAAACACGAGGGAGTGAACGAATGTAAGGAAGCGTTGGCCCAGATTTGCTCAGGGATTATCAGTATAATTCAGGGGCATTGCCCCCCCAGCCCTTTCATTTGCCCCTCAGTCAGACCAACTTTCCCCCCAGTGGGCCCCCATTCTCCCAAACCAGCCCCTTGTAGGGCTTACTTTTTATTCGTTTTAGTGTTTGATTTAATTTGCACTGGGGTAAGTAGCAGATGTCATGCATTCGCCAGAGAAGAACGGTGCCCTTGGACTACTTGAAGCGGTGAACAAAGCTCTGGATCTGACAGGAGGTAAAGGTATGAAGTAGGTCGGTGTCACCACTGACATCGAGGCGACAAACACCGGCAGACAAGGTGGACTATGGCGTCTGCTTGCTGACCAAATGCAGAGAGGTTTGGCAACCTTCTGGTGTGCTGCACACCGATCTGACTTAGCCATTGAGTCAGTCGTCAGCACCGTACCTGAGTTGGGAATCTAGAAGTCCAATCTATTGGGACTTGTACGATTCTTCCGGACGCCGAGACGGATGAAGATGTTGTCAGCGCAAGTCGGGAATGTCAAACCGTTCCCCCGGCACCACGATGTCAGGTTTGCCTAGCACGAGCTGCAGCTGGTGGATGCTGTGCTGAATAACCTACCAGCCTGCATTATGGTGTAGGAACAGATGCAGGCGCCAGAAAGTACCGGCGACAGAAAGGAGAAGGATGGGCTAGGGTAGGCAATATGTCAACAATAGTTACCCATTTTTGTTCCTGTTAATAATCTGCGGAACTTTTTGAGATCTCATTTAAACTCCTATTTATGTAAAACTTATTTTAACACACCAATGGCTATATAATATATATAATGTAGTCTCATGCACGTGTTAACTAGTGTAGAACTGTGTGTAAGTGTATTCAAACAACAATACGATCAATATGCCTATGTAACAATACAATAAACCACCACTAACAGTATACTAATAAAATTTTAATATAGTGATTTTGTTTCATGTTGTTATAATTATAGTAGAAATTACATTTCAATTATTTGGCTTAAATTTAATTAATTATTAATTTAACTTATTAATTTAAAATGTTTAATTGTCGTTTAGACACATTTTATTTTACTTTATTAATTGTATACAAACAATGTTCTTATTTTTATCTTGTTATTGCCTATGAGCTTTTTTAACCCAGAGAAATTACGGTACATTTACTACATTGCAAATGAAGACTACTTTGACAACCGTTTTCATCCCAAATATGTGTTCATGTGGGATATGCTTGTAATCCACTTGAAACATGTTCAAGGGAAAGGATGCAGAAGTCTCACATAGTTATGCCAGGAAACATGTTTGTGAATTTAAAAGTATGCATATTTCCAACAGGAGCTAAGGCATGCATGAGTTGAAGCTGAAACACAAATATGCAATTGCACATTTTTGATTTTGGTCAATTCTAGTCATACGTATTGACACTTGAAAGTTGAGAAGTCAAGTGACTGAAGTGAGCAACATCTTAGCTAATTCCACATCATACATCATAACATACTGAGTTGACCACAAAGAGAGGTTTGACTGTGCACGGCTTCAAATCCAGGCTAGTCTACAAAAAAAGAAAGCAAGAAGAACACAGGCATTAGGCCAAGACAGACTGATTACACTTCTAGACAAGCAGGGTAGAGAAATACAAGACCAAGATATGATTATGGAACAAATAGAGGAATTCTACACCGAGCTATAGGACAGTGAACAGAGTACAATAATTCACACCGACCCAGAAAAGGTACCAGAGATAACATCATGGGAGGTGGATATGAAGAATGGGAAGACATCAGGCAATGACCATGTAAACGTTGAAACATTAAAAGCAGGAGAAGATACCATCTCGAAGACATTGGCTAAGCTGTATACTAAATACTTATGAGAAAGTCGAATAGCCACCGCATGGAAGAACGCAAAGATGGTGATAATCTTCAAGGGAAATAAGAAAGACTTAAAGAACTACAGACCGATATGTCTGATATCAAACATCTACAAATTACTCACAAAGATACTAACGAATAGGCTAGAGAAGACACTCGATGAAAACCAACTATGAGAGCAAGCAAGATTCAGACGCAGGTACCGGGTACTCAATGACAGACCACATGCACATCGTAAACCAACTGAAAGAGAAGTGCTGAGAATATAATATCCTGCTCTGCATTGCTTTCGTCGACTACGAGTAGGCTTTCGACTTGGTGCAAACTCAAGAAATACTGACCTCCCTTCAAGAACGGGGGATAGAAAATGTGTACATCAAACTCCTGAAAGACACCTATACCAACAGTTAGGTGACAGTCCACCTACACAAAAAGAGCAACAAGATCAACATCGAGTGAGGAGTACGACAGGGTGACAGCATATCGCCCAAGGTGTTCACGGCAACACATTAAAACATATTCCGAAGACTGACCTGGGAAACCAGAGGCTTGAGGATAGACGGAGAATATCTCAGTCATCTTCGCCTTGCCAATGACATACTCATATGTGCTACTACACTGCAGGAACTACAAAACATGCTTCAGGAGCTACATGATGAAAGTGAAAAACAAAGGTCTGAAGATAAACATCTCGAAGATAAAAATTATGTTAGAAAATGACACACCAATATATATATCAGCATGAGAACGTTGAAAGCTACGTCTATCTGGGACAGTGATACAGTAACAGAGACAGAAACAAAGACAAGGAGATTCAAAGAAGAATCACCGTCAGCTGGACAGCAGACCTGGGGCCGAAGTACTTGGTACTCGAGTACATTTTTGAAGTACTCGTACTCATAAAACTTGTGGGTCATGGACTCGTACTCGTACTGATTGTTCTCATATTTTACGAGTACATTACGTGTACATCTGAGTACTTTCTCAATATGTACTGGGGAAAATAAATATATTTGGTTATAAAATTAAACTTTCCTGAAATATTTTAACTATTTTTTTTATACTTTGTTATTTCTGATAGAATACCACCTTACACCCTACACATAGTACACCCTCATTCTCTTATAACCATGACTATGATACCCAAACATGGCAACAGGCAGCATCTTTTCCCAGTCAGAAACACCCTGTTAAGCAAACAATAATTGTAGGCTATCAGTTCAGGCCCTAAACCTGTTTGTTTAATTAAGCCACCAGGATGTCCATACAGAGCCAATTAGCTGTTAACCAACCAGTTAGACAGGAAAAGCCTTTGATGTAGTCTGGAGACCATGCCACTTGACAGTGGCTGACAGCCCTAACTGCTAAGAACAAGAACTGCCAGTCTTCCTCTATAGAAGTAAGGTGGCTGAAGTCAGACTGCCTCCTATACTAGTCTAATCCCATGCCAGCAGCCTGGCTAAAAAGTATAAAGGGATGCTGAGCCTGTTATGTTGACATGTGCTAACCCTCTCAACAACTAGTAGTCTATGATCAGGAAATATAAACTGCAAACTTATAATATCAGCAGATTGCTGATTGTAGAGGTGAACGAATGCCTCAGTCAGCCATGTACAGATCGTCACAGTGACCCACTGCAGTTCTGAGTTTTCCAACTCTGGTTCAGTTGGTCCCTCATCATCTTAGCATTCCAGCCTCATCAGCCCCAGTTGAAAGGGTATTTAGCACAGCGGAGAATGAATTCTGCCCTGAACGGTGCAGCCTGAAAGACTCAACCTGTGAACAATTCATGTTCATTCGGTGCAATGGCAAATAGATGATAAGATCATATGATGCCACTGAAATGAATGCCAATGAAGTGAATTTCATTGTTGATGAAACAAAGGTTTTATTAGTTTTCCTCATAAAAAATTGATCAACTGCCATTACATATTCACTTGTGCTGGGTTATATAAATTATATTAATTAATAATAAAAAAATACATTATTATTAAATATTTATATTTTAAAAAATGTACTCATACTTTTACTTGTACTCGTGGGAATGTACTCGTACTTGTAGTCGTACTTATCCATCATCAAAGTACTCGTACTTGTACTCATGAAAATGTACTCGGCCCCAGGTCTGGTGAGGACAAGGCCTACGCTAGGGCAATAAAAAATCAGCACAACCAAGTACCAGTGGTCAAGAGGAAACCACACTTCAACTGAGTACCAGTGGTAAAGTGGAAACCACACCTCAACAAGATGAAACAATCATGATTACTGACGTCTGTCAATTATGATTACTATACATATACAAGTAGTGACTTGTTATGTTATATCTTCCCCTCTATATTCAAGAGCAAACCACGTTACTAACAAGGCGAAATCCTGGCGGAGAATCTGGACACAGCGTAATCTGGGCCTAGCACACCGGATCCTCGTGTGGCTTGTCAACTAGAACTTTACCCTCACAAACATGTTGTGCGACTTTGTTTCACAAATACTAACTTAATTTGTTACATTTCACGTGGAGTTTCTAAACAGGTTGACATATATTGTATTACTTACTTGACAGGCATACATATTTCCAATGTCAATAAACACTATTCCAGATATCCAGTGTTATTTGGGACCAATTCGTCTCAAGAATAATGACAGCGAATTTACTCAACATATGGTGGCGACACCTCACGGTGTCTGTATTATTGCGTTAACGGCAAAGCCACTAGAGTACTGACCTCACGCGGACAGTTTGTAAAGATCTTCTAGTCGGGCAGCATATCTAGAAATTGAGTGTGAACATGTTTTTGGACGGATTATTGACAAAAGGCGTGTCCAGAAAAAAGGGCCATGAGTGATCAGTCCCCATCGTCATCAGCTGAGAGCTACACCCAACAGCGTGATTGCGTGTCGCTTATCTATTTTTGTCAACACCTATAAGTAAGACCCAACACGTAAACATCCCTTATGCCGAACTGGATATTACCACGTCAGAAACATCGGAAGAATCCGTCGATACCTCCAGCTTTCAATGACAGTTAAAAAACCTTCCTATTCGGGCAGGAATATGATTTATGCCTGAACAATACGTGTCTTACGGTTTTAATCAATCTCACCTAATATATTTATTATTATTATTATTAGTCTATTTTATTTAATTCCATGCTCATAATATATCATCTTAATATTTTAATCCCACTTGATCCTTATAACTGTTAGTGTAATAACAAAATCTTATTATTAAATTATTTATTCCATATATACATTTTAAGTATAACACCCGTATATTTAAATAACTTTTTAACTATTTAATTCGATATACGATTCCTAGTTAATCTGTTCTTAAATTACTTAATATACTATTTTATGATTTACATGTTTAGTGGAATTATCAGTGTATTGTAAAGCGCCATAGAACACTATGTGATTATGGCGCTATACACATTTCGTATTTTATTGTTTATTATTATTATGTCAAGGGCCAGGGGAGCAAATCTTTTCAATTTAATGGCGTTAAATTATGGAATGTATTTCCACTAAACATACATACATACATACATCCAATTCGGTCTTCAAGCAAATGTGCGTATGTACCGCTCTTTAACCAATCCTTAATCAACGCTGCTTTATAATCGAATTTGACAGGCTGGTGCATCCAAAATACATCGAGTCGCGTTGATGTCTGATTGAACAGGTCCGCCGGGGGTAAAGTGAAAAGCGCTTTGAGCAGTCCTGTGACCTGGATACTGCGCTATATAAGAACTAATCTTTACTTTTATAGAATCCTCTATTAGTATAGTGTATCTAATGCCGGTACAGAGGCCGAGTCGGCAGACCCACCACCAACCTGCTAGGCCTACTGCACCTGGACCTCAGAGTGACGGGCGTCAGGCTGAGGTCGCGCAATGACATCAAGACTGTGAGAGAGCTGGCGGAAGACCGCACGGGATGGAGGAAACTTTGCGGGGACTGATTGCGACATTAAGATGTCCCCCAGACTATTTATGTCGCAGGAACAGTACACCAACATCATCAACACACACACACGCGCACGCTCACGCGCACATACACACGCACGCACACGCATACGCACACACACTCGCACACACGCACATGCGCGGACACACACGTACGCACGCACACACACACAGACACACACACACACACACACACACACACACACACACACACACACACACACACACACACACACACACACACACACATTTTTCCCACAAGTTTAGACTTATCAAAATTTCGGCAAATATAAACCACGGTGGTTTATATATTGCTTTATCGTTCGATCATCAAAAACCACGGACACTTTAAATGTAAAATAGGGTTGGACTGTCGGCGCACATGAATGTGTAAACGTTGTACGGACATCGTGTCTGAAGTTTCTACTAATGAATAAAACATATATATATATATTCGTGACAGTAGTAATATAGGTTCAGTACGCCGTATGGTATGCGCTGCGCGGGTGGAAGTGGAAAAGTACCCGGATGCAGGTCAAGGTCAAAGTTCAAGTACCCGGATGTAGGTCAAGGTCAAACATCCCGGATGTAGGTCGAGGTCAAGTACCCGGATGTAGGTAACGTGGCGCAGTTTGCGCCACCTAGCGGATAGACAAAAAAACTAAAACAGCGCCACCTAACGAATTTTTTCCGAACTAAAATCGGTTTACCAGAAGCGCCACTAGCGGATTTCATGTGAACTTCAATATATGAACCAAAGTTCAGTACTGCCCAGCGTCACATTATGGATAGGTCATGAATTAAAACAGCGCCACCTATCGGAATTCTTCGTAACGAAAATATTATTACAGGTTGCGCCACCTAGCGGAATGTGTCGGAACGAAAATAATATGACCAGTAGCGTCACCTAGCGGATTTTTTTTCTTCAAACTGAATGTTAGAGTACTGCCCAAATTAGTGCGTCTTTGTTTGGTGAACTAAATTCACCCTAGCTGATAGGTCATGAACTACAAGTGGTACCACCTTGCGGACAAGTTGTAAACTAAATGTAGAAGTACTGCCCAAATTCGTGTCTCTTGCACGCTTGCGTGCAATAGAGCCCCCTGACGGATACTTCATGAACCACAAACACCATCCCCTAGTGGACAAATGACCGAATCCCATGTTAAAGCATAGGGAATTTTACCCATGTTAAAGCATAGGGATTTTCCCCACGTTAAAACATAGGGATTTTCCCCATGTTAAAGCATAGGGAATTTTCCCCATGTTAAAGCATAGGAATTTTCCCCATGTTAAAGTATAGGGATTTTCCCCATGTTAAAGTATAGGGAATGAGTTTGAGTAGAGCAAGAGCAAAAGTACCCGGATGTAGGTATCATCCCCTAGTGGACAAGTGAGCGAACCTCGTGTTAAAGCATAGGGAATTTTCATCATGTTAAAGCACAGGCCATTTTCACCATGTAAAGGATAGGGATTTTTTCACCATAGCGCGTATGTAATGTAATCCCTTTTTTTATCATCACGATGCAGTGACATCGTTAAAACTCTGCAGTCTGTGTTTTTTTTTATTTTCTACTCTTCAATCTGTGATCTTTCGGCACGCCCACGTGAACTTTATGTTCTGTTTAACATTTTGGAAGATGAACAACATGACTAGTGATAACGTCCGACAAGGGATTTTGCTACCGAAGGCGCAGCCTTCTCCGGCTATGGGACCACTCGACCTCTCGACCCAGACAATCAACCCGGACCAACAGCCAACGACCAGTTCAACGACCAGTTCGACGACCAGTTCAACGACCAGTCCGACGACCAGTCCGACGACCAGTTCAACGACCAGTCCGATGACCAGTTTGACGACCAGCCCGACGACCAGTTTGACGATCAAACATATTTTTTCTCTGTCACTTACACCGTCAACCGACCCAATCATCAACCTGACATCGTCACCTCCGACGAAGTGTCAGACGAAATATGTCACGAGACTTCGGATGACACGAGACAAGAGACGAGACTATGACCGAGATGTGTCACGAGACTTCGGATGACACGAGACAAGAGACGAGACTATGACCGAGATGTGTCACCAGACTTCGGATGACACGAGACACGAGACGAGACTATGACCGAGATGTGTCACGAGACTTCGGATGACACATCACACGAGACACGAGACGAGACTATGACCGAGATGTGTCACGAGACTTCGGATGATACATCACACGAGAGTACGGTTCGACGTGTTATCGCGTCAAATCCCTCCGTTTTCAGGAAAATAGACGTGTTATCGTGTGAGATCCCACCGTTTTCAGGAAAATAGACGTATTATCTCGTCAAATCCCACCGTTTTCAGGAAAATAGACGTGTTATCGCGTGGGATTTGCTTCAACACTCACTCACTCACTCACTCACTCACTCACTCACTCACTCACTCACTCACTCACTCACTCACTCACTCACTCACTCACTCACTCACTCACTCACTCACTCACTCACTCACTCACTCACTCACTCACTCACTCACTCTTCGTGTATGTTCACTCACTCACTCACTCACTCACTCACTCACTCACTCACTCACTCACTCACTCACTCACTCACGCCGTCCCTTCGTCGTTTTCTAACATTTTATCTTTTCAACATGTTACCGTGGTAACATTTTCGTAAACCAAATAGACTTGTTATCGCGTGAGATTTGCTTCAAAACGAAGCAACGCAAAGCAAATAGACGTGTTATCACGTGACATCTCACCGCCTTCAGGCAATTCGACGAGTTATCTCGTGACATCTCTACCAAACACGAGACAAGAGACGAGACGGATGACACGAGACAAGAGACGAGACTATGACCGAGATGTGTCACGAGACTTCGGATTACACGAGACAAGAGACGAAACTATGACCGAGAGGTGTCACGAGACTTCGGATGACACGAGACAAGAGACGAGACTATGACCAAGATGTGTCACGAGACTTCGGATGACACGAGACAAGAGACGAGACTATGACCGAGATGTGTCACGAGACTTCGGATGACACGAGACAAGAGACGAGACTATGACCGAGACGTGTCACGAGACTTCGGATGACACATCACACGAGACTATGACCGAGACGTGTCACGAGACTTCGGATGACACATCACACGAGAGTACCGACGAGACAAGAGATGCCACGAGTCTACGGATGACATATCACACGAGACTATGACCGAGATGTGTCACGAGACTTCGGATGATACATCACACGAGAGTACGGTTCGACGTGTTATCGCTTCAAATCACTCCGTTTTCAGGAAAATAGACGTGTTATCGCGTCAAATCCCTCAAAACGAAGCAAAGCAAAGCAAATATAAGTGTCGGTCATAGTCTCGTCTCTTGTCTCGTGTCATCCGAAGTCTCGTAATACATCTCGGTCATAGTCTCGTCTCTTGTCTCGTGTCATCCGAAGTCTCGTGATACATCTCGGTCATAGTCTCGTCTCTTGTCTCGTGTCATCCGAAGTCTCGTGACACATCTCGGTCATAGTCTCGTCTCTTGTCTCGTGTCATCCGAAGTCTCGTGATACATCTCGGTCATAGTCTCGTCTCTTGTCTCGTGTCATCCGAAGTTTCGTGACATATTTCGTCTGACACTTCGTCGGAGGTGACGATGTCAGGTTGATGATTGGGTCGGTTGACGGTGTAAGTGACAGAGAAGAAATTGGTTTGATCGTCTAACTGGTCATCGGGCTGGTCGTCAAACTGGTCATCGGACTGGTCGTTGAACTAGTCGTCGGACTGGTCGTTGAACTGGTCGTCGAACTGGTCGTTGAACTGGTCGTTGGCTGTTGGTCCGGGTTGATTGTCTGGGTCGAGAGGTCGAGTGGTCCCATAGCCGGAGAAGGCTGCGCCTTCGGTAGCAAAATCCCTTGTCGGACGTTATCACTAGTCATGTTGTTCATCTTCCAAAATGTTAAACAGAACATAAAGTTCACGTGGGCGTGCCGAAAGATCACAGATTGAAGAGTAGAACAAAAAAAAAACCACAGACTGCAGAGTTTTAACGATGTCACTGCATCATGATGACAAATAAAGGGATTACATTACATACGCGCTATGGTGAAAAAATCCCTATCCTTTACATGGTGAAAATGGCCTGATATGATGAAAATTCCCTATGCTTTAACATGGTGAAAATATCCTATGCTTTAACACGAGGTTCGCTCACTTGTCCACTAGGGGATGATACCTACATCCGGGTACTTTTGCTCTTGCTCTACTCAAACTCATTCCCTATGCTTTAACATGGGGAAAATCCCTATACTTTAACATGGGGAAAATTCCCTATGCTTTAACATGGGGAAAATCCCTATGCTTTAACATGGGGAAAATTCCCTATGCTTTAACATGGGGAAAATCCCTATGTTTTAACGGGGGTAAAATCCCTATGCTTTAACATGGGTAAAATTCCCTATGCTTTAACATGGGGTTCGGTCACTTGTCTACTAGGGGATGGTGTTTGTGGTTCATGAAGTATCCATCAGGGGGCTCTATTGCACGCAAGCGTGCAAGAGACACGAATTTGGGCAGTACTTCTACATTTAGTTTACAACTTGTTCGCAAGGTGGTACCACTTGTAGTTCATGACCTATCAGCTAGGGTTAGTTTAGTTCACCAAAAATCCGCCAGGTGACGCTAACGGCCAAACCAAGACGCACGAATTTGGGCAGTGCTCGAACATTTAGTTTGAGGGAGAGAAAAAAACCGTTAGGTGGCGCTACTGGTCAGATTACAAGACGACTGATAGATGTTTGCAGGACTTCAAAAACCAAAAGCTGTCAAGGAGTGACCTTAGTGCAGTACTGCTGACATTTTCACACCAAATATTTTCAGACCAGATGTTTTTCTAATGAAAATAGTTTGCAAGGTTGTTCACTTGGATCAGATGTAAATGTGCAAGTTGCAATTAGCTGAAAATGTGATTTAATTTCTGTTTTCCAGTGTGTATTGTCTGACATGTTGCAAGTAGTGCACCTGCAGAGTGCATTTATAAATACGGCAGAACCTCGCTTTATGGTCACCTCGGTACACAGCCACCTCACAATTAAGGTCACCCTAGGACAGTCCCAAATTATTTGTGTAACAGTAAACTATAGTAAATAATATGGTCACCCTGGAATTCAGGTCACTTCAGCCCAATCCTGTGGGCGACCTTAATAGTGAAGTCCTACCAAATCATTGTAATGATCATTACGCTTTAAAAGCAAAACAAAATGTAAACCACAATATATTTCTCAGAAACTTTATTGTGTTCATGGGAATGTTGCACAATTTGCATCATATGGCAGGAGGACACCTCGAACAGTGTACATAGAGACAGACACGCCCTCTACTGGTGAACAAACATCAGTTCTCCACCAACGCTACAGCTCGTTAACATCATGGTAGTCCTAAACAGTGTCGTACAATACAATGTATATACATATATATATGTTACATATGTATGTCTATACATACATATGGTTCTCTATGTAGACTACATTTTATGTCCTGGTCTACCCCAACTGAATTCATATGGCCATCACATTACTAAGATGGCAAATGTCTTCATTTCAAGAGACAAGAGCTTGGCTATCATGCCCCCTATACAAGTCCTCAAAATTAGCCTGAGGCTATTCAAAGGATTGAATGTTCACATCTTAATTTCAAGATACATTTGGCACAGGAAATAACAGTAAACGTTTCTTGGTGGAACCACAGCTGGTTCATTAAACAGCCAGTTTAGTTATTCTACTAACACCGAGTATTTCCTGAAGACATCAGGATAGCTGTTTTTACAGTGCCCTGCATATGCAGGTGTACCTTGAAATTCAAATGGTGATTGTATGGTGCTAGTCATGCTATCAGTAGCAACCTCCATTCACAACTCACAGTGCTTGGTATACAACGTTTTCTTGCAATCCTGTATTTGCTACAATATCACAAGCACCATTGTGCCACCTCCATATACACAATGCAGGATTAGGGACTATTTAAGAACGGTATCTCTTTGAGACTAACAAATACACCAACAAGAATTTAACAACACCTGCTATTAATTGTTTGAAACCTGCACTTGGACGTGCACCAAAGCTAAACATTACCTGGTACCTAACCCAAACTAAACCCCCCACCTTATGTAATGTACATTTGTTCGTACACACGCATACTTCATAATGTACATTCTGTGGGATGCTATCCTGGTAATATACAATTCATTTTATCTTAAGAGTTAAATACTTTATTAAACCGACAAACATTACAGGGTAAACAATGTTGCTACTAAATCATTGTTTTAATTGCTCTAATTACCATCCAGCATTGTGATAATCATCTAAATGTATACATTAGTACCTTCTGTTTGGAAAGGTACCTTCTGTTTGGAAAGATAAATTGTGAAAGCATATTGCTAACAAACCAGTTAACCTAATTCTGCCTTGTGTAGGCAGAATTAGGTTAACTGGTTTGTTAACCAACAGTGTTTAGATGTTGCCAGAAAAAATTGAAAATCTCTTGGCTGCAGAAATTTTCATCTTTGAAACGGAGTCTACATTTACCTTGGTAAAAATAACATTATGATGTAACCGAGAAAATGCTTTGGAACAATTTATTACCATCTTGGCTGACCAACATTTAAGAACTGCTACCAACTGATTCAACACCAGAATAAATTTAATAACTAGTCTAATTCTCTTTGTACATCATTTCACCATTGCACAGTTGTGGCTGTCAAAGCACCCACAACGATCCAGAGCGTATTGTCAAATTGTGGGATACTACATTTAATAAATCTGACATATCACGAGTTAGCAAACATTAAATAGATAAATAACACATAATTGTATGTAAACAGAGGCACACCACCTTCATCGAAGGCTACAACATGCATTCTCAAAATTTACTACCGGTAGTCTGATTTACAAATTAATCGTTAAGTGGCACAGCAGTTATACTGATGCATGGAAATGCCAGGTATTTCCTTACTGGGACAATGACACCAGCCCAGACCTTCCAAGTTGACTAAAAAATAGTGGGAGATCTCTCCCATATCGGGCATCTGAAAGTGGGAGTTTTGTTTGAACATTTGACAGTTTCTTGTTGTTAGCGCCATTTACATAAGAAATCTGGTATTTCTACATGTCCTGCTCACAAAAATATTAATGAAAATTTTAAAACTTAAAATAAAAAAATGTAAAATCAAATACAACAAAAGCAGGTGCATATTCTTAGCAAATTGACCAAAAACCAGATTTCTACTATATTGGAAGATTTGGAAGGTCTGTCACACAAATTTAATAGTAATTGCAAGTGCCCCATCTCGACTCCCCAATCGTGATCGTGCCACAAGATTATAGTTTGATTGTTGGACAATCGAACCGATCATGTGACACAATTGGGAAGGGAGTCGAGATCAGAGAGCTTGCAAACACTCTACCCTTGGTTTCCTAACAGCGCCAAAGCTCAACTTTGGCCGCCTGGTGGTTGTCTTGAACTACAGGCAGATGGAGAGTAATTTACCGTGTGCTATTAACCACATGCTGATGTAGGCAGTTGTGTCTTTGTCCTGTGGAACTTAATACACCTCCACATGTAGCATCTGATTGATGACAGTGGCGACATTTAGCAGCACGGCAGTGATCACAGTCATAGTCACTACGTAGTGAGGATGCCTCGGATCTCATCTAGGACGTTCGACAATATTGATTCGTCGCTGCTCTTGCCTTCAAAGTTCACGGTGTTTGGCTGAAACAAAACAGTTTGAAAGTGCCAATCTACATTGTAAAGACATGTCACCGCAATTCAGTTAGTTTCTATGAAATTGCACAAACCAATGTCAGATATTAAACCAACAGCATCAAATGTAGTTTTGTCATATCTTGGAAATATAAGTGCACAAGACACAACTACAGGAGTGGATATCAGCACAATTAATATGTAACTGATGTAAACATCTATTGAAATAATGCAAAAATGTATTATATTAGAGCACTTGACATGTTTACTGCCCCATTAAATCTTACTACTAATACAATTTTGAATACCACATCTATACCACAGACAATGAACTATGAAAAACACTTTCATGTAAAATTATAATTATCAGGAGCAAATACAACATTGAGATATTGGCACTGAGTGGCCAATGCAACTAAATACAATGGAGAGAGATGGGCAGAATAAACTCCCTTACCTGCAGCTTGACTATTAAACACAGATGATGGCTCTGGATGCAACGGCTGTACAGAGATGCCGTGTTACCGATCTGCTCCACCACTGCAAGTGAACGCACACAACGTTCAAACCGGGACCAATGATATCTACACGGATTTATCATCCAATTTTTAAAATTTGATACGTAACTGTCAGGAGTGTCTGCATGACGGCGTTTCACGTGCCGCCAACGTTTTGTACATTTGTGCCCTTTTCAGCTGGATATGTGGTCCTAATCACAAGCTCAAATGGACAGACCATAATGCATCTAAATCATTTTGGAATTATGTACAAAAGCACATTACAGCGAAGATAGGATGCACGGTTTTTAATTATCTTTTACGAGATTTGGATTTGCCTGTCTATATTCGTACGTACTTCACCCAAGACAATGGCAATATGTATTAGAGATTTAGCACACAGATATCTTATGGAAGAATTTGATCAGTTTTTTGTGTGAAAAACAACAAAAGCGATGGCACGCACGATTTGTGCCCCACCGTTATGTATTACATGCTGAGACAGATCTTTAAAAAATATTTGTTTCTGGTGCATTAAACACAACAGCAATTAAAAATGAGGCGGCTAATCAGTCAAAAACAGCTGTATGTAAGATGTTGTCATATTGTTTACTTTGATTCATCCATAATTTGAATGCAAAATGGATGGGATTGCGCTTACCGATCACCCCTGCCGGTTACGTATTTACCTATCCACTCGACTCATGACCGATCGCATAAACACAAAAAGTGATGACGTAGTATGCACAGCGCATTAGGGATAGGGAAGGGAATCGAGATTGCTTGCAGACACTCTCTATTGTTGCACTACAAGCCTATCACATTACATTTTGATGGTGAAAACAGCACAACACAGTAGAAATATTCGAGAAATAAGTTTCTTGAGAGGCAATGTCAACAAATATTGAACATTAGAGGTGAGTATAAAGTGGTCTGAGACTCTACTCATGCTGCTGCGGACACGTTTAGAGTTGAGTGAGTATAAAGTGGTCTAAGACTCTACTCACGCTGATGCGGACAAGTTTAGAGTTGTGTGAGTATAAAGTGATCTAAGACTCTACTCATGCTGCTGCGGACACGTTTAGAGTTGAGTGAGTATAAAGTGGTCTAAGACTCTACTCACGCTGATGCGGACAAGTTTAGAGTTGAGTGAATATAAAGTGATCTAAGACTCTACTCATACTGATGCGGAGAAGCTTACAGTTGAATGAGTATAAAGTGGTGTAAGACTCTACTCACGCTGCTGTAGACGAGCTTAGAGTTGAGTGAGTATAAAGTGATCTAAGACTCTACTCATGCTGATGCGGAGAAGCTTACAGTTGAATGAGTATAAAGTGGTGTAAGACTCTACTCACGCTGCTGTAGACGAGCTTAGAGTTCAGTGAGTCGAGAACATTTAAAGTTGAGGTCTTTGAGGTGACTCCAGGTGAGGTTCGAGAAGATGATGGAGACGACGACCTGGTAGCTCTGCTCCAGACTCACTCTTCTCTCGTAAGTCTGAAACAATCAATGGTGGTCCAAATAACATTACTTGAGTATGAAAAGAGTAATATTTTATAGACATTTCCATGGCACTTTCCACAAAAATGTCAGAAATATTGAGTTACCAACATACCATATGCAAATTGATTATTATTTAATGTCTGGCCTACTTTTCATATAAACTTAATACACTGCCAATTTGGTCAAGCAAGAACAACTAATATTACCTGATGGTATCCAGTGTTAAATCCATGCATTAGTTGATTAGAAATGAGTATTTTGTCTTACACTTACACTTAAGGTTTAAAGGATATTTACAAGCTGGGCTTGATTTATTCCGTATCTGTCCTTTCCTTTGGCTTTCCAATATCTATCCAAGTTGGCCTTAAAGGCATTGGTGTCGACACTAACCATTTTAAGAGACGCATCTTCAGCCAACAATTTGAAGCTGGTCATTGGCTGAAACAAAACGGAACATCAAACAATTCATTAAATGGATGGACCAAAACCATTACATTACACTGGGTCAAAACCAAACCATTAGTTACACTGTCATCAACACCACCTACACTCTAGCCTACTCAACTCTAGTATGATAAATGATAGGGGGGGGGGGGTAGCGATGGACCAAAACCATTACATTACACTGTCATCGACATCGCCTACACTGTAGTAACTGTATGATAGGCTGTAAATGATACACTAAACTCCTCAATAAATACACTAACTTAGTCTTAGTACAGTCAGTTGGCCTAACACTACAAGTACAACACTCACTACATTTTTGCATTACACATTTCTTTTGGGTTGGTGGTGGCGTCGTTTCGCTGTCAGCCATCATTTCGTGCTGCGTGACTTCGTTTTGTTTGATCGCGGAAATGCGATTTTGTCATAACGCTGTTTCCTATTGGTTACATTACGACCAGACTCAGCGAATGAAAAACCATGTCACAACATGCTGCATACATATGCTGCCACCTGTTGAATATAGTGCAACCTAAATTTCAGTGATTACCCAACATGGTCACAGTCCGTAATATTTTCGTCCGTAATATTTTCATCCCTCACCGTAATACAATAATTTGAGGTGACTTTCCGGAATGATTCCAGACAATCCGGAATGGTAGGCAGGTCTGTGAAGGGCACCTTCACACCATCGTCTCCCTGATGACACACACATCAAACTACAAGTCTATTCAGAACATGTCACTTATCAGAATTAAAATCGAGTGCATGAAACAACAGGTAATAGATGACAAAACATGCCAGTGACATTGCCTTGTTGTGAACCAACATTAGCATTATTAATAATTATGATGGATGTAAAGAAGTTAGAAGTCAAATTAAATGCTGTTCGGCAGGAAATATCCATGGCAACACAGATATCAAACTACAAGCTTATAAAGAACATACATTGCCACTGAAGCTGCCTGGTTGTGAAGCAACATTACAGGGTTCCTTGAATGTAACGGCATTCCAGTTTCTTGGCTTATTTAAATATTTGTTTACATTACCTCTCAAGAAACATAAACATTTATGTTTTTGAATATTTTAGTCTTTGGCAAGGAAGTGTCTTTAGAGAGTGTCTGCAAGCATACCGATCTCGAATCCCTTCCCTATCCCTAACGCACTGCGCAATCGGTGTCGATTGTTGGAGATACGTAACTGTCAGGAGTGTCTGCATGACGGCGTTTCACGCGCCGCCAACATATTGTACATTTGTGCCCTTTTCAGCTGGATATGTGGTCCTAATCACAAGCTCAAATGGACAGACCATAATGCATCTAAATCATTTTGGAATTATGTACAAAAGCACATTACAGCGAAGATAGGATGCACGGTTTTTAATGGTAACGCCTTTTACGAGATTTGGATTTGCCTGTCTATATTCGTACGTACTTCACCCAAGACAATGGCAATATGTATTAGAGATTTAGCACACAGATATCTTATGGAAGAATTTGATCAGTTTTTTTGTGTGAAAAACAACAAAAGCGATGGCACGCACGATTTGTGCCCCACCGTTATGTATTACATGCTGAGACAGATCTTTAAAAAATATTTGTTTCTGGTGCATTAAACACAACAGCAATTAAAAATGAGGCGGCTAATCAGTCAAAAACAGCTGTATGTAAGATGTTGTCATATTGTTTACTTTGATTCATCCATAATTTGAATGCAAAATGGATGGGATTGCGCTTACCGATCACCCCTGCCGGTTACGTATTTACCTATCCACTCGACTCATGACCGATCGCATAAACACAAAAAGTGATGACGTAGTATGCACAGCGCATTAGGGATAGGGAAGGGAATCGAGATTGCTTGCAGACACTCTCTATTGTTGCACTACAAGCCTATCACATTACATTTTGATGGTGAAAACAGCACAACACAGTAGAAATATTCGAGAAATAAGTTTCTTGAGAGGCAATGTCAACAAATATTGAACATTAGAGGTGAGTATAAACTGGTCTGAGACTCTACTCATGCTGCTGCGGACACGTTTAGAGTTGAGTGAGTATAAAGTGGTCTAAGACTCTACTCATGCTGATGCGGACAAGTTTAGAGTTGTGTGTGTATAAAGTGATCTAAGACTCTACTCATGCTGCTGCGGACACGTTTAGAATTGAGTGAGTATAAAGTGGTCTAAGACTCTACTCACGCTGATGCGGACAAGTTTAGAGTTGAGTGAGTATAAAGTGATCTAAGACTCTACTGGTGGTCCAAATAACATTACTTGAGTATGAAAAGAGTAATATTTTATAGACATTTCCATGGCACTTTCCACAAAAATTTCAGAAATATTGAGTTACCAACATACCATATGCAAATTGATTATTATTTAATGTCTGGCCTACTTTTCATATAAACTTAATACACTGCCAATTTGGTCAAGCAAGAACAACTAATATTACCTGATGGTATCCAGTGTTAAATCCATGCATTAGTTGATTAGAAATGAGTATTTTGTCTTACACTTACACTTAAGGTTTAAAGGATATTTACAAGCTGAGCTTGATTTATTCCGTAGCTGTCCTTTCCTTTGGCTTTCCAATATCTATCCAAGTTGGCCATAAAGGCATTGGTGTCGACACTAACCATTTTAAGAGACGCATCTTCAGCCAACAATTTGAAGCTGGACATTGGCTGAAACAAAACGGAACATCAAAAATTCATTAAATCATTCAAATTGTTAAAATTGGGCATAAAACATACACAAATTCAAGCTAATAATAACATTGTGAAGGATGGATATTAGTTTTCCAATTTGTTATAAATAATTACTGACTGGAATATAATTTAAACCTCCCATGAATATTACAAAAGCTATGCAGCTGAACATAATTAACCCAGACTCTGATATTCCGGAAACCTTGCAATTCGGATATCATTTGATGGGAACATAATTTCCAAATGCTGATATATCCCCATGATGTGCATGGTTTGTTTATCCAGAAAACTTGGTAATCTCAGTTGAATTAAAAAGACTATCAGAAAGTCATGCATACAAAAGACATGAAAGTAAATAACTCTAAAGAAACCTATTGTTGTGGCTTCTAAAATGCATGGTCAATTGGTGGATCAGAGGACAATGGTCTAAACAAGCCATTCAAGCAACATACGAACTTAGCAAGATGTGAGTAGACCTTGATGTCTTGAAGGAGATACACTTACAAGACTCCAGTGTTAGCATATTAATACATAGATAATTCACCAACTGCTAAATGGTGCAGTAACAATTACCAGTTTACACCAACGCATGGTACATTTAGTACGCTCCATCTATCACAAAAGTGCAGTTACGATTACCAGTTTACACCAAAGAATGGAACATTTGGTATGCTCCATCTATCACAAGGGTGCGGTTACGATTACCAGTTTACACCAACGCATGGAACATTTGGTATGCTCCATCTACCACAAGGGTGCGGTTACGATTACCAGTTTACACCAAAGAATGGAACATTTGGTATGCTCCATCTATCACAAGGGTGCGGTTACGATTACCAGTTTACACCAAAGAATGGAACATTTGGTATGCTCCATCTACCACAAGGGTACAGTTACGATTACCAGTTTACACCAAAGCATGGAACATTTGGTATGCTCCATCTATCATAAGGGTGCAGTTACGATTACCAGTTTACACCAGCGCATGGAACATTTGGTATGCTCCATCTACCACAAGGGTAGTTACGATTACCAGTTTACACCAAAGCATGGAACATTTGGTATGCTCCATCTATCACAAGGGTGCAGTTACGATTACCAGTTTACACCCATGCATGGAACAACAGACAACTAATTTTCATCGGCGCCAACTGATGAACTCAATCTTCTCAGGTAGGAGAGAGGCCCTCCAGAAAAGCATATATATAAATGTAAATAAATAACTCAAAATCTTTTGTTTTGTTTTCTGTTCTGAAATACATCACCAATTGGTAAACCAGTGACCAATGGTGCACTTTTTTCATTTGTTAAAATCATTAGGCATATGAAGTATATATAAAAAAAAAAAATCTACAATATGCGTCCCTTTGTAACAATCTTCAATGGCTGGTGGACTATCCACTTAAAGTTAACTGCCACCATCTTGTATGATTACGCTGGGTTGAAATCGGTTAACGTGCTATTTGCTTTGACTTGAAACATGAACTTATGCAGGATGTGATAAGTTAGCACAAGGAAATGTGATATTGGGCCTGACTGGGCAACACATTGACTCTTCTGGATATGCTATTGTCGAATTAAACAGCTGTTGTCCTTATGTCACGACCAATTAAACAAATCAATATCACAACAAGTTGTGTAAAATTTGCTGTATTTTGAAACATACGAACTCTGTGCTTAGGTGATTTTCAAATTCCTTCCCCCATTTCTGTTTAATTCAATCTATGAGATTATCTTTGACAAGGCACTGCTTTGTGTAGCTGTAAGTAGCTTACCTGTGTATCAGATTGGTGAGTGGCTCAGTTAGTTTCTTCCCCAGTCTTGGCTCCAAGGGGGTCAAAGCCCCAAACTGTGAACAAATTCACAAATTCAATTGTCTAGCAACAAAATTATTTGCCATTTGACTGCTTTATGTGTCATCAAATTTATGCCTGTGTATCACGAACACAACAAAATACACACTTTATCATAAAACTCTCCTTTGAAGTAATCGTTAATACAAAATATATATTGCTATTCATTTCAACCTTTCCCTTGTACATCTGTACCTAGGATATATACAGTACATAATAAAATGTCACAACTAAAATGTAAATTAGCCACTTAAAAATCTTTTAAATTGTTAAAAACTTAATAAAAGTGTCCACTATTCAGATTCACAGTGATTACATTACTTAGATTACTTAGAAAATAAGCATAATCAATTATGATTAATTTTGCACGTAATCATCATTACAAAATATGAAACCTCACCAGGGTAGACATCATCATATTCCACAATGACCCAGTCACTAACAATAACATAACATGCATGTATTCTCGTCATTCACCAAAGATACACCACTATTGGCGGACTATCTTGTCAGGATTGGAGTGATCAGTGAACATTTGATTGGTCATCTTCACGTGTACAGTCAATTTTGCCGATTTTTGGGGTAGCAGGCACTTCATTAAAGTCATTTGTTTATAAAATATCCAATTGTTTTTTATCTATATGTAATCCTTCCTTCTGAAATTGTTATAAATTGTGTTTTTAAACATATTCTTCCTGCTACAGTAAACAGTAAACCAATCAGTAAATAGTTGTTGTCAATTCCATATAATTTTTGACATAACATTGACAAATATAACTTCACATATATTGACAATTTAATGTTTGTAATATTGAACACATATTTTGGGTGTAACAATAAGAGAGTTACACATAAATGGTATATTGCAATTGAGGACATTTGCAATGGTTTCATGGGTAAATGTTTCTCATGTTCTCTCAAACTTTCTGCAACTCAAAGTCCAATTTCCATTTCAGCTTTCAAATGACGAAAGATATGTAAACATATATGTTTTAATACAAATTTTTGATGATCACTTTAATTAATGTGTTCCCCATAGGTCACTAGTTTCAAGCTACCTATATATCCAGAATCACCATATCACCAGAACCAGAACTAGTATGATTCTAAGGACGTCACTCACGTTACATATCGTCACTCACGTTACAGATTTTAAGCTCAGATTGCATAAATTCTATAAGGCCTAGAGGCAAATTTGGTTTTGTTTTACATAAAACTTAGCTAGAAGAAGGAGAAACAACAGTTTCTGTGTATACACTTTTTGCTTTCAAACTTGAGATTAAAATATTCACATATTCGTCACTCACGTTACATGATGGCCACCAATAACACATCTAGCAAAATGCACTAATGTGGATAAGACATAGATGAATACCAACTGTGCATAACTAATTACCAGTATCCACTTTATTAAAATATATATTGTTTAACTTGGTGTACTGTAATATTAATATGGAAATGGGCCTAGTGTTTGTGGTAAGTTTCAGAGATAAAATTTAAAAATAAAAGCCTGACCATTCCAAATGGTCCTATTCATAATTACCAAGTAGCATTAGTGTGTAACTTTCATTTTTATTACACCCAACATGTGTACAATATCATACAAGTAATAAATTGTCAATATGAGAATATTTATTTTTCAGTGCCATGTCCAAAGTTACATGAAATTGCTCATCTATCAAATCAAACTGTGTTACCCCATTTTGTTTCAAAGACAATTGTTGTAGCCAGACCTGGGGCCGAAGTACTTGGTATTAAAAAAAACACCTTAAAAAGTGCACACAGAATTGTAACATGCCAGCAAAGTTTATGACCAATTGGAGCTGCCAGTGCAACATATTACATCAAGTGTCACCCAAGCATTCAAACAGAAGAAAGACATGACACAATAGTCAATACCGACATCGAAGTGGACGACGCACGAATTTAAGACACGCAACCATACAATGCCAATGTCAATGAACATCACTCACCAGCGCTTCTTCTCCTGCAGACCAGTTGTCTGATGCATCCGACGGGGCCTGTTCTATGTCTATGCCAAGTTTCTTGGAAAGTTTTGATCCCTGTCTTCCGACTCTGTTTGTGCATATATATTTGTTTTTTCGTACCACAAGTAGTGAAGTACAATTCTTCCAGCAAAAATGCCAACATGCTCCTTTGACAGTGACAGCTGCTCTGGCTCTGCCTCAGGCTCCGAGCCTGATCCAACAGGGACATGCCCCTCTCTTCTCGGTTCTATTACAAATGTTTGAACAATTGCAATGTCCAAGGTCAGATTGAAAATCCTGATGCTTTCTTTTACTTGCCATGATGTACTGTTGCAAACTAATAACACTAAATTAATTAATCCTTATCAACACAACACAATCACAAGAAGCAGCGAACGCTTGTATTGTGTTCCCGAGAACTATCCTCGCGCCAGGGGTCGCTGCTGCTCATTACGTCAGTGCCAGCCAGCTATACCCCCTGGCTGATCTCTTTGCGAAACTCTGAATTTAAACTTTAACTCAGATGAAACACATAATAATGTTAATTCACAGTTAGTCTGAATAGGTTTCAACCAGCTACTGTTAACATTTATCAACAGTATTATCAACCCGAGCAGACCAATGGATTTCCGTACCAGATTTTGGCAATGTTGATTGCTATGACGATTTTGCGGACGCCTGGTGGTGGCTTTGAGAAGACTTCACGCTGGTTGGTGGTCGGCTAGCGGGAATGCGGCGGGATAATGAGAACCAATTTTGATTAAATTTAGCGCACAGTTGTTGGCTCACACGAGAATATTAAAGTAACAAAAATTAAAAATGTAGGTCAAGTTATATTGAAGATCTTGGTCACCGAGCTTTGACCCGATTCACATACCTACCATTATATTGATGCCCATACTAGCCATAGCCTAGGGCATAACTCTGCTGTTAATAAAGCTAGAAAAGAAAGTAATACATCATTGGAAAGCAAATAAACAGGCACACATAGGTATTGTAAAATAAAAATATTATGTAAATAAAAATAACATATTTTTTATAATTTCACCTTTAATCTGAGATACCCAAAAATTGTATCCTCCCTTTTTTTTTATTTTTTTACAGTATCCTATAATATTGCAGAAGAGTTCCTGAACATATTAGAGTGGGCAAATAATATTTGTGTTCAGAGATACATTAAAGTGATTACACCTGGGTGAATTACCTTTGGTCTATAGATCAGTGGGTGCAACATTGAATTTTATTAGTTCACCTTTTTTAGATCACTTAACAAGCTGCTAAAGGGTACCTTCTAATGAAATGAGTATATACTGACGTGCTGTAGTCTCTCTCTTAACATGTATTCAAATTCTTTGCAGGGCCTCATATACTTTTTTGTGTCCTCTGGATAGTTTGTAGGTCCAACCAGTGTCAGTTGTCGGGTGAATATGCGTTGGTATATCACCCACATGAACATGAAGAGTGTCACTGTGTCGTGGGTAGCAATATGACGGTGATGGTCCATCTGGGTGAAGGAAGTTCAGTTCAACCTCTTTATCAGCTGGAATAACATCCATTACATATGCCACCCATCAGTTTCCATCATAGATGGCCGTCAGATACTCTCTGATATCCATGAGACTGAGACCATCACACTGGGCTGTCACAATCTCTTTTCTTCTTATGGAACATGTGAAATATATTGCTACTTCCAAGTGATTAAGTGACAATGGCTTGAAGAAGTGTAGCTTCTGTGTTCCTGCTATTGTTTTTGCTCTGCATATGGCTTGCAAGAAGAGTTGTTTCTTTGTAGTACTCTTCTGTGGCCGAAAAGTAGAATTTGATTGCAGGAAAATGGGCTGATGCAAATTCAAAGAGCTGCTGATGAGGTTTTTCTGGAACAGGTGCACAGTAATGGTGTCATGTATGTTACAGTCAGAAATGACAACATAACTAACATGTGACACACAGTCATTACCAGCTTCAAGATAGTAGCAAACAAATGGGTGCAATGTTGCCTGTGCATTATTCCAAGGGAACGATTGTGCCTCATCTTGCAGGACGAAAAGAGTAGTTTCCTGCAAAGTCACAGACAACAATAAAATGGCTTGGCTGAAGTGATTCACGAGTGTCTCTTAGACATGAAGACTGCTGTCTGCTTATGAAATCGTGCCACTGCAAGATTTCAAGTTGGGTGCAGAATTCATGAATCAAATCATCTGCACTGAGTTTCGTGATTGGTAGTGTTGATCGATCAGTAGTTATCCATTTTAAAAATTCAGTGTCCTCGATTACCTGCCTGTCAAATGTAATCCATAGTTATTCATTCAAATTACTTGAGTCACCACACACATTTTTGCAGAAAGCATTCGTGACTTGGTGGATTACATCGTAGTTGTGAAAGACAATGGTTGTAGTGAACCAGTGGGATGTGATCATTTTTGTTAAGTTTGCTGAGTTTTGCACCAACCAACATTAATTTTCCATTCTGATGAATTGTGCAAATGCAAAGTTACAAAGAACTACCCGGTAGTTGCTTTTGCTTATGGACTCATTCACCATGAACAAAGATGGAGACAAAGTCTTTTCTCTCATACAATAGAATAGAATGCTTTCACCAAATAGATGGTTTCAGAGGACAGGCTTTTTCCTGGTTTGGGATGTGGATCACTCATGATGCCTTTCTCTTTCATTAAATGTTTTGCTCTGTTTACAATGAGGTATGATGTATTGAAGAGTGTTGCTGTTTTCCGGATGCTCCAACTCTTTGGGATCACGGTCAACGATTTTATCTTTTCGCATCTCGTTTGTTTTCCGGAATTTGTCCTTTAAGTGTGCCATCATGTCACCAAAGCTTTCTCACCAGAAGTAGCTGTTTCCTCATATTCGAAGCATTTCTCTTGTGCAACTAACTTTAACTTCTTCACCACTGCTGTTAATTTTTGCACCTTTCTTGCAGCATAGGATTCCTGGCCTATCTTTCGTTTTGAGAGTGGGGATTCACCAAAAATATCCAATGATTCATTTAGTATTGACAGTTCATGCTCTTCAAAAACTGTTTCTTTATCAAATATTTGGCATTGATCAGATTCTTGGCCAGACATTGGTGCAAATGAAGAAGCAGGTGATGACGAAGTTATTTCAAGAAGTGATTCCAGCTTTTCACGACATTGTCTGCACAGCTTATGTTGTGTGGTCAAACCCAATGTTAGGTTCTTAAAACCAGTTCTGCAAAAACATTTCGCAAGTGTGTTTTCTTTATTTTATCCGGGTGCTATTTTAGTGGATCAGTACACCGTCACTAGTCACTAGTAGACTTGATGGTTACAGACTGACTAAATAGTTATTTCATAGCAGTTTCTGTAGTATCACGCACATGTGCAATGAATATGCATGAGTCTCATGTATTATCTCTCAGTCAAATGAAACTGAATCATCACACATGAAGCTGTGCAACTGTCAATACCATTCAATTTGTAATGCTTACCATATGTAATATGCAATCAAATTCGTTCATTTGTAATGTTTGAATGTTGCTCTATATGCCACCAATCACATAAAATTACAGACAAAGTAGACATGTACATGAGCATGATCTAGTCCCTCTGGTGGCTTATTGCATAACAATAATCCCTGGTGTATTGAATAACAATTAGATAATTATGAAGTGAGTTATCCTGTACCATCCTGGTACAATTTGTCATCCACGGGTGTACTCAATTTAATGTATCTCTGAACATTATCATTTGCCCATTATAACATTTTCAGGGATACTTCTGAAATAGTAAAAAAAAATCAAACAAATCGGAGGACCCTTTTTTTTGGGTATCTGAGGTCAAAAGTCAAATTATCACAAATATATTATTTTTATTCACATTATATCTATGTGCGCTTGTTTATTGGCTTTCCAATTATGTATTGCTTCGTTTTCTAGCTTTATTAACAGCCAGAGTTATGGGCATTATTGTGACAGTCAGTATGCGAATCAGGTCAAAGTTCAGTGACCTATATCATCAATAATACTTGACCTAGATTTTAAAAAGACAATTTATTTACATATTTTCATGTGAGCCAAAACTGTCCTAAATTTCATCAAAATTTGAGTCGGGTGATGCAAAAAATGCTGCTGAGACGTCGCAGTGTTTCTGTGAACCACATGCAATTCTGGGTGTAATGCCAAGTTCTTCTGCTTTCAGCTGGTGGTGACATCTGTGATTCCTGCATCATTGCTGATCAATGTACGACATGCTCGTACGGTTATATGCTTGATGGCACTACATGTTTAAGTAAGTGGATTACATTGTTGTGTGCAATACGTCGTCTGTATTATTCACGCAAAGACAAGTGTACATATTGCAGTCTGTGTGAGAGCTCATACTTTAAACTTACCTGACCCTAGAAGTTCTTACAACATGGCAAGGAAAATACATAATTTATACCTGCCAACTTTTTTTTGGAAATCCAGGAGATTCCTCGGGGGTTCAGCATGCTTCCCATATATCTCGGATCTTAACATTGGCAGATGGGGGTGGGTGCTGTTGGAGATTTTTTGTTGGAAATTCAGTGGTTCAGCACATCTTAGCACATCTCGCATGATGTCGCACTGTCTCGAATACGGGGGATGCTGTGGGAGATTTCAAGAGAAAATCCGGGAGATTTACCTATATTCCGGGAGACTCCCAGGTTTCATGGGAGAGTTGACAGATATAATAAATCATTAGCTTAGCTGTATAAATCCAAGGGAAAACAAATCTTTGGTGCCCGACCTAATATCTTGCTGTTAAAATACAGGGAATGTTGATTTCATATTGGTCTGAAGAAATTGTTGACGACATCTTCACAGCACAGATCAATGCCTCGTAGTTGTCTTGAACATTCTTGTGCACAGAATTGTTCCATCCTCCAATCATTTGCAGGGAAAATTTAATGCACATTTTGTACACAAAATTAATTTTGACAGAATGTTGAATACTGAAAATGGACCCGACTCCAAATGTGCAACACTTGGATCCTACCCCTCTTAAAATGCAGTTCATTTTGAGCTGAGCCCATCCCAAATTCCTGCATCCCACCCGCCTTGATAGATTGTAACTGGCCTATAGTCAGGTGGCTTAATCTTATAATTGTTCACATAATTCCACAATCACCTTTTTGGACCAGCGTTATATATGGCCATGACATTTCATTTTTCCGTGGGAGCCAAGCTGGGCTCCCTTTGTAACGGTCATATTGGACAAAACCAAGATGGCCACTGTTTGGAGTAAGGTTGTGCAATAAATCGAGAACCAAAAGTAGTAGAACCATAAATGAGACTACTTTTAGGCATTTTTGAGAATAATGAATTCATTTCCTGTGTTTTCTTAAATATTTGGGGTAAAGGTCACTTTAGTGAAGGTAAAGGTAAAATTTGCTCATAAATGCTCAAAAACTTAGGTTTATGCAGAAGGAACAATGCAAGTCAGGTATTGATTGAATTAGGCCAAATTAATGACATGCAATTTTATTGACTGTATATTGTTATAAATTGTTACATACACATCCATTGTGACAACGACAGCAAGCATGCCGGCCCCTGACTGCTAAGCACTACTATCTACTACGTACAATTCATCATATGTGTGTGGGTCACTCCACCAATATATACACTATTCACCACATGTGTGGGGGTCACTCCGCCCTGCAAAAAGTCACCCACTGTTAAAGGGGAGGGAGGGTGGGAATTCTAAACTTGATCAATAATATTACACGAACACACTCATCTAGCATACAGCACAACTACATTCTAACTACATAAATCGAAATCCAAATAAGCTGAATAAACGCTGTAAATACTCCCCAATAATTTTGAATGAATGAGGTCGATCCCGCTGCTGCTATTGCTTAAATACTGGTGTCTAACGCGCATGCGCGAGTCGCATAGCCTCGTAACCAAACATGTTATGAGCCAATAGCTACGCTGCATGTGTTGTTACTTCCACACAAAACGCAGTATGTCCCCGTTGTTTACATACATTCATTTATGCAGAAGGAACAACGCAAGTCAGGTATTGATTGAATTAGGCCAAATTAATGACATGCAATTTTATTGACTGTATATTGTTATAAATTGTTACATACACATCCATTGTGACAACGACAGCAAGCATGCCGGCCCCTGACTGCTAAGCACTACTGTCTACTACATACAATTCATCATATGTGTGTGGGTCACTCCACCAATATATACACTATTCACCACATGTGTGGGGGTCACTCCGCCTTCACTACATGTGTGGGGGTCACTCCGCCACCAGGTCACCCCAACTATATGTGACCGACCCCCACCAAACCGTTCGGTCAACCCCGTCACTGTCAGGGCTGCCATAACATCCTACTAGGGTATACGCATACTATGAGCAAATAATCAAGCATAAATCATGATATCTGAAGAAATCTGCCACTGTCAGTCTAAGCTTACCTGTTGCCATACACTACTAAGGCCATACATAGAGCTGCATCATTCATAACTGTTGAAATATTAGCTTTTGGCTCCGCCACTGTCAGAGCCTAAGCCATATCTCACTACGAGGGCATTCATAAATGTTGAAATAGTAGCTTTTGGCTCCGCCACTGTCAGAGTCCTGTTGATGATTCGATGATCTTACCGTGTGAACAGGGGTAGATTGATCTTACCGTGTGAACAGGGGTAGATTGATCTTACCGTGTGAACAGGGGTAGATTGATCTTACCGTGTGAACAGGGGTAGTTTGATCTTACCGTGTGAACAGGGGTAGATTGATCTTACCGTGTGAACAGGGGTAGATTGATCTTACCGTGTGAACAGGGGTAGATTGATCTTACCGTGTGAACAGGGGTAGATTGATCTTACCGTGTGAACAGGGGTAGATTGATCTTACCGTGTGAACAGGGGTAGATTGATCTTACCGTGTGAACAGGGGAAGATTGATCTTACCGTGTGAACAGGGGTAGATTGATCTTACCGTGTGAACAGGGGTAGATTGATCTTACCGTGTGAACAGGGGTAGATTGATCTTACCGTGTGAACAGGGGTAGATTGATCTTATAGATTGATCTTACCGTGTGAACAGGGGTAGATTGATCTTACCGTGTGAACAGGGGTAGATTGATCTTACCGTGTGAACAGGGGTAGATTGATCTTACCGTGTGAACAGGGGTAGATTGATCTTACCGTGTGAACAGGGGTAGATTGATCTTACCGTGTGAACAGGGGTAGATTGATCTTACCGTGTGAACAGGGGTAGATTGATCTTACCGTGTGAACAGGGGTAGATTGATCTTACCGTGTGAACAGGGGTAGATTGATCTTACCGTGTGAACAGGGGTAGATTGATCTTACCGTGTGAATAGGGGTTGATTGATCTTACCGTGTGAACAGGGGTCTATTTTTTATTATTATGTTCGAACTGATACTGAAAGACGAAATGGATTTCATGTAATGAAGGTCAACATAGATCAAGGTCAAAGATCAGTGTCGTTATTTATTACAGAAACTTCTGATTATGTACAACTGGGAATGTAACCCAGTTCATAGTAATAATACTATTATTCTAGAAATAGCAATGATATATCAATTAGATACACAAATTCAACGATATTTTGTTTCAACCGTGATTGTGAACATATAATTTTTAAATAGTTCAGAATCGTTGCTTCAATGATTCGGAACGAACCCTACAATGAATGTACCTAAACAATATCATTCATCATCCGACCATCCATCTATCCATTAGTAGAGGTTCAATGATTAGCATCTTTCCCATCATTGTTTAGGCAGCTACCTAGTGCCGTGCAATTAAGGCCTGCCCTGCAGTTCTTTCATGCAGCCACCATGTAGGAGGAGGGCACAAGCCATACTTGCATCGGCAAGAGTAGTCCAGAAAGGAAGCCATTGCTTGCTGCGCTCATCCTGTTCCCATCCCTATTCACCAAACACAGCGATTGCCTGGTGGCAAGTAGGTGACCGCTTCCAGATGAAACAGGCTTGGAACAAGTACCTCTTGATATGCTCGAAGAGGGCAGCCTGGGTCATTGACGACTGCCATTGGAGAAGAGTTGATGCCTTGCATCTTTGACAGTTGCAGAACCACATGTCTTGCACATCAAATCGCTCAATGCACTGCATGTGAACTGAGTGAAGGACTACGGATCTGCAGTCAGCGAGATCATCGTCTCTCTAAGGCCTGGCGTACTGTTCCATGCAGTCCACTACACAAAAGTTGACAATAATGTGTTGTATGTTGTTATGATATGTTAGTGTAAGGGGGGCGAGGTGGAAAGATCACTAAACATCTACCAGAAAGATGGTAATGAAATGTCTGCAATATGTGAATGTTATATGTTATGTATGTCTCTCTCTCTTCCTCTCTATCATTCTCCATCCCTCTCTCCCCTCTCTCCCCTCCTCTCTCTCCCCCAAGGTCTCTCTCCACCTATGTCTCTCTCTCTCTCCCTCCGTCTGCTTCCCTCTTCCTTTCTCTCCCTCGCTCTCCCTCGCTCTTCCTCTCTCCCCCCCACTCTCCTTGTCTCCTTTCTCTGTGTCACTCTCTCTCCCTCTCCCTGTCTCTATGGCTGATGTCTTTCTTGAGAGACTGTCATCTAATTTTCCTTGTTGTGACTGCTTAACTGATGTTTATTTGCTTGTAGAATGGGCGTCTGACTGCTCCAAGTGTTCTGTGGCAAACTAGTGTGACAGCGACTCTTGCAAGTCACCCTTAGTCTATGACAGTACTTCAAAGACATGGAAAGGTATGTACTGCATTCTACAGTGTTTGATATTAATATACATTCAAGTTCAACATTGGTTATTTGTTGTACGTTGTGCTGGTGGTGCAACACCACTAGACAAAATGGTGTGTTGTGTTTGCAATGATGTCCTTCGCTACACGTAATGGGAAACATCATCGGGAGTCCAACACAAACAACGGCATTGTTGGCAGAATAGAACAATGCACTCACAAAATTAAAAGTACTGTGCTGCAAATGCATATTGAAATCTATATCACACAGCTAATATATTGCAGAACAAAGACGAGCTGTACAGCAGAAACATGTAAATGTTATCCGGTTCCCTTGTAGATAAACATGCAACCTTCTGGCTGTATGTCGCAGTGGAACTGAGTGCTGCTGAGACGTCGCAGTGTTTCTGTGAACCACATGCAATTCTGGGTGTAATACCAAGTGATTCCTGCACCATTGCTGATCGATGTACGACATGCCCATACAGTTATATGTTAGATGGCACTACATGTTCAAGTCAGTGGATTACATTGTTGTGTGCAATACGCGTTCTGTATTATTCACGTCAAAGGCAAGTGTAAATATTGCAGTCTGTGTGAGAGCCATAAACAGACAACAACGTTCACACTGTGAATCAGGCAGATGTGTCTAAAGATGAGATTCTACTCCCATGGTTAAATCGTACCAGAATAATTTTGTTGTATTTTTGAATACTCGTCTGACACTTTAAACATACCTGACCCTAGACATTTTTACAAAATGACAAGGAAAATATATAATTTATACCTGCCAACTTTTTTGTTGAAGTCCGGGAGATTGGAGTGGGTGCTGTTGGAGATTTTTTGGTTCAGCACGTTTTGGCACATCTCCCATGGTTTCGCGCTGTCTCGAAGACAGGGGGTGCTGTTGGAGATTTCGTGAGAAAATCCGGGAGATTTACCAATATTCCGGGCGACTCCCAGATTTCACAGGAGAGTTGACAGGTATAATAATTCATTAGCTTAGCTGTATAAATCTAAGCAGCATAAGGGAAAACAAATCTTTGCTGTCCGACCTAATATCATGCTGTTAAATTACGGGAATGTTTATTTCTTATTGGTCTGAAGAAATTGTTATTGACATCTTCACAGCACAGGTCAATGCCTCCTAGTTGTCTTGAACATTCTTGTTCACAGGAATTTGTTCCATCCTCCAATCATTTGCACCTAAATTTAATGCACATTTTGTAAACAAAATTAATTTTGATGTAATGTTGAACACTGAGAATGGACCCAACCCCAAATGTGCAATACTTGGATCCTACCCCTCTTAAAATGCAGTTCATTTTGAGCTGAGCCCATCCCAAATTCGTGCATCCTACCCGCCTTCATAGATTGTAACTGGCCTATATATAGTCAGGTGGCTTAATCGTTATAATTGTCCACATCGTTCCACAATCAAAATTTTTGGACCAGCTTTAGATATGGCCATGACATTTCATTTTTCCATGGGAGCCAAGCTGAGCTCCCTATGTGACTGGTCATATTGGACAAAACTAAGATGGCCACTGTTCGGAGTAAGGTTGTGCAATAACTCGAGAACCAAAAGTGATAGAATCATAAATGTTAGGCGTTTTCCGCAACAACAGGTTTTTTCCCCGTTATTGCGGAGTACCAGTTAAGATATATTCAGTCTTGGAGTTGTTCGTTTTAAGTTTCATGCTTTGCATCCAGCTATTGATGTCTCTAATGCACCGTTCCATAGACTCGTGATTACAGTCCATAGAATTGGCGTTAAAACTACAGTACACCTGATGGTAATCAGCATACGCATGCACCAGCTTACCTTGCTGATCAATGATATGAAAAATAGGGCTAAAATACCCTGTGAATTCCACAGGACCGAGGCATGATCCTTGCGGTACTCCCTGATCAAGTTTAAACTGGTCAGACACCGTACCATCAATAATAATTGATTGAATTTGAAGATAAGATGAAAACCAATTTAGAGCTGTGCCTGATACACCAAAAGAACAATTCACAAAATGTTATGGTCCCCAGTATGAAAAGCTGACAACAAGTAAATTAAAACCAGTTGTGTGACCTTCTGTTGGGCCATGTTTAAAAGAATGTCACTCTGGACCTTAACAAGTGCAGTTTTAGTAGAATGTCCAGCTCTATACGCCAACTGACAAGGTGGCAAAGGAAATCCACATTCTGAATGAAAGCAAAATTGGTCTACAACAGCCCATTCTGTTAATTTAGAGATATACTGGAGATTCGATACAGGGCGCAGACATGGGGTTAAATGCAAATGCATTTAAATGCATTTAAATGCGACTGATCCAGTGTTTGCATTTGAACATTTGGAGCCAAAACTATTTGCATTTAAATACATTTCAAAAGTATTTGAAAAATCAAATCCTTATAGCATTTAATTATGTCAATGAAAACTGTTATCACAGCTGTGCTTAATTAAATTGTTGCTTGGTCTGAGCAGTTGATACAGGTCACTCATGTTACTTATGTGATCACCAACGCATGACATTCACTGAGAAAAAACTGGTCTTCCTATAGCTCTTTTATTAGTTGACCAACTGCAGCTAGTTGCATGCTTTGATCATTAACTACCTGGGTCATTATCAGATGGATGATCAGTGTATCAGCTGGCCTGTGACAGGGTCAGCATAGCAAACATTTAATTAACAGTGGGTGGCTTAATCTAATTTTATTGGAAGACAATGCATCAGTGGGCCCAGGAAATGAAAAACAGGATTAACCTGTCACAGGGGAAAATTGAACAATGTGTGATCAATTATAGCATGGTACTATTGACTCAATGAACTTAATTCTGGATAAACAATGGTTAAGTATAGCTAATTTTTGTCATGATTTATTGTGCACGAGCACGGGGACGTCAAGAGAATTAGAAAAGTATTTGAACAATATTGAAATACTTTTGAAAAGTATTTGCATTTGCATTTGACATAAACAAAATGTATTTGCATTTAAAATGTCAAAACTGTCTGTCAGGGCGATAGTTTTTTGGAATAGGATCCAGTCCTGCTTTTTTAAGCAGTGGCTCTACAAGTGCAGTCTTCCATTCATGTGGGAATTCCCCAGCAGCAGTGGAGCAATTGATGATGTGTGTAAGGAATGGCACAAATTCCTCAATATACTATTTGACCAATTTGGTTGGCATGGGGTCCAGAGTCCAGGGTTGTCTTAGATTTCATAACCAACTTGTGCACATCATCATCAGAGACCACAGCAAATGTATCTAAATTATCACACACACACACCTTCTCTGGTTTCTGATGATTTTATGTTAGGTTTTGCTAGGCAACATATCATGTGCTGGATAGGTTAATTGTAGCGTGTTCGGCCAGTACTGCCAGAGGGTTCACATTGGTTGTTATGCTTCAGGCGGCGTGTCTAACCTGGATGGCATGACATTTGGTAAGCACGAGAAGATGCTACAGGGCTGTGTCAGCAACCTGTACATCCAGGGCAAGGGAATCCTGGACATCACCACTGATGCTGTCGGATTATGTCATGGCGCCCTGACACCCCTCATTGCTGTGGCTATCCAGTTGCTACAGTGTTCTTGTTTCTTTATGTTTTGGGGCCAGTGTTGGAGACAGTATATTCGTAACCAAAAAATCTATTATTATGTCAACTTTATTAGTTTTGTTAACAGAAATGTAACCAATTAAAATTATATATTTTGGCTGGTTGATACTTGATTTGAAACTTATTAACACAACAACAAGAACAAGAAAGTTTATTCGGCTGGTTGATATTTGAAACAAAAGAAGTTTTGTTGTCATTTGGTTAAAAAATGTCTATAATAAAAATATCTATTATATGACTGATGAAATTATTAAATATCGAAAATCGTGAGAAGTGGCAAACGAAATGTCACGAAGGTGAATGCCTATGCAACAGGAAGAGAGATGTTGGAGTATTGGTTGGTTGGTTCTGCTAGGCCTGATGCTGTAATATGTAATGCTGAAGAGTAGATATTGACTTAGGCAGCGTAGCCAAATCAACCAAAGAGAAACACCCGCTGTATTTTCAATGTTGCAAACAGCATCTAGACAATGTAAACTTGTGTGTAGCTACAGTGATATGAAATGTGTAGATCAGGTCTATGCGAAACAGGAGGTTAAATAATGTCTGAATGAATTGTACCGTTAGGCTGTAGATATGAATTCTTTGTAATTTTATTTTATTTGTACACGTTTTCTAGCAGTAAGTTGTCCTTGAATGTTGAAGGTCAGATTCACAAAGCAATGTTGATATGATGGAGTAATAAGGTAATTATGTGCAATCATACCACTAGATCATGCCTACAAAAATGATGGTCTAATACAAAATATTTAGTGTCCGCACATATCAAATATGCCAACTACAAATATTGAATATTTTTCCACACAGAAAAAGAGTTGTAGGGGAAAGAAATCTTGTGATGTATTTCATTAGAAAGTGCAACATTTCACGTGTCCCATGCCTGCTTTTGTAGAGTTGGATGAACCATGTGTGGTTTAATGATATCTATGTTTAAAATACACCATTGTTGCCTTATATTTTAGATGCCAGGATGTAATATTAAAAATGTCAAAAGCATGCGGTAATGAAACATTAGGTTTAAGTAGTAAATTATTTAAAGATTTATTGACATGCTCGTCTAGCTGTGGATATCTGACCTGGTGAAAACTAGATGCTCATTGGTTCTAAGATGAAAACAGTTGATGGTGTGTACATGTACATTTAGCTGGGTAATGTTGGATTTTCTTTCATATTGGGGGTAACAAGCAAAGTTCACACGATTCAAATATGTATACTACCAATAGTAAGTTGTGTATTATTTATTTTGATATAAAGAAACACAATGTTTCCTCAACAGGAACATTATTTTGTTGTTCCCTAACTTGAACTTGTTTCAAACATTTGACATTCAGTAACACTGTCTTTTAAAATTTGTATTTAACATCTCAAGGTGGGAATAACAGTACAGATGTTACTGGCCACGTATTGTTGAATATAATACACCTTTATGGTAAACACATCAAGACCTGGCATTATGTTAATTAAGCAAAGAGCAAGCCGATTCGTACTTAAATCTAGAGAAGTGTAAACAAAAAGACTGGTCACTCATTACCTCTGATTGTGAGGTAAAGTAAAAGAGAAATGCCTGTTTTAATACACAGGTTTGTCTGAAAATATTGTTGTCATATGGATTACCACTGCCTAGTATTATTCAGCATGTGTGTACATGGTTATAGATGTGTCAATAAATTTGTTACAAAAATGTTATCTTCTTATGCCAAGTGTTCGTATGATACAGTAAAACCCCGATAACCTAGAAACTATAAAGTCAGGACATAATATACCTTGCAAAATGCATGATTAATTTCTTTCAAAATCCAGACAAATACATTAGTGATTAACGCACATACTGTATGAAGCATGTCAGTTCAGATTGCACAACCAACAACAAAAGTACCTGGTAAAAACAGTTTGGTATTATCCAAAATTCTGAAAACAACTACACATTTAAAACTTGCAAAATTGACTATTCCATTACAGCAGTACACATCTGCGTACTGCACCTATCCTTGGCAAACACCCCAGAAGATATATATATCAGCAGAATAGCCTCTCATACTAGAGTACAGTTGTAATTGTCGAACATTAAGCATGTGGTCGCCTGCTGACATCTTTCTGTTGAAACCATGCAAGATGGCTCCTTTCCTCCAGCCATCTTTTCACTGCATAGCACATAGGCAACATTTGCATCACATGTTGGTGTGCTATGATATATACACATTGGCGACATTGTGGGTGAAATGTTATATTCACGCCCTCTTCACGTTGAAATACTCCCTTGTTGATGGGTTTTCTCTGAGAATTTAAAACTCCTTCTGTACAAATTCCTACATTTTCATCCCACTTGGGTTCCACCCTTGTTTTCACGACTGAGTCAGCTCAGCCTTCTGAAGTTTCTTCCTACCTACCTGCCATTACCATGTTATATGTGGCATGCTAATTTGCTGTGCTATTTCCAATAGTTGTTTAAGTGGAATTAACTTGGCTTAGATGGAGTTATTGTAAACGGCTTAAGTTATTGAATGGAATAAATGTGTGTGCACAACCAGTAGTGTTTGGATATGGAACCACAGCAGGAATCGAACCTGCCACACACAACACTGAAACACTATTGTCATAAACAACACAGTTCAACAGTTCAACAAAATAAAAAAATGACAGTATGTCTGCATTTACAACACAATACTCTAACAGCATTCAGTCACAAATATATTGTTTATATTGTTGGAAAAGTCATATGGTACATACACGTATCTGAAATTTGATAAACGAATGTTAATGTTTCACAAAGGAGATAATATCATATGTTTGTATCATTTGACAGAAAAATAATACAATCTATACTTGTTACGAAACTATGTGAACAAACATATAAACCGATTTGTTCAGTGTTCAGCTCCCAACTGTATATATCTTCATTTGCTATATTAAGCCGCCAGCCGACTCCTGTAACAGAAAACCAAATTCGTATTACATATTTGAAAAATTAAAAATTTATTTTTAACTGACAGTTAACATAGGGGCCATCTATAAAGTACGGAGGGAGTTCTGTTGGCAAGTGTGATCAAGCATTACATGAATGTGGGGGTCTCTGCATCAGTCTTACTAACAAATTGTAATATTTCCAAAATGTATTCCAAAAGCATTATAAAAAACATCTACAACCACTAGAATGACACCATGTGTGTGTATGTTTGTGCATGTGCGATCGAGTGCTTGTGTGTGTGCGTGACATGTGTCCCTGTCCACTGTGTATAACAGTCAACTTTCAACATCTCTAGAGAGGCTTACTTAAGGCAATCTTATCAGACTACCCTTGATGTTATCTGCTGAGGGAGTAGAACGATGTCACATTGTGCAGGTGACTTATGAAAGATCCTGCATTGCCATCTCCTCTCTAAATGCCCTCCTAGGAGAGAGAGAGCCAATATACTTTTTGATGTCAGCAGGAGAGTTAGGCACAATAAACATGCCTCTGCAATCACTTCTGAGGGAGTAGAATGATGTCACATTGTGCAGGTGACTTATGAAAAATCCTGCATTGCCATCTCCTCCCTAAGTGCCCTCATAGGAGAGAGAACCAAGATATTTTTTGATGTCAGCAGGATAGTTAAGCACAATAAACATGCCTCTGCAATCAAATATAGAAATAGGACCAGAGCAGGTATGGAGACAACAAATAAGGAAGACGTCATTCTAAGCATACTGCTACACAACAACTATGATAAAGTCTAGGGAGGGGATATTTATGCCATAATAGTTTGTCTAACTGGGCAACATCTCAGGATTTCAGTTAGGTTGGAAGTACATTATCATTTAATCAGACACTCCGGATGTTGACATACACATCTTTCGAAACGGTGTACACAATGTTAGTGATCGGCAGTTACAATGGTAAAATATAGCCTAAAACGAATTACAATTTACATCCACACATGTGATATAGTTACAATTGAACCTCTGTTTACGGTCCCCTCATTAATATAGCCACATTGCAAGTTAGGTCATCCTAGGACAGTACCAAATTAGTTCCATATATAGTGCAAAGTATAGGAAATTAGTCCCACTAATATGGTGACATTCATAATTAATTAATATATATATATATATATCCGTCGTACAGGGGAATGTTGATTCATATTTCACGGCGTACAGGAGACCGTTGTTTTAAGTAGACAGGAGCCAGTCTCCTTAAAGATGTTATTGCGCAACTAATGCGTTTTATTTTACAATTATCCTTGTTAATGTCAACAGTTTAGACATGAAGGAAATAACTTGTGCCATTATTAAGAATTTTATTTTACATTTTGGGTGATTTTGAGCATGTTTATTCCAGAGCTTTATATATATATTGAAGTCAATAGTGGCACCAAAACTAAAAAAAATGAAGACATATCGTCAGGACCTGTTGACCTCCATCCTTGTGTCTTCAACGAATTAACAAATAGCATCATCACCCCATTATCAGTCATATTTAACATATCACTCACAACAGAATAACTATCCACTATGGAATAAAAGGGAACATTCTTAACTGGGTTACAGCTCAGCTGGCCCACAGAAGACAATGAGTAAGAGTAAATAACACATTTTCAAATTACCAGGAGGTAATCAGTGGAATACCACAAGGATCAGTGATTAGCCGCCTTCTTTTTGTATATTCACAAATGATTTACTTGATGTGACAAAGCTCTCATATTTTCTTGTTTGCGGATGATATGAAGCTCTTCAATCCTATTTATACCGAAGAGGACTGCACAAAACTGCAACAAGATCATATTTCTGCCGAACGCTGGACAGATACATCACTTTTGTAATTCCATCCAGAAAAATGTAACCATACGAGAATTGGATCATCATCCACAAGGGATAAAGGCCATTCACTGGGAAGCAATCAGACAACACTTACAAGTACCGAAAAGGTGAAAGATATTGGAGTCACTTTCGATTCACCGCTTAATTAAGATATGGAGTCCTTTCTTAATGGAACCTATTACAGCTCTTGAAAATGTTCAGTACAGAGCAACCAAATTAATTCCTGGTTTCAAAGACCTTGAATACAAAGAAAGTTTACAGAGTCTGAAATGTTCAACATTATCATAACGTTGCCAAAGATATATGATTGAAATGTGTAAGAAATAGGGAAATATAATCCAGCAGTCTCATCCAATTTTTTTAGATTGAGGGATAATGAAGCACATACGAGAGGGCACCACCTAAATTTTTTTAAAGAAAGATGCTGATTAAATATTAGAAATAGCTCATTTATATACCGACGCACAAACGTATGATACAGTCTCCCACTGTCTGTGGTTGACGCTTCACCGGAGCATTCATTTGACGCAAAAATATATAAATTATGGTAACATCACCCTACAAAAACTGAATATACTGCCCCACAACTATCATGGATTGTGCCAGACTCAGACGCCGGCACGTAAGAGGCATAGGCAGTAAAGCCTAGTCAAGCAAGAAAAGGGCCTGTAAGAACCTGTAAGATGTTATTCACTTTACTTTTCAGGTATTGAAAATGGTCCAGCAACATTGAAATTCATTTTGGCAAGACAAAAAGAGAGAATCAGGAAGTGGGAGACACTTGAGCCGTTACTGCCTATGATACAGAGCTAACTGCACCAATGATTGGCTCGGGACATCATTCGGGAGCTCCTTACAACCCTACTCTGGAGAGTAGTGTCACAATCCTTATCTCTCACAGTTGACCCACTACCGTGTGGTTGTGCCCTGCAGGGGAGGGAAATATCGGCCCCCAAGCCTTCCCGGCGTTCCCATAACCGGTGTGGTCATCCATGCCACGTGATATAACCCTATATATTGAGCACGTCAAGCTGCAATTAACATAGACAAATTACCTGCTTTTATAACCAGCCAAACACAGTCAGGCGAAATATGTGGTGTGAACGTCAACTCTAATTAATCTTACATATCTACACCTAGTGAAGTTACTTATTCGTTATAATGATATTAAAACTTTGGTCATACGTCATGTTACATGATATGATGCAATAAACATGTGTATATATGGCATAAATATTATTACTAATCAATTATATGTATTATGATGTATGCAAGTTCATGGATAGTTTTGGTTGAAGACGATAGGGGGCGAATCCAATATGGCCGCACACCGTGGGGAAACTTCCTTAAGTCAAATCATATTTATTGTGTATGTATTATACTAACAACGGTTCAAGCAGAATACACATGGTGAATTAAAAACGAGGAGAGATGGTGTGAGAACTTATGTTAACTCTGCTGTGGTGCGTTGCGTTAATAAATATTTCAACTAGTGCATTTATTTGGAGTGCCTTAAGTGACCATACATTTGTTTCTAATACTTTGTTGACAGCCAAATAATCTAACCATAATTTGCCAAGCACAAGCGTGTACGTATTTGCATTGTGATAGGCAAGATGTACTATGAACACATCACGCCAGTGCGTATGTATGTGTCTGTCTATATATGTGTCTACATTACAATACAATACAAAAGTAACGTTTAAACACAATAGCCATGTTGTTTTCTTGCGCGCGCGTGCCTGCCGTCGTGAATAGACTACTCAACAATAACGAATTTCTTGTTGTATCCAAAGGTAATATATAGAACAGTCTACAACTACTTGCCGTTGTAAACATCCAAAGTCCCTACCTTCCTTCTGATGGCGCTGTTGCAGCCATCTTGCAATGGCTATCCATTCACGCTGTCTTTTCCGGCATTTGTTTTCATGTCCTATAGTTTGTTCCACAGTTGAAATCATCTGTTGCACGAAGCACCATATCGAGCGTCAAGCGAATATTGTTTGTTACATACATATAATGCGACTGCATCCACGCAAATCAACCATCCACCAGTTATGTCGGTGTTATACTGAAGCCCGTCGTGTCACCTATATTTAACCACTGTATTCCCATTGGTCGTTTTACGCTTCTCAGTCACACGTGTATAACAACTGTCATGTGGAACTCGACAGAGGTAGTTATATTAAGAAGGTCCATTGTTGGCTCGCACGTGATACCTAGCATGTTCACCGATAGTTGAATCAATGCATTGTCTCTGAGGTAATACGCCATGACATTGTTTGTGCATGGACGAAGCACAGTTTTGCATGTATATAGTAATACCATTGTCATTCGTGTTAAATGTGCAAAGATCCATGACCGTACCCAATTACCAGTAGATGCGAGAGAGAAAGAAAATGTGTGTGAGAGAGAGAAAGAGAGAGGGGGGAGAGAAAGAGAGAGAGAGAGAGAGAGAAAGAGAGAGAGATAGAGAGAGAGAGAGAGAGAGAGAGGAGAGAGAGAGAGAGAGAGAGAGAAGAGAGAGAGAGAGAGAGAGAGAGAGAGAGAGAGAGAGAGAGAGAGAGAGAGAGAGAGAGAGAGAGAGAGAGAGAGAGAGAGAGAGAGAGAGAGAGAGAGAGAGAGAGGAGAGAGAGAGAGAGAGAGAGAGAGAGAGAGAGAGAGAGAGAGAGAGAGAGAGAGAGAGAGAGAGAGAGAGAGAGAGAGAGAGAGAGACGGAAGGATGGCGAGAGGGACGGAGAGAAATAGAGGAGGGAACTAAGGACGGAGAATAGGACCGACAGAGAGGGGAAACAGGGAGAGCGACGGGGAAGATAAGGATGGAGGGGTAGAGTGGGGAGTGAGACGAAAAGGTAGAGGAGGGGACGGGACGGGAGAGGAAGGAGTTGGGAAGGAGATGGAGAGGAAGATATGCGGATGGAGATTTACAATAAGATTGACAATGAGTTTTATTTTCTTACGACCCCTTGCGGATTATGAGAGAATGTTCTCTCGGAAGTACATTTTAATAAAACATATTCTATTCTTAAGAACATCTAGACTTCTATTGTATACATCATATTTCAGGGAGGGAGGGGGGAGGGGGAAGGAGGGAGGGGGAGGAAGGGAGGGAGGGAGGGAGGGAGGGATAGAGGGAGAGAGAGGGAGAGAGAGAGCGA
>OZ023215.1:25665598-25733098 GCA_963995525.1 Escarpia spicata
GAAGCAAAACACATTCAGTGACCTTACTGTATTAAGTGTTTTCGATAATTGTATAATCAGTAGTTCAAACCAAATAATGTAAAATAATATAAGATAAAATAAACCTCTTACTATACATGTATTGCACAATTTGAACTCATTTACATGTAACTACATCACTAGTAAATTAACTATGTGCTACAATGTATTTTTTTATTATCCGCTATTCACACTATTGACATTGAATTTGTTACATACACAAACTTTGTTATGAACACATTAATAAATCTGGAAAGATCTGTCAACTGTTTCACATTATGTACGTTAAACATCTGGTTCATTTTCAAAGTATTAGGTCTGATTCAAAAATATTTCTTTATGTATTTTGTTCTTTCTTCTACCAGTGATGGACATATAAGTACATCATGATATTCATCACCTTGGTGTCCATTATTGCATAAATTACAGAGCCTCTGAGCATTTTCATGGAGATACTGATCAACAGAAATAGGTAGTTTTTGATTTCCACAGCGAAATTTACATTAACTTGATTCTGTCAGATGGGCTCAAGTAGATTAAATACTTCTCGAGCCCTATTTCATTTTAAATATTCTGCAATTTAAAATCAGCCTATTTACATGAATCCTATGCCATGCTTGTCTGTTTTATGTCTTTCTTTTTACGTTATAGGGTATGCTTCAATACATTTGTATTTACATTTCCATGATCATGCCACATGTTACATAATAAACATCCATCAATGACATTGGGAGGGAGGGAGGGAGGGAGGGAGGGAGGGAGAGAGAGACAGAGAGAGAGAGAGAGAGAGAGAGAGAGAGAGAGAGAGAGAGAGAGAGAGAGAGAGAGAGAGAGAGAGAGAGAGAGAGAGAGAGAGAGAGAGAGAGAGAGAGAGAGAGAGAGAGAGAGAGAGAGAGAGAGAGAGAGAGAGAGAGAGAGAGAGAGAGAGAGAGAGAGAGAGAGAGAGAGAGAGAGAGAGAGAGAGAGAGAGAGAGAGAGAGAGAGAGAGAGAGAGAGAGAGAGAGAGAAGAGAGAGAGAGAGAGAGAGAGAGAGAGAGAGAGAGAGAGAGAGAGAGAGAGAGAGAGAGAGAGAGAGAGAGAGAGAGAAAGTAGCAGAGGCAGAGGCACAGGCACAGGCACAGGCAGAGGCAGAGGCAGAGGCAGAGAAAGTAGCAGAGGCAGAGTCAGAGGCAGAGGCAGAGGCAGAGGCAGAGGCAGAGGCAGAGGCATAGGTAGAGGTATTTATGGGAAGGCAAACATACAGTCAGCAGGCAGGTTGGTAGACAGACAGATAGACAGATATGTCGACAGACAGACAGACAGGCAGGCAGGCAGGCAGGCAGGCAGGCAGGCAGGCAGGCAGGCAGGCAGGCAGGCAGGCAGGCAGGTAGACAGAGAGACAGGCAGACAGAGAGACATGCAGGCAGACAGAGAGACAGGCAGACAGAGAGACAGGCAGGCAGACAGAGAGACAGGCAGGCAGACAGAGAGACAGGCAGGCAGGCAGGCAGGCAGGCAGGCAGGCAGGCAGGCAGGCAGGCAGGCAGGCAGGCAGGCAGGCAGGCAGGCAGGCAGGCAGGCAGGCACCTGTACATCCAGGTATATAGGCAAACAGTATAGAGAAGAGATACCGAGAGATACAGACAGGGGCAAAGACTGACGCAGAGATTGGCAGATAAACATTCAGCCAGCAAGCAGAGAGACACACAGACACACAGACAGACAGAGAGACAGACAGACAGACAGACAGACAGACAGACAGACACAGACAGACAGACAGACACAGACAGACAGACAGACACAGACAGACAGACAGACAGACAGACAGACAGACAGATATACATCCAGGTAGATAGGCAGACAGTAGAGAGAAGACATGCCGAGAGGTAGAGATACAGACAGGGGCAAAGACTGAGGCAGAGATTGGCAGATAAACATTCAGCCACCAGGCAGGCGGACAGACAGACAGACAGACAGGCAGGCAGGCAGGCAGGCAGGCAGGCAGGCAGGCAGGCTGGCAGGCTGGCAGGCAGGCAGGCAGGCAGGCAGGCAGGCAAGCAGGCAAACTGACAGGCATAGAGACAGACAGTCAGAGAAACATACAGGCAGAGAAGGAGGTAGGCCGGAAAGCAGCCAGGCAGGCACACAGGCAGACAGGCAGGTAAGCAGAAAAACTGGCGGACAAACGTACTAACAGACTTATAGACTGACATTCTAACAGACAAGCACAGAAGATGGAGGAGAGAGAGAGGGGAGAGAGAGAGGGGGGGAGAGAGTTGGAGAAGGGGAGACGGAGATAAAAACACACGTATAGAGACAGATAGGGGCAGGGAGACAGAGAGACAGCGTGCTAGTTGCGACTACAACATCGCAACAGTGTAGTCAAGCAACCAACGCTACATTGCTAAGTTGCGTCGGCTGTTCTAATATTAGAGGTGCTAATTAAACATCATGTAATAATCAGTCACCCTATAGACACTTGTCTGAACTTGTACATACAAAGAGTCGGAGAAACATGTTTTAGCTAAGTACTTCTTTTAACTAGTAACTATCACATTATCTAAGGTCTAACATATGCACACGACATACCTATATATCACAATAATTAGTTAAGATGCTTGCTAGATATGTAAGTCGTCTGTAAACACAATTGAACATACGACACAACACTGCTACACTCGTTATACCATAGCTGGCATGCCCGAAGTGACGGTTAATGGGGCAACAATGTACAATTTAAATTATGCATTATTCTAATAATATCACTATTATATATTACGTGTAAATATGAAGAAAAATATAACTCACCAGACCGGGTATATTGATACTCGTAATACGGATCCGAGAGAACTGTACGTATATCTTTGTGGACACGTCCATGGTCCCTAGCAATCTGCGAGTGGGTGTGGCTCCAGCTACACTACCCGCGTCTGGCGACTGTCATAACAATAGCCTATGCAACCGCTTGCACGAAACAATTCCGCAAGGGTTACATAATATATTACACTTGTAGTGTTGCAGATTCTGTGTGGGGTCGCACATGCCAATTAACCGGCCCAAAAGTCAACGGATTATATCCCCACGAACATTATTATTTGTAAGTTTACAACTTCATAATTAACTACTTTCCAAACTTGTTTTTTTCCGGTTTATTATGCTATTACATACAATTACCACTTTCGTGAACTGCACGCATGATTTGATTTTGACTAATAATTTGTTTTGATTCTATAATGTGTTTCAATCAACATTCAATAAATACTAATTAAAATTACTGCCGAATATACTAAAAATCTCAGATGTCATCAGACATAGAAGACTCCGGTAACTTGGGCATGTGTCGTATACCAAAAGAAAATCCCCTGAACGTTGCTTTCATACAAGCTTTTTGTGTATTAGAAGGTTTGTTTTATGAAGCGCAGTATCCAGTCCTAATAATCTCTGTATGCGCTTTACATTTTACCCCTGGCGCACATATTTCTTCTTACACCTTTATGAGAATAAATGATTACTTTGGTGACACAAATATTAAATAAATTTGCGAGCGCGCGTACAAGGATGCGTTATGCAACGAGACCATAAAATATTGTGTTTCCTGTAAACTGTTAAAGATGAAAGGACAGTTACTTAATAAAATATCAAAGTGTGTATTTATGATTTAGTAGACACCAAAAGAATGGACTGATGTTTTAAAACGTCAACATACCTATAAATAGTGTAGACTATATTTAATAATGGATGCCTTTCTAACCGTATTTACGCAGACGTATAGGTCTAGCTAGTGCCATACTTATAGAAAAAACTTGACAGAGGGAACTAACGATACGTAGGGCGAAAAACACAACTAATTGTTATTTGTATTGACAACGAATAGGAAAATATTGTAACAACTAAAACATGGTCAGAATCGTATCAATGTTCAGTGATCAACTGAATATAAACAGAAGTACGGACGCCAACACAATTACAAAGACACGGTCCTACCTTCCGAGCCGGTTGTCCGGAATCAGCAGTCAGAATTGTCATCGGGCAGCTGGGTCGCGTCGTAAACGAGACTTTGGAAAGTCAGCGTTGATGCTCCACCGGGTATCCTTTTAGGCCGGTGATTATATCAATGCTGGATGGTAGTGGCGAATCCGAGCTCTGGGTGCAATTAAATTTCCCCGCACTGTAATGAAGAAAGACGCTGGATAACCCACAGTGATATCGCAGGCCGGTGTTGGAGGTTCACGACATTCACACCCCATATACCATAACATTTTCTGTCTTGGGCCTGGTTGGCAGAGAATGACAGCTTATAGCTTGTAATGCCAACCAAATGTTGATAGGCCAGTGGTAGGCCAAGCATCGGAACTGCCATTGTTAGACCAAAATTGGCCCCATCTTAACCCAATGTTTGCTGCCAACATTGGCCCAATATAGTAACATACATTGGGCCAATACTGGCCCGAGTTGGCCATGAGTTCAGTGAGCCCCCGGGAGCTCTGGTCCTTGGTTTTTTCATCGGCGTTCGGGGAGCTCGGGTCCGTGGGGCACGTGACCCAGTCTGGGACGGGTCCATAGAGGGTAATCTATGGGAACCTCCAATTGTACCCTCCCCCATTCAACCAAGCTCAGAGGCGCATAAAAACAAAATAATTGGTCAATCTGAAAATCCATAAGCATTATTCGAGTTGTCAAAATATGGGGTCAAGGCGCTAGGGAGCTATGGTTCTAAAGATAAGTTTTTAAATGCATGACGACAGAATTTTGTAATATTTTCAACTGATCTAACACTAAGATGGAACCTATTCCAAAGAGTTGGTGCAGCAACAGAAAAAGCCCTAGTTTCAATGTTAGTGTTGACTCTAGGAACAAAAAGTAGGCACGAACTAGATCATCGAAGCTCTGTAGGTTTTCTTACAGGAGTAAGTAGTGAATGCAAATAAGATGGTTGCTTACTGGACAGTGCCGGGTATGTAATGGTACAGATGTTAAATATTATACGATATCGTACAAGAATCCAAAATGCAAAGACTTCAAAAGTGGTACAGAAAAACGAGCAGATCATCTTGTAACTACAGAAGTTTTCTTCGTCTTTGTTTTCTTCTTATTATTATTATTATTACATCGCTTTATTGTAATTGCAGTAAACGGCCACGATGACTTCGATATGTGGACTATACAAGTTCTACAATGCGTGCGATACGGCAACAGGACCATGCAAGTTCACGAAGCGGCTGCAAAGCTTTAGGCTTAGAGACTGTTACATTATTCATATATATCGGACTTTAAATACGAAGGTATTAAAAAGCTTGTATCGTTTTAATTTATTTAAAGTAACCATGTTTGGCAGGAGAATAAACTCCTTTCGCTGTTGAAACACCCTGGTAAATCACACCACCTCCTCCCCGACAGTGATTTGTGGTTAGTTGGTCGGCTTGCAGATTCCTTCCACAGCTTACTGTCAGTCATTTTAACCGGATATTGTTTTGATCTAAAGTAAGTTAGCCTTACCTGCGACATGGCTAGGAACCGACACTGATAATCAGGTTATAAACGAACTCGTGCCATCTGGTTACACAATACAACACATCTTTCGACCCAGTGAGAAGCGCGGTGGAGGTGAGGCCGTACTCTACAAATGCGGATTGACCATTAAGACTGTGGATTCTACACGCAATGGCATGTTTACACATTTCGAACATATGGACTGTACGGTCACTTCCAATGATGTGAATGTGAGATTATGCAGCGTTTACCGTCCGCCTCCCTCTGAGCGAAACGGTTTTAAGAACAGTGTGTTTTTGACGAGTGGAGTTTGTACTTGGACCGCCTTGCTGTTATAACCAACGATGTAATCATAACAGGTGACCTTAATTTCCACTCCGACAACATTAAAGATGCAGATGCGGTGCGCTTCAATGGCACGTTGGAAGTTCACGGATTGGTACAACACGTGGTGGGACCCACACACAAGATGGACGTTGTCATCACCCGGGACATTAGTACCTTGTTGATTGGGATGCCAACAGTTTCTGAGCCATGTCTTGGGGACACAAAGGGTAACCCTTCCAGCGACCATCTGGCTGTGTGTTTTATAATTAATTTAACGAAGCCAGACAGATTTCGCCAGCTGGTCACTGTCAGGAAGCTTCGGGACATTTATATTCCGGAATTTATCAAGGATTTAATTCCAATTTTTAACAACACGGATAAGCCGCTAAATGACTTGTACACGTCTACACTACGGGAACTGAAGCTGTTGTCGACCAACACCCTCCTGTCCAAAGAAAGTTGATAACACTGAGACCAAACGCGCAATGGTATTCAGATGAACTGAGACACGCCAAACACGCGCGCAGGCGAGCAGAGAAGGTATGGCGGTGAACCAAACTCACCGTTCATCGGCAGCTGTTCAGGGAGCAATGCAATGCAGTTAACAAACTGATGATCAGTGCAAAAAAAAACATTCTTTTCTACAAAGATGAGAGACTGCGGCAAGGATCAGAAACAAATTAACGAGACATTAAATTTTGATGGGTAACACGGGACACGTAATGTTACCAACCCATGAATCGGCCGAACAGTTAGCTACTGGTTTCGGAGACTTTTATATGAACAAAGTCGCTACTATCCGACGTAACATTGATACCGGCAACCCAAGTGATATGTACGAAACAGCATTGGACGATGACGTCATGTTTGACGGAATCCCGCTTCAAAGGTTTCTGCCAGCCACCCATGATGAGGTGAAGCGAATAATCACAAACTCGAAATCTTGGGGTTATTATGAACAACGGCTTAACAATGCAGAAACAGGTGGATGCGATCTCCAAGTTATGTTTCTACCACATCCGAAATATTGGCAAAGTCAGGCAATACATCACAAATGACGCCTGTAAGATTCTAGACCAGGCACTGTTAACATCTCGCCTGGATTATAGAAACGTGCTGCTGCAAGGTTTGCCTCAGGTATCAATTGAACGATTGCAGAGTATACAGAACTGCGCCGCTCGCCTAATCACCAGGACACGCAAGAGCGAGTACACAACGTCTGTGTTACGCGAACTACATCGGCTAGTAGGTGCCTGTGAAATACCGGCTTAGCTTTAAGGCCAACACCTGTACGTATAAAGTGCTCAACGGATTGGCACTGGCATACATGAGTGACATTGTGTAGAAACATCAAACTACTCGTACCTTAAGATCAACGGAGAAGTCATTTCTCGCCGTACCTGTGCTGCTGACTGTAACTTATGGTGAACGTTCGTTATTTCAGCCGACACGCGGCCGTAGTGTGGAACGACTTGCCTGAGAACATTAAACAACTGAACACTCTCAGCTCTTTCAAGAGACATTTAAAAACATATATCTTTAAACTGGCGTACGATTGACGTGATCGAGTCACGCTCTCATTTTAATGACATTGCTATACACTAATGATTTATTCGTAATGTTTTATTCATGTGTGTATTATAAGTGTAATTTCTATGTATCTATTTATTTGTTATGTTGAAATAAACTCTTTTACACTACGTTTTTTTTTTTAATAATCTATATTTTATAGTTTTATTTAATTTATGCTGCTTTGTTTAAAGCGCCTGAGAGCATTTTATTGCAAGTAGATTATTAATTCCGATATTATTATTATTAAATGATTGGTTGATTGCTGACGGTGCCTTTTTCGTCATTCGATGCATAAATTCGTAAAAAAATCCTGAAAACCAAAGAAGTGTGGTACTGTTTGTTTCACACAGTTGTGCCGTCAAGGATGTCAGTTGATAAACAACGAAGATACGCTAATTTTCAATACCTATAGCTTTCATAATGACACTCGCTAGATGCATTGCAGTAGGATATTTGCGTGGGTCGTGCAGTCAATATTTGCGTGGGTCATGAAGTAGATTAGGCTGTTGCGGGACACGTGGGTCGCGGTGACGGCACTCAGAGGATCGCACCCTCAATCGAATCCTTTTGATGCCGTTTCGAACCTTGTGCAAGTTCGTTCAATCCACGCTGTCCCAGTTCACTTAGCTGTATGAGTGAGTACAACGCTATATACAGACATTGGAAGGTATTTGTGAACGAATAGTATTCTCGTACCAATTGCCGTGTATCCGACGGCGTCCCAGATAAGCCGAGATGGTCTTCAATTGAACAGTTATGCAAGGTGTGAAATGTAAAGCGCTTTGAGCAGACCTAAGCACTGCATGCCATGTTATAAAAGAACATACATTTTACGTTAAGCATAGTGAATGGTGTTTGTAGACATAAAATAAAGCGAATGTTGTGGTAAGCTGTGCCAAACAGATTTCAATGTGTGCTTGGCATGTTTGTTAAGGATACAGTTCCGTCGGCAAATGCATGCGACAGATCGAACTCCTTGGAGGTTGTCTTGAGTATCACAGAATCGCATGGCAATTCGATGAGCTAGCTCATTGCATATAGCTAACGACGCGTCGTCGATATCCTAATGGAAGATATCAACAATTAACTTTCTGTTGCGAGCTCTGAGTAGTAGGCCTATACATATGTGTCCGGATTTCCAGGGTTTATTCTGGGGTACTGATACGTGTCCGTTGATGGCGTTCGGCAGTAGCATCGTGATATCGAAAGCGCAGACGAACTGTACAATCTCATTGATTTTTTCTCTTCTGTAGTTGGACATTCAGCAGATTGAGATGCGCCTTGATGTCCAATGCATATGAGGGTCAACGAATTTCGGTAAATCTGAAGCCTCTGTTCCACAAACAAGCTAATCCCGTGGCTCGATCAGCTGATACACACGGCGCACCATAGCTCCTCAACTCAGCCAGCACGCTTCGCAGAAGTACAGAAGGTCTCTTAATATTGCGCATTCATATCGGCGAGAATGTGTTGGAACTGCCGGTGGGTTAGGCTACAAGCACGAATGTTGTCTTCATGATCACGCTCATTGTGTTTTGGCTGTTTCATTTGCATGCCACCAAGACTTTCTTGAGGGATGATGCAGTGAATGATCCAGCGGGTTCTTGCGCCCACAGAAGGTGCACCAATTAAGTGTCATCATCCCGCGGGTTGCATTGTGTACATGTGTAATCTCGCGTCTAGTCCGTGAGCCGCATGTAACATCTGCGCGGGCCGCAGTTAGCCTACGGGCCGCAAGTTGCCGACCCCTGCAATGTGGGATATTAAGCCCTGTCTCAGATAGCATTTCCAATTTGGGCCAACATGGTTGCCAACATTTGGTCAAGATCCGGATGTCTGTCGGGCCAATGTTGGTCCAACATTGGCAGTTCCGATGCTTAGCATAGTACTGGCCTATCAACATTGTCACAAGGCTGGCATTCCAAGCTACTGCCAAGAAATTAATGGTTGCCGATTTACAAGCAACATTGGCCCAAGGCTGGCATTCCAAGCTATAGGCTGCTATTCTTTGCCGAAGACGGAAATGCTATCTGGGTTCTCGCTGTGCCGAGAAGAGAGTGTTGGCTGTCGCTCACAAAAACCTCCAACTGAAGTGAACCTACGTTGCCGAAATATTTACCCAGCTAGCACATCTACGTAGATACCACGTGGTAGCCACGTTGCGCTGACGTTGTGACAACGCGGCATTTTACGTAGAAACTACGTGGTTTTGTTGGGTCGCAGTTACGTGGTCACAACGTGGTTTTCATGTGCAATTTCACGTTGCCACAACCTTTAGAACACGTTGATGACGTCACAACGTGGCATTTTCTACGTAATTACCACGTGGCAGTCACGTTGCGCTGACGTTGTGACAATGTGGCATTTTATGTAGAAACTACGTGGTTTTGTTGGGTCGCAGTTACGTGGTCACAACGTGGTTTTCATGTGCAATTTCACGTTACCACAACCTCTAGAACACGTTGATGGTGTCACAGCGTGGCATTTTCTACGTAAAAGTGATTTTATATGGTCGCAATTACGTGGTCACCACGTGGACATTTCACACGGAGACATCACGTTATTGCCACGTTTAGTACACGTTACATTCAAACAAAAAGTATTGTTAGTAACGTTGGGGTGATCGCATAAGTTAGCAGAGCCCCCAAAAACGTACAGCAGTACTTATTGGTGAGTGGACTGGTGATAATTACAATCGTCCAAACATCCTGAGGAAAACTCGCTACATTGGCGCCACCTATCAAATAGTTTAGATTTAATATGTATTAATCGCTAGGTGGCGCCAATGTAGACATTTTCCTCGTACTAGAAGTTGATAGGCTCAGCACACAGTTTTCCCATTGGCGACCATGTTAATGTTTTGTGTTATTATAAGAAAACGTGACCTATAAACTTTCTTAAACTTCCCACCTGCTGTTATTATCATCTCATTGACATGCTGGTCGATTTTAGTCAAAATCTAATATCTCTAGCTCTTGCAAAATGCCTGTATGTATGACACCCGTCAATATTTACAAATGCATGCAGGCAGTAATCCGGCTAAAGTGTCAACTAGCCAAATTGCTGCCAGATACCCTTCCGCTTAGTAAAATCAGCTAAAAGACACCATTTTACTGTCAACAGCTGCTACAATCACATCTAGAAATCTGACTACTCAAATGCACTTATGTCTGAGCAAGTGAACATTGTAAAAAATCATTTCTCAAAAATACAATGCACTTTTTTTCGTTTGTAATCAAGCAGGAAGTCCAACAGTGTGCTGACCCCAAATAGGCATGGTGATTTTGGAGAAAAATGTTGAAAACAACACACTTTATAGGCACCAATGTTACAAGCACTCTGCAATTTTATGTTTTGTAATCCCTCCAGGTGTTTGTGTTTTATGCACATTTCAAAGGTGCCACCAAACTTGGCAAGGCACCAGAAAAATCAGCACTTCGCTGTTGGACAATTTGTAATCCAGCACAACGTTCTCAGGTGGCATTATAAACTCCTGATACAGTTTTCCAGAAAGTCCAATAAGTGTTTTATAAGAAAATTCAATATAGGCAGTTGTTACGTTACATTCAAATGTATATTGATTTTTTTACCTTGTGCCCTATTTACAAAGGTAAACATCAACAAAAAGTCACCTTAGGGTGTGAATTCCTCAAAGGCTAGATGTATCAAGCAGTTCAATTACATAATATTACACAGCTTAATTAGCAGACATTCAGAAAACAATGCCACTTGCTTAATTGGCCAGAAGGTCCAGTCAGTAGACAGATCTGATAACAGGCTCTGGCTATGGCCTACTCCAGCTAATCACTGTCCTCCGACTTCATTAGGGTCAATGACAACATATTCACTTGTGTTTAATTAGCTGAAGTAAACAAAAAACGATTGATGAATCACCCTGCTGCAATGTTATTGGTTCATTTTCATTCAGATTTTCAAATTGAGGCTTAACTACTGGCATACGCACCCCACCCCCCTTATAAGACGTGTTTCGTCACTGTGATTTTGACTTGCAGACTGATGAGAAGTCTGTAATATCCAAAAACGGTTTGTCCCATTCAACTGTAGTTTTGACATACACGTATTTTCAGTAATTGTTTCAAGATACTTGAAGTAAAACGCGTCCTCCGACATTGTGCAATGACTATAGCGTGCTTTCGTTGCCAGGCTCTCTACTTGGGCTCAACACACTGTCAGTTTTCCCACTGGCGACCATGTTAATGTTTTGTGTGATTATAAGAAAATGTGACCTATAAAGTTTCTTAAACTTCCCACCTGCTGTTATTATCATCTCGTTGACATGCTGATCGATTTTAGTCAAAATCTAATATCTCTAGCTCTTGCAAAATGCCTGTATGTATGACACCCGTCAATATTTACAAATGCATGCAGGCAGTAATCCGGCTAAAGTGTCAACTAGCCAAATTGCTGACAGATACCATTCCGCTTAGTAAAATCAGCTAAAAAGACACAATTTTACTGTCAACAGCTGCTACAATCACATCTAGAAATCTGACTACTCAAATGCACTTATGTCAGAGCAAATGAACATTGTAAAAAGTAATTTCTCAAAAATATAATGCACTTTTTTTCGTTTGTAATCAAGCAGGAAGTCCAACAGTGTGCTGACCCCTGAACTCGGCGTGTTCGTCGGCGCTATCCAGCCCACGGTTACGTGATCATGTTTCACCCGAACTCGTCTTCTTCGTCCTTAATGCATTTCGTCTTCGTTGGTCGGTTTCTGTTATTGTGACATCACTGACTTAGATAAATCATAAGATAAGTTGCGCATCGTGCCATTCATGGGCAGTTTTTTTAAATAAACAAATAAAAATTAAATTTAAGAAGTTTACAGCATTATGCAAACGCGTGCCCTAAGTAATTGAGTAAGTTTTAGCACTATATATAATATTATACACTACACTTTTTTGGGACTTTACAAACCAGTGACACATGATCATGATTTACATTAAAACACACTTTTTAATTCATTGCTCTGGAAGCATTTTATTGCATTTAAATATTCAAACAACAGTACAGTATATTACACAGTTGTGAACATGATGGTCTAAAAATACAATAAAACATTCGTTATAATATATTATGATGTATTTCACAAGAAGGAAATTATATAAAGAGTATTACAACAATCACAAGTAAACAAAGGCATAATAATTAAGCTGTCTACACATCTACAAAAATCACCAAAACACCAAGATAAAGCATCGTTCAACACAATTAATGGTTTCTATAGGGAAACTTAAGCATAGAAAATAAAGGTAAGTTCTTATATAATGTAGTATCCAGTCGTTAGAACTTACACTACTCCCTGACAGACCTAGCTATACATATATATCTTTATTATAATTTGTAAATGTATAAAATGTAAATATCAAAACCCTTTAAAATAAGTTTATAATGAACTTATTAAACTGTTCCCAATTGCATTTCAAACGGCCATCAAGAACCTTCCATTTACTTCATCCAAACTGCCAATAATAAAAATAAATGAACAAACTACCCATATGCATGTGCACAGACCGCTGCGTTAGTCCAAGATTGGGCTCCTAAGAAATCATTAAACATCTCAGTCACTCTTGGAGGAAGGCGAAGACGATTCAACAATCTCGATGTCATTGGTGTATTTCTTTGAAGCCAGTGCCTAAACAGAAGAACATAAAAATAATGTTTAATTAAGATATTTAACCATAAAACAAGCAGTATTCATTATATTAAGAGTACAGTGAGTTAAACAATCATGACATGAGTTTCTCACACCAGTGTGAAATTAAAATGTGTGGCCGCTCAAGGCCGCACCATGTCCGTTTTCAAAACAAGGTGAAACTTATGACACCACCGACATTGCATGTCACTCTGAATTGGAAAACACATATTTTTTTCCAACATTTTTATAACTACAACTCAGTTGAAATATAAGATAGCATTGATGAAATACACAGATGATCAGCATCACAGACTTGCTAACAAATGGACAAATCATAGAGCCAGCCATGAACACATGCTCCATGTTAATTAACTTTGTTAGTCTTAGAAGACATGTTATGGTTGACCACAACTATTTGTTGACAGGGTGGATTAGTATCTAACCCATTGCAGGGCTTAATATTCTCTTTTATTATAGCCTTATTGCAAAGGGAAACAAAATATACTGCAGGGTTTCTCACACGAGTAGTCACTTTTTTGCAAGAAGACAGCTAAAATATATCAAAATCCAGTATCACCTTGTATTTTGGCCCTCCTTTTTTCTTGGGTGCATGTTTCAAGGTATCTGCAATGTCAGCCTCCACATCAGATGCCTTTGCTTTAGAGTGATTCTTCAGGCATGCTTCTAGAGAAAAAGGAGCAACAAACTGTTATATAAAAGCAGGTTACATGAACATATATCAATTTGTTATAACAAAAAAGTACAGAAACATTAATTTATTATAGTAAGTAAAGCAGCTAAGTCTGATGGGGCGCAGCGGTCGAGCAGTTAGAGTGCTGGACTGTCATTCAAAGGAAAGGGGTTCAAATACTTGTGCCGGCCAGGCAGTGGATCAGTATAGTTTCATCCACGATGTTCACCCTACGTGGCCTGTATTTTTCGGAAGACACTAAGCCGTTGGTCCTTCTATCTGGTGTCTATGCTAGAGGAAGTAAAAGTTCCCATGCAGGTAAATGGAAAACCTGTCATGGACTCACTGAGTGCTAGAATCATCATCAAAATGATGTTTGTCGTATAATGGAAGAAGAACCCTGTAAATTACAAGACAACAATCAACAATAATTACTTTGTTATATAAGAAAGGCCATTTATGACATAATTAAACTTACTGTTTATGACTCTGGCTACTGACAGCTGGATAAATGCAATCTTGCCCTTCTTCCCTTTCAGGCTGCAGCCACACCATAAGCCATTTGTTCTGACATTCCTCAGCATTCTACGCACAAAGTCGCCAACAGTGTGTTGTCCCCCAGAAAAGCAAGTAGCTTGTCTGCAATGTAGTAGATAATGAATATTTGTTATGAAACTCCTCTAAGACCATTGTGAACAGAAATAAAATATGCTTCTGTCATATATGAAAGGCAGTTTGCACAAACCTACTTCAGTACAATGTACTTTTATCATGCTAAAACCATCTGGAATCATTTCTTGCCGATTCAACCAACCACCGTTACTTACTTGACTCCACTTAATATCTAAATAATCTATCAATGCTGTAGTGATAATTCACTCTTCACTAGAGTAAATGCACTGTATCTTTGCAGAAATATTGGTATATAACTATTTTAATATCAATGTAGATTTTAGCATCAAGACAAAATGAGGATTGATTTTCTCAAAATTAACATATATATACCAGTTGCTTCTTGAAGGTGGGATCAGCCAGTTTTTCACAAAGCATTCCGAGTTCTTCAGGTGTATTGATGGGACTCGGTAGCACACCCTCCAGTTCTTCTCCTGCTGCTCGACTGACACTGGTCAGAGAGCGCAGTATCTGCATCATTTCAGCCACTGTTTTCTCCAAGCTTTGCACCCGCAACATGGTTCTGCGTTGCAAACCTATCACCAGATAACTGAGTTATGCTCTTGTATGTATTTTGCTGATATGAATCCAGACATGCCATGTTTATTATCTATGAAATTTTTCCTAAAACAAAATAGTTAGAATTAATTATTTGCTACTAGCTTACACCCACTCATGGAAGTTGGGACAACAATTTACTCATTTATACTGGTGCCATGTGGTGATCTGATCACCACTGGGTTCTCTTAAGGAAAAAAGATCCTCCAGAAAACCATAGCATATCAAAAACATGTAAGAACATAACTATCATTATGTACATCGCCAGTTGGTAGACAGGCCTATGGTCCAAGGAAGCAACTGAAACCTAGAAAGAGGCAAGTGGACATTGGCATATTGGAGGAGATGCACTAACTATGATCCCAACTTAGCATGTTAATATCCAGATTAAAATATTCCTCAATATTCAAACTGGCAGGTGTATTTCATTTTCCCAAGTACTAAATGTAATATAAGGTTTTGTTACCTGTTACTGTGACAATGTCTTCTCTCTCAGAAACAGTCGGAGATAGGATGCCTTCGTTAGCTCTTGATGGTGATGTCTTACTTGAAAACAAGAGTGAAATAATTGTCAATATTTAGTATATCTAAGTACTTGTGCAGTCTGAACGTAATGCAACAGTGTAATCGAAGACAAATATAACATTTGATTGAATTAATGTACCCAGCTGCGAACAATCGTTTTGCACTACAATGTTCCTTTGACTGTCTCGGTGCACTTGGCGTGTATGCTCTTAACAGAAAACAGTGATTTTTATTGTCCAGAACACAATATTCACAACAATTTTGAAGTGAAAGATAAAAATATTTAATGTGTTACCACCAATAGGTTTTCATTTCACCAACTAACAACAAGTTATGTTTTATCAAGCTGGCAAAACACAATAGTCAATGATATAATATATGGATGTAACTTCCAGTTCTGGACACAAACTGCAACCTACGGGCTAGAAACACCTTAAATTAAGGTAAATTGATTTCTCCATCCACATGATATACAACATATTTCAAGAAAAAACATCACAGATGAGCTGCTAGCCTAACATAAAACCTTGGTGGATGTTTCAGAAAAAAACTTTAGAAATCACTACAAATAAAATATAACATTACAACGTTAATATAGTTGTTCATATGTATGTATTGGATAAGTACAGAAAGCAGCAGTTATACATGCACCAGAGTAAATACCTGGTGTTGAAGGTCGATATGTGGACATTTGGTTGTTCTGTCTTGCACATGAGGGCGTATCTGCAAACATATATCATTTATTTAACGTGCATACATACACATAGACATATGTGTTGTATTTCATCCAATTATAGCTCTCTGAGAACTTGATCTTGTTGAGTACAATTAGTACATTGTCGGAAACCATCGTTAAACATTGTAGTGATTGTTTATATGATAAGTCACATATAAAGTCACCTTGTTGATATGTACATATTTATATTTTACGGTCTTACTAAATATGAAGTGAAAATCAACCAACTATGTCCAATTTAATCTTAACTAGTCATAATTTTATATCTAGTACATAATAATTATATTTTGCCTGTGTGTCAGTCCAACTTACCACTTGCAGTAATAAGCCGAGGAGGTTGAGGTAGTTCTGCCTTGGAGATAACACGGACGTTGTCAGTTGCCTCAAGTTGCTCGTCGTCTTCATCTGTATAAACATTATTTTACTGTCTTTAGAAAATAAGTAATATCTTGTCAAATTAAATATAAACATGGTCAATTACAAAAATTTCCTGGTTTGTTCAACAACTATTTTTTTTTCATTGACATTATTATGCCATCTGTATAATGTTTTTACTTGATACTACCTACTCTTAATTTCATATTTACCATCAGCATCTTCTGTTTGAAAGTTCTTAAACTTTGAAGGCTTCTTGATGGGACGTCGGCATTCTTCTACGTTGGTGTCAACATTTGAAGTGTCCACTGCCCGTCATGCCCGCACCAGAGCTTTCGCAAAAGTGTCTACGATGTTAGAAATATATTTGTTATTAGCTCTGAGACCATATTAGCCAAATAATCATAATATTTATTTCATTCTGTTTATTTTTCAATTACGCGTAGATTAAAACAACTGCATGGAAACAGTAGCATTACTTCCATGCAGTGTTCGCTTATTTCAAACTACATTGGCCTTTTTATGTGGACTGTTTATGGTACATAATACATAAACTATTGTTTCACTGAAACATTAATGGTGAGTGGACATCTTTCATGTAGGAACATTGTTTCTATTTCTTGGATCACTGGATGTATAATTATAGCTTATCACAGCTTAACAAAGCCAAGGACCGTATATATATATATATATATATATATACAATATTAAGATTCCCACCTGCAAATGAAAATATTCGGACTTCATGCAATTTCCACTTGTCCTTGTCAGCTATCTCGGCTCATTTGGCCTTAGCTGAAGCTCCAGCCTTTGCCTTTGGTGGCCAATAGCATTGGAGACCCTGAAAAGAAATCACATAGTACCAACTAAATATTGTAAAATGCATTAAAGGATTCAATCATAGGAGTAGAACTTGGGCATATTCTTTGTAAGATATTAGTAAACACAATAGTTTACCAAAGCGTAGCGTGCTGATAAAACAAGCTATCTGAACAACGTTATCAACGCTTGCCTAGATGTGACAGCTTTGTGAAATGATGCTGTTTTTGTTAGGCAGACAGACTAGTTGGCATGTGGTTTTAACAGACTGCAGCAACCATTACTAATGTACACAGTGACAGGTTGTTCTACCACAGATTAGATATCTGATTGCGACATCTTCAAAGGAAAGCTGGTACATGCATACAAAGTATGTACTGGTATGTACGTACGAATCATTTTTTCAACAAAACATGTTTTTATTAAACATAAAACTAATACATTATACAGTATTTTTTTCTTGTCGACATCTAATAATTGATGATATCCAGATAACTAGTCACTTACATTCCCTGTTGCCTGTATCCACGACTTGTGGACCACCTCCTCAGCTTCTTCGTGGACAAACTCCACTACCACAAATTCTCCTTGCAACATCTACAAAAATGATATAAACTATGTGTAACCAAGCTTGTATCACACAAAAAGTTTGTGTCATGCAATAATCTTACAGGTCATATATATTTGTTTTGTTATATGCATGCATATATATAATTGAAAAGAACGTTTTAGTGGTATTCATTGTAATAATTACCTACTATAAATATTTATGCTTCTCAGTGCTTGGTAGATGCTTGATTTTTTGCAATTGTGTTTTTGGACTAACTTGGTCCTGTGCAGTGTCTCTACAAAGCACCACTGTAATATTTGCAATGTCAGAACTTAGCAAGTACAGACTCGAAAAAAGTTAGTAAGCCAATAAATAATTACTTAATCACTCATGGAATTTAAAATATATGACATTTTTTTTTATCACCATGATAGAGTAATGTCACATTGATGAACAAATATATAAAATAATTCAAATTAGTAGATTTAACTAATAACAATTGAAAAATGTGACTTACTAGGTTTTTTCATTAGACTGCAGCAGTATGTATTGTATTTATGATACGCTACACAACTCAAAAATTATGAATATTGTAGAATTCCACTTAACCTTTCAAACTTCATACAGGATTGCAAGGAAGACCGCCTCTCTGCTGTTTCCTCGCTCGACCATTATTGCTTTTGTTTTAAGACTTCTTACTCTGAGTACTTTCATCCAACTGTTGTCAGAATTGATGCAGTAAGCTCCAATGATTCGTGCATCACACGGTTCAGTGAAGGCTGGTTCGGCTCTGCTATGCACTTTGCATAACACTTTATTGTTGCCCTCCTCATCTCGCTCGTTTGTCACGGCCACAACCTCGCAACAAGATCAGTCTTCCAATAGAAAGGCGTTGTTGGGTTTGTGGGCTTGAATTGTCGTTTTCAACCTTGTCAAATCTGTAGTGAGCAGTGTCGTTTCCAATTCATGGATCGTCTTGACAACCTGCACCAGCACGTTGTTTCCTGAGCGAACCATCCGTTTCATCTTCTGCAGATAGTTCTCGAACAGAAATCCCACACACACATGCTGGCTGCCGAACTGCTCGGTGTCATCTGAGATGTGGAGCATGGCATGGACACTGTATACCAGGAACTCGTTGCCATACAGCTCACGACCTTTGCTGATGAAGTAAACCAGCAGGTTCTGGGCGTACTACTTGTGCATTTGCACAAACCTTGGTGACACAAGGATGCACATGGCAACGGAGAATGCCATTAAATGCTTGTACTGGTCGTTCCCGAGGATGCCTTTCAGGACCAGTTTCCCAGTGTACAACATGAATTGCCTGTATTCTGTTGCCTTCCATCGTTCAATTTCGGAAAGTCCTCTTGGTTTCTGTGCAAAACAGTTTGGGATACATCCCTTGAATCCCAGGAGTTTTGCACTTACGTCTTCTACCTGCCATGCAGGGAGCTTTGTGTCCTTCGTGCCTTTGACCCAGAGAAAAATCAGCCGTCTCATGACACCTAGACAGGCCTGGTGCATGTAGTCAATTGAAAACACCTTCACAATATCTATGGGTAGTAGAGTGAATGGTGAAAATCCCCGGTGGTGTTCTTCCTGGGTCTGTTGCCTAACTGACTGGTTGGTGTGGAGCACAATGTTCTCAACATCCTGCTATGTCACCCTGCCGTACCAAACACCTTTCTGGTCACAGCTTTCACAGCCGTGATATCCTGAAAACTGCTTCGTAGCCCTCACCATTGCTCGTGCAGGAGCATCACAAACAATACACTTCAGAATCACTTGAATGGTCTTCTCATCATAGTGTAGCCCATACTGCATAATGTGATCCAAGTCTTGTATGGTCTTCTCATCATAGTGTAGCCCATATTGCACAATGTGTTCCAAGTCTTGTATGGTCTTCTCATCATAGTGCAGCCCATACTGCACAATGTGATCCAAGTCTTGTATGGTCTTCTCATCATAGTGTAGCCCATACTGCATAATGCGATCCAAGTCTTGTATGGTCTTCTCATCATAGTGCAGCCCATACTGCACAATGTGTTCCAAGTCTTGTATGGTCTTCTCATCATAGTGTAGCCCATACTGCACAATGTGATCCAAGTCTTGTATGGTCTTCTCATCATAGTGTAGCCCATACTGCATAATGTGATCCAAGTCTTGTATGGTCTTCTCACCATAGTGTAGCCCATACTGCATAATGTGATCCAAGTCTTGTATGGTCTTCTCATCATAGTGCAGCCCACACTGCAAAATGTGTTCCAAGTCTTGTATGGTCTTCTCATCATAGTGCAGCCCATACTGCATAATGTGCTCCGAGTCTTGTATGGTCTTCTCATCATAGTGTAGCCCATACTGCATAATGTGATCCAAGTCTTGTATGGTCTTCTCATCATTGTGTAGCCCATACTGCATAATGCGATCCAAGTCTTGTATGGTCTTCTCATTATAGTGTAGCCCATACTGCATAATGTGATCCAAGACTTGTATGGTCTTCTCATCATAGTGTAGCCCATACTGCATAATGCGATCCAAGTCTTGTATGGTCTTCTCATCATAGTGTAGCCCATACTGCATAATGTGATCCAAGTCTTGTATGGTCTTCTCATTATAGTGTAGCCCATACTGCATAATGTGATCCAAGACTTGTATGGTCTTCTCATCATAGTGTAGCCCATACTGCATAATGTGATCCAAGTCTTGTATGGTCTTCTCATCATTGTGTAGCCCATACTGCATAATGCGATCCAAGTCTTGTATGGTCTTCTCATTATAGTGTAGCCCATACTGCATAATGTGATCCAAGACTTGTATGGTCTTCTCATCATTGTGTAGCCCATACTGCATAATGCGATCCAAGTCTTGTATGGTCTTCTCATCATAGTGTAGCCCATACTGCATAATGTGATCCAAGTCTTGTATGGTCTTCTCATCATAGTGCAGCCCATACTGCATAATGTGATCCAAGTCTTGTATGGTCTTCTCATCATAGTGTAGCACATACTGCATAATGTGATCCAAGTCTTGTATGGTGTCCAGCAAGAAATCTAAATTAGTTGGTTTGGAAGTGCCGCAGGTTATGGCCACTGGGAAGACAGTGACTGGTTCAATCATGATAGCAAATAAGATTGGCCACAAACATGTATTGGAACTCCTGAACAGGGGAAGACCATCGATGTTCAATGAAATCTCTATCCTGTCTGTTTTGTTCTTCGTTTCTTGAGGATAATTGTTGAAGTTCTTCTTCAAGGAATCTTCAAGTCCCAGATACACACAGTTCATGCCTGATTTTTCTTTGGTTCTCACGTGTCTGTCTGTTTTTAACAAAGTACGGGCAGATGATGGCAAGCTGTCAACATTTGCAAGTCCATTCCTTTTCAACAGTTTCAGCAGATCATCCGTTGCATTGTGTTTTATCGTATGCTTAAATCTCCAGGACACCAAGTCCTCAGCTAGGCATGTGTCTTTGTTTTCATCACGTTCTTCATCTGAAGAGAAGTTGACCACAGGTGCATCAATCAAGTCCCGCACTGGTCCACCACCAGCCCTGTCAGTGGGTTGTTCAGAATCACTCCCCGAAGAAGGTTCATTAATGTGAACATTTGCTACTACCTGTACACTGTCTAACACAAACTTATCACTATCACTGTCACTAAGCAGACTTCTTTGGGCGTCTTCATTCATGAATGATGCTGATCTTTTTGCTGCAATCCATATCCTGTTGTACTGTGCATGACGCTTCTTCCTTTCATCCATTTTGTATGTACTGAAATAAGCGTTATTATTATTTTGAATACCTTTCAATGTATTTGACCTCAGGGCAATTTCACCACTAATTAACTGGCTAACGAAAAAAGGGATGTTGGTTGTAGGAAAGAAAGTAACAGGACAAAATATCAGACAAAAAGTAACAGTGATTCCATGGAAAGTGAGCCTGAGAGATATATAACATTCTTGACCCATTTACTACTTCTACATCTCCTTCTAATTAAACAATTAACTTAAAACAATTTGATTTCATAATTGTGGCTTGTGAAATAATGGCTGTTTGCATAGTATGTTACCACAGTTTTATTATATAAAAAAAGTAAATTTTATGAACACAGATGTTATTATGGTTTTGAAATTATTTGTAATTGATTGATCTAGATAATAGACAAAGTTTAGTATTATGTTTCACTAGGGTCAAAACAGGTTCCACAGCATGCCACATCTGTAACGGTTTTTCGTTAACCAATAACAGTTACCCGGTACTAGTTATTTGTAAGGTAGCAGTTTGGACACCTACACATGTTCATAGTTATGCTGTAATATGTGTTGACATGCTAATTAAGAGATAGTATACATCTTTAAATTATTAGAAAGACTAATTAAAGATCACATGGTGGATTTTCTTGTTAAACAAAACTTGATAAACCCATCTCAACATGGTTTTTTTAAAGCGAGGTCATGCTTAACAAATATGTTATGTTTTTTGGAAGACATCACTAAGTGGGTAGATGAGGGATCACCAGTAGATATCGTCTACTTAGATTTTCAAAAAGCTTTTGACAAAGTACCACATCAAAGATTACTGCTTAAACTAAAGGCCCATGGCATAGGAAATGGTATAATAAACTGGATAGAACAATGGCTGATTGACAGAAGACAACATGTAGTAGTTGATGAGGAGGCTTCAAACTGGAAATCGGTATTGAGTGGGGTACCACAGGGATCAGTATTAGGTCCTATATTATTCTTAATATACATCAACGATTTGGATTATGAAATAACAAGCAAGGTGTTGACATTTGCGGATGATACAAAAGTGTTTAGAAGGATTAAAAGTGATGGAGATAGACAGCATTTACAAGATGATCTTGACAGGTTGATCAAATGGTCTGAAAAGTGGCAAATGATGTTCAATTTTGGGAAATGTAAATGCCTCCACATAGGAACGAAGAGGTAGAATATACAATGGGGGGTACTGTACTAAGTACTACTGTAAAAGAAAAGGACTTAGGGTTAACCGTTAGTGCTGATATGAAGATTTCAGAGCAGTGTGGAATTGCAGCTTCAAAGGGAAATCAAATCCTTGGATTAATTAGGCGAAACATAACATATAAGGAAAAAGAGCTAATAATACCGCTGTACAAAACAATAGTTAGGCCTCATTTAGAATATTGTATTCAAGCATGGAGGCCATATCGCAGGAAGGACATAGATATGCTAGAAATAGTGCAGAGGAGAGCAACTAAAATGATACAAAATCTGAGGGATCTTAGTTATGAAATACGCCTAAAAAAATGCGGTTTAACAACACTAGAGACCAGGAGATTGAGAGGAGATCAGATAGAAGTGTTTAAAATATTGAAGGGTTATGAAAATATTGATAGAAATATGTTTTTCTCAGTTAAGAAAGATAGAAGGACTAGAGGACATGATCTTGCATTAGCAAAGGAGCAGAGTAGATTGGATATAAGAAAGTTTTCATTTTCACAAAGGACTGTAAATGAATGGAACAGATTACCTGCTGATTGTGTGTGTGCTAGTAGCGTGAATATGTTTAAAAATAAAATCGACACATACCTCAGACGGGCGGGATACACATAGATAAAAAGGTCGGACTCTCGATAAGCCAAGGGCTTCCTTGTCCACCTGCTACCTAGAGTTAATTCTCTGGGTGGCAATCTTGTTAAATCTTGTTAAAATCTTAATTTCCATTCTAGTGTCGCTACCAGCCACAAGATGGCAGCACCATATGCTAAGTAGATGATGGATATTGTTATTCTTTATTTTGTGAAACTACATTTTCATGATTTAATTGCTAAGGTGTTGGTTATAATTATATTGAGATAATTAATTAAGTACTACAGTGTACATGATTAACAAACTGCCTGTACAGTATGAGATAAACCATCTCCAGAGACACTGGTCACATGTGTTTGGACCAAGCATTGGTACAGCAGCTGTGGGCTAGGCTGGCTCAGGTTTCACAACAAAGGAGGAGACATTTATTTTTGGTGAGTGTCAACTTGTTCAATAATACTTTTAAGGTATTATTTCCCTTTTCTAATTATACCACAACATGAAGTGGTCCACCATTAGACCTAAATTTTCATGGATGTTTTAAAGCATTTATTTAGTTATAAGGGTTTTCACTATATATGGAAAATTGCTTTGAGTGGACACCCCAGGATGCTGTGGTTGACCCCCACTGGCAGCCTGTAAACAGTAGTGGTCTTAATGAGTTTTAGAATGCTTGCATCCTGCTGGTGATATAATTTGCAGAGTGTACAGTTTTAATCATGTTTAATCAGGTACTGTGTTTTGTATTATGATGCTTAATCTGCACGCTATTAGGTTAATATATATATACTGACATATTATACATTTATTAACAGAATGTGTTCTCTATTAAACTATGCAATCATCAAAAAGAATGTGAACTAAAATCTTTACACACTATTGAAATGGAATTGCACAATTTGTTATGCGAAATGCCACATGTATCCAAAACACTGGAATTGCCCATATGTACATGCATAATTATATAGTAAACTATGATTATTACACCCAGGGTGTAACAGTTGCCACAAATTAAGTTGACAAGTATAAAACATAGTTTAGTGTTATGACTATTATTTAGTACAATTAGGCAGTTGTGTTTTCTATTATCTTCCCTGTCGAAGACTGCAAAGGATGTTTCCCAAATTAAAAGTAATTAGTATAATTTTTTATAAAGTAGGAATCTCAAGATCTCATAGAACTATATTACAGGAGCACTCCCTGGGGACTTCTTAATGTCAGAAGCCACACAAGCCATTTTAGCCACACAAGCCACTCAAGCCACTCTAGCCACACAAGCCACACAAGCCACTCTATCCACACAAACCACTCTAGCCATACAAGCCACACAAGCCACACTATCCACACAAACCACTCTAGCCACACAAGCCACTCTAGTCACACAAGCCACACAAGCCACACAAGCCACTCTATCCACACAAACCACTCTACCCACACAAACCACACAAGCCACTCTAGCCACACAAGCCACTCTAGCCACACAAACCACACAAACCACTCTAGCCACACAAGCCACACAAACCACTCTAGCCACACAAGCCACACAAACCACTCTAGCCACACAAGCCACACAAGCCACTCTAGCCACACAAGCTACACAAGCCACTCTAGCCACACAAACCACTCTAGCCACACAAGTCACACAAACCACTCTAGCCACTCTAGCCACACAAGCCACACAAGCCACACAAACCACTCAAGCCGCACAAGCCACACAAGCCACACAAGCCACTCTAGCCACACAAGCCACTCTAGCCACACAAGCCACTCTAGCCACACAAGCCACACAAGCCACACAAACCACTCTATCCACACAAACCACCCAAACCACTGTAGCCACACAAGCAACACAAACAACAAGCCACACAAACCACTCAAGGCACTCTAGCCACACATACCACTCTAGCCACACAAGGCACTCTAGTCACACAAGCCACTCTAGTCACACAAGCCACACAAAATTCTCAAGGCACTCTAGCCACACAAACCACTCTAGCCACACAAGGCACTCTAGCCACACAAGCCACTCTAGTCACACAAACCACTCTAGCCACACAAGGCACTCTAGCCACACAAGCCACTCTAGCCACACAAGCCATTCTAGCCACAAAAGCCACACAAACCACTCTAGCCACACAAACCACTCTAGCCACACAAGCCACTCTAGCAACACAAGCCACTCTTGCCACACAAACCACTCTAGCCACATAAGCCACTCTAGCCACACAAGCCACTCAAGCCACACAAGCCACTCTAGCCACATAAGCCACTCTAGCCACACAAGCCACTCTAGCCACACAAGCCACTCTTGCCACACAAACCACTCTAGCCACACAAGCCTCTCTAGCCACACAAGCCACTCTAGCCAAGCAAGCCACACAAGCCACACAAGCCACACAAGCCACACAAGCCACACAAGCCACTCTAGCCACACACGCAAAACAAGCCACACAAGCCATTCTAGCCACACAAGCCACTCTAGCCACACAAACCACTCTAGCCACACAAGCCACCTAAGCCACTCTAGCCATACAAGCCACCTAAGCCACACAAGCCACTCTAGCCACACAAGCCACTCTAGCCACACAAGCCACCTAAGCCACACAAGCCACTCTAACCACACAAGCCACTCTAGCCACACAAGCCACTCTAGCCCCACAAGCCACCTAAGCCACACAAGCCACTCTAGCCACACAAGTCACTCTAGCCACTCTAGCCACACAAGTCACTCTCGCCAGCCCTAATCAATGTAACTGTAAGATAGCAGTTTGGACACCTACATATGTTTACAGAGTTATGGTGTAATGTGTTAATATGCTAATATGTATGATGTTTGTAATTGTAGAAACAATCTTAATCACCATTCTAATGTCAATATACGCTAAGTAGATGCTGCTCACTGGATATTGATATATTCCTGTAAATATGTCTAATAGCAATCAAGGATTTTTTGGTCAATAACTAGTTATAATGGAAAATTATTATATATGTACACTAAATTGTAGTACACAGCATATGTGGTACATAGATAAGTAATCTTCATGTACCTGTCTGTGCACAGGATGTGAAATTGTATAGATTGTCTGCGCACAGTGGCAAACCCTGTGAATTCATAAATTTGGATTGCCCATTACCAAACTATGCAATAGTTGGTGTAACTCTATACAAACAGAGAAAGGGCTGCATGAACAATTTTGTAACACATGTCATCATACATACACTAGGGGTGAGGGTGTACCGAGTGGAAGTAGCACATGTCATCATACATACACTGGGGGTGAGGGGGTACCGAGTGGAAGTAGGACATGTCATCATACATACACTGGGGTGAGGGGGTACCGAGTGGAAGTAACACATGTCATCATACATACACTGGGGTTGAGGGGGTACCGAATGGAAGTAACACATGTCATCATACATACACTGGGGTTGAGGGGGTACCGAATGGAAGTAACACATGTCATCATACATACACTGGGGTTGAGGGGGTACCGAATGGAAGTAACACATGTCACCATACATACACTGGGGTTGAGGGGGTACCTAGTGGAAGTAACACATGTCATCATACATACACTGGGGGTGAGGGGGTACCGAGTGGAAGTAGGACATGTCATCATACATACACTGGGGTGAGGGGGTACCGAGTGGAAGTAACACATGTCATCATACATACACTGGGGGTGAGGGTGTACCGAGTGGAAGTAGCACATGTCATCATACATACACTGGGGGTGAGGGGGTACCGAGTGGAAGTAGCACATGTCATCATACATACACTGGGGTGAGGGGGTACCGAGTGGAAGTAACACATGTCATCATACATACACTGGGGTTGAGGGGGTACCGAATGGAAGTAACACATGTCATCATACATACACTGGGGGTGAGGGGGTAGCGAGCTGAAGTAACACATGTCATCATACATACACTGTGGGTGAGGGCGTACTGAGTGGAAGTAGCACATGTCATCATACATACACTGGGGGTGAGGGGGTAGCGAGTGGAAGTAACACGTCATCATACATACACTGGAGGTGAGGGGGTAGCGAGCGGAAGTAGCACATGTCATCATACATACACTGGGGGTGAGGGGGTAGCGAATGGAAATAACACATGTCATCATACATACACTGGGGTGAGGGGGTAGCGAGCGGAAGTAACACATATCATCATACATACACTGGGGGTGAGGGGGTACTGAGTGGAAGTAGCACATATCATCATACATACACTGGGGGTGAGGGGGTAGCGAGTGGAAGTAACACGTCATCATACATACACTGGAGGTGAGGGGGTAGCGAGCGGAAGTAGCACATGTCATCATACATACACTGGGGGTGAGGGGGTAGCGAATGGAAATAACACATGTCATCATACATACACTGGGGATGAAGGGGTGCCGAGTGGAAGTACCACATGTCATCATACATACACTGGGGGTGGGGCGGTACCGAGTGGAAGTAGCACATGTCATCATACATACACTGGGGGTGAGGGGTACCGAGTGGAAGTACCACATGTCATCATATATACACTGGGGGTGAGGGGGTACCGAGTGGAAGTAGCACATGTCATCATACATACACTGGGGGTGAGGGGTAGTGAGTGGAAGTACCACATGTCATCATATATACACTGGGGTGAGGGGGTACCGAGTGGAAGTAGCACATGTCATCATACATACACTGGGGGTGAGGGGTAGCGAGTGGAAGTACCACATGTCATCATATATACACTGGGGTGAGGGGGTAGCGAGTGGAAGTAACACATGTCATCATACATACACTGGGGGTGAGAGGGTACTGAGTGGAAGTAACACATGTCATCATACATACACTGGGGGTGAGAGGGTACTGAGTGGAAGTAGCACATGTCATCATACATACACTGGGGGTGAGGGGGTAGCGAGTGGAAGTAACACGTCATCATACATACACTGGAGGTGAGGGGGTAGCGAGCGGAAGTAGCACATGTCATCATACATACACTGGGGGTGAGGGGGTAGCGAATGGAAATAACACGTCATCATACATACACTGGGGTGAGGGGGTAGCGAGCGGAAGTAACACATATCATCATACATACACTGGGGGTGAGGGGGTACTGAGTGGAAGTAGCACATATCATCATACATACACTGGGGGTGAGGGGGTAGCGAGTGGAAGTAACACGTCATCATACATACACTGGAGGTGAGGGGGTAGCGAGCGGAAGTAGCACATGTCATCATACATACACTGGGGGTGAGGGGGTAGCGAATGGAAATAACACATGTCATCATACATACACTGGGGATGAAGGGGTGCCGAGTGGAAGTAGCACATGTCATCATACATACACTGGAGATGAAGGGGTACCGAGTGGAAGTACCACATGTCATCATATATACACTGTGGGTGAGGGGGTACCGAGTGGAAGTAGCACATGTCATCATACATACACTGGGGGTGAGGGGTAGTGAGTGGAAGTACCACATGTCATCATATATACACTGGGGTGAGGGGTACCGAGTGGAAGTAGCACATGTCATCATACATACACTAGGGGTGAGGGGTAGCGAGTGGAAGTACCACATGTCATCATATATACACTGGGGTGAGGGGGTAGCGAGTGGAAGTAACACGTCATCATACATACACAATGGTGAGAGGGTACCGAGTGGAAGTAACACATGTCATCATACATACACTGGGGGTGAGAGGGTACTGAGTGGAAGTAACACATGTCATCATACATACACTGGGGTGAGGGAGTACAGAGTGGAATTAACACGTCATCATACATACACTGGGGGTGAGGGGGTAGCGAGTGGAAGTAACACATGTCATCGTGCATACACTGGGGATGAGGGGGTACCCAGTAGAACATGTCATCATACATACACTGGGGTGAGGGGGTACCGAGTGGAAGTAACACATGTCATCATACATACACTGGGGTTGAGGGGGTACCGAATGGAAGTAACACATGTCACCATACATACACTGGGGTTGAGGGGGTACCTAGTGGAAGTAACACATGTCATCATACATACACTGGGGGTGAGGGGGTACCGAGTGGAAGTAGGACATGTCATCATACATACACTGGGGTGAGGGGGTACCGAGTGGAAGTAACACATGTCATCATACATACACTGGGGGTGAGGGTGTACCGAGTGGAAGTAGCACATGTCATCATACATACACTGGGGGTGAGGGGGTACCGAGTGGAAGTAGCACATGTCATCATACATACACTGGGGTGAGGGGGTACCGAGTGGAAGTAACACATGTCATCATACATACACTGGGGTTGAGGGGGTACCGAATGGAAGTAACACATGTCATCATACATACACTGGGGGTGAGGGGGTAGCGAGCTGAAGTAACACATGTCATCATACATACACTGTGGGTGAGGGCGTACTGAGTGGAAGTAGCACATGTCATCATACATACACTGAGGGTGAGGGGGTAGCGAGTGGAAGTAACACGTCATCATACATACACTGGAGGTGAGGGGGTAGCGAGTGGAAGTACCACATGTCATCATATATACACTGGGGTGAGGGGGTAGCGAGTGGAAGTAACACATGTCATCATACATACACTGGGGGTGAGAGGGTACTGAGTGGAAGTAACACATATCATCATACATACACTGGGGGTGAGGGGGTAGCGAGTGGAAATAACACGTCATCATACATACACTGGAGGTGAGGGGGTAGCGAGCGGAAGTAGCACATGTCATCATACATACACTGGGGGTGAGGGGGTAGCGAATGGAAATAACACATGTCATCATACATACACTGGGGATGAAGGGGTGCCGAGTGGAAGTACCACATGTCATCATACATACACTGGGGGTGGGGCGGTACCGAGTGGAAGTAGCACATGTCATCATACATACACTGGGGGTGAGGGGTACCGAGTGGAAGTACCACATGTCATCATATATACACTGGGGGTGAGGGGGTACCGAGTGGAAGTAGCACATGTCATCATACATACACTGGGGGTGAGGGGTAGTGAGTGGAAGTACCACATGTCATCATATATACACTGGGGTGAGGGGGTACCGAGTGGAAGTAGCACATGTCATCATACATACACTGGGGGTGAGGGGTAGCGAGTGGAAGTACCACATGTCATCATATATACACTGGGGTGAGGGGGTAGCGAGTGGAAGTAACACATGTCATCATACATACACTGGGGGTGAGAGGGTACTGAGTGGAAGTAACACATGTCATCATACATACACTGGGGGTGAGAGGGTACTGAGTGGAAGTAGCACATGTCATCATACATACACTGGGGGTGAGGGGGTAGCGAGTGGAAGTAACACGTCATCATACATACACTGGAGGTGAGGGGGTAGCGAGCGGAAGTAGCACATGTCATCATACATACACTGGGGGTGAGGGGGTAGCGAATGGAAATAACACGTCATCATACATACACTGGGGTGAGGGGGTAGTGAGCGGAAGTAACACATATCATCATAGATACACTGGGGGTGAGGGGTAGCGAGTGGAAGTACCACATGTCATCATATATACACTGGGGTGAGGGGGTAGCGAGTGGAAGTAACACATGTCATCATACATACACTGGGGGTGAGAGGGTACTGAGTGGAAGTAACACGTCATCATACATACACTGGAGGTGAGGGGGTAGCGAGCGGAAGTAGCACGTCATCATACATACACTGGGGGTGAGGGGGTAGCGAATGGAAATAACACGTCATCATACATACACTGGGGTGAGGGGGTAGTGAGCGGAAGTAACACATATCATCATACATACACTGGGGGTGAGGGGGTACTGAGTGGAAGTAGCACATATCATCATACATACACTGGGGGTGAGGGGGTAGCGAGTGGAAGTAACACGTCATCATACATACACTGGAGGTGAGGGGGTAGCGAGCGGAAGTAGCACATGTCATCATACATACACTGGGGGTGAGGGGGTAGCGAATGGAAATAACACATGTCATCATACATACACTGGGGATGAAGGGGTGCCGAGTGGAAGTAGCACATGTCATCATACATACACTGGAGATGAAGGGGTACCGAGTGGAAGTACCACATGTCATCATATATACACTGGGGGTGAGGGGGTACCGAGTGGAAGTAGCACATGTCATCATACATACACTGGGGGTGAGGGGTAGTGAGTGGAAGTACCACATGTCATCATATATACACTGGGGTGAGGGGTACCGAGTGGAAGTAGCACATGTCATCATACATACACTAGGGGTGAGGGGTAGCGAGTGGAAGTACCACATGTCATCATATATACACTGGGGTGAGGGGGTAGCGAGTGGAAGTAACACGTCATCATACATACACAATGGTGAGAGGGTACCGAGTGGAAGTAACACATGTCATCATACATACACTGGGGGTGAGAGGGTACTGAGTGGAAGTAACACATGTCATCATACATACACTGGGGTGAGGGAGTACAGAGTGGAATTAACACGTCATCATACATACACTGGGGGTGAGGGGGTAGCGAGTGGAAGTAACACATGTCATCGTGCATACACTGGGGATGAGGGGGTACCCAGTAGAAGTAACACATGTTATCATACATACACTGGGGGTGAGGGGGTAGCGAGTGGAAGTAACACATGTCATCATACATACACTGGGGGTGAGAGGGTAGCGAGTGGAAGTAACACATGGGGGTACCGAGTGGAAGTAACACATGTCATCATACATACACTGGGGGTGCGGGGGTACCGAGTTGAAGTAACACATGTCATCATACATACACTGGGGGTGAGAGGGTAGCGAGTGGAAGTAACACATGTCATCATACATACACTGGGGTGAGGGGGTACCGAGTGAAATAGTCATAGAAGAGTTGGGCAATTCCATGAAAAATGGTCTTTGGAACCAAAATTTGGTTTATGCAAATATCAATTTTTGTACACTACATTAAAGGGAAATATGTCTTCTTCCTTGCACATGAAAAAGTATATAATTATCTCTATTCTAGATCAGTTTACAGCAGTTTGAAGCCAAGGCGTTACAAGGTGTTAATTAGTAAAAGTAATGTGACTAAACAGGCATATATTCATAAGATGAATAGAGCACTGATAAACAGAGGATTCACCCTTTTATAAGCTTAAAATGGATTATGTATATATCCCCTTACATGATATCATATAATTTATAGAATTATTTGGAAATTACATAATTATTGTAATTTTATAACGACCCCTTGTCACTCCGTGACTTGTCACTCCGTAACAAATAATTCAGTTTTTTAGATTTCCTATACAAAAAAATAAGTTAAAGTTAACAAAACTCCTAACATCTAATTATTACTTATATTTAACAAGTACATGTCATTTACTATTTAAATAATTAACAACTATTTTATAAAAGTTAATTACAAAGTTATCACTCCGTAACTCCACGACGTCACTCCATAACGACATCGACACAAAAATGGTCCCATTTAAGATTTATAACTAGCTTTTGTTTTACATTTCAGTAATTCCAGTATTCACCAGGTGGAACTACAATGTATGCATATTTCCCACAATTCTTATATACTTCCTTTCTGTTTCAATTTATTCCAAGTCTAGGTACTATGAAATCCTATTGGCAATCTGCTACCATCTGACAGCATCGAGATCATCACCAGGTAAACATTTTTGTGTATACTTTATGACAGATGTGTTGATCAACTGTAATGGAAAATGTACCATTAATTTGATGATTACGCATTAATAAACAAAATACAAAACAATATAAGTAACACCACTTCTTTGTTTCACATGGCTGCTTTTCTTAACTATGAAATACTTCATATTCCAAATGTAAGCAGTCATTTGTAACTATATTAAATTGAATTATTTTATTTCAATAACCATGCCTCTTACTGGACAGAAGCGCCACAAAGAGAAAAAAATACTTCAAAATGGGGCAGGTCATATGCGACAGCTTGATGCACAGCGGAAGAAACATGCTCGTCTTGCCAACCTTGACAAGGCATGAAATGCGGAATGCATCAGGCAGAGACGCTGTCGCAACAATAGAAAACAGAATGTCAATCATGGTCATAACGGTGACACAGAGTTTGCGTATAAGTCACCCTCAACCCTCGGAAAAGCTGTGAAGCGTGTCATGACCGCAACGCCAAACTCCCCACGAAAATGTGCAGCCATTATGGGATGTCTGTCCATTAACCATCATCATGACTGGCCGAGCGCAAGCGGAAGTCACCAAAACAAACTGGACATTGCTACTGTGAAAGCTGTTACTGACTTCTATGAGCAGCCAGACATTTCATGGACTGCACCAAGAAGGAAGGACTACATCATCATCAGGACCGGCACAGAGAAGGCGAATATCCAGAAGAAGTACCTGATGATGACGGTTAATGAAGCTCACAGCCTCTTCTGCGATGCAAACCCAGATATCAAAATTGGCAGGTCTAAGTTTGCTGACCTTCGACCAAAACACGTATGGCTCAATGCAAAGTTCCCCCACAATGTATGCTCATGCAAGTATCATGAGAATATGAGGCTTCTACTTGAATCCCTCAAATGTTAAGTTTCTGTGACTTTCTACAGACCATAGTGTGCTGCCAAGATGCTGATAAATGTATGCTAGGACGATGTGAGGAATGTCGTAACAAGTTCAAGGTACAAGACGCAGGAGCTGAAGTTGTGAAGCAACTTGACTACTTCAAACAGCACACTTTCATCAAACGCAAGCCAATTCATTTGAGGAGAAGAGAAGAGCTGTTAATGGGCGTAACATTGTGGTTCAGGTTGATTTCGCTGAGATCAATCAATCATCGATCAAGATGAGATCCAAAGTGCTCACTGGAATCAGTCACAAGTCACCCTTTTCACCATCTGCACTTGGATAGACACAGACATCATTGAATCCTCTGCCATCGTAAGTGATGATATGGTACATGGGAAGTTGGCTGTCAGTTGCTTTCTGGGCAAAATCATCGAAAATCTTAAAGCAAAGCATCCAACAATTGAGAAGATCGACTTTTTCTCTGATGGTGCCAGCAGCTAGTTTAAGCAGAAATACATGTTCACAAATCTCACGTTCATGCAAGAGATCTACAATGTTTCCATCACATGGAACTTCTTTGCCACGTCGCATGGAAAAGGACTGGTTGATGGAATTGGAGGTGATGTAACGCAGCGTGTCTGGCTGGCAAACCTAACCGGAGATCGAGCATCAGATGTGGAATCTTTTGCCAGAATAGCAGACAAACACTGCAAGAAAAGTCAGGTTCAGTTGGTTCTGGCCAGCCAGATAATGGAAGGCACAGCTGCACTGGAGAATTGATGGTTGGGGATACAGTCACTTCCAAAGACACACATGATGCATTGCATCATCCCTATCCGCCATTATGTTGTGAGGTGTGCAACATATTCATCTGCTGAACATTTCGACACCATCAGCCTGCATGCGGACACTGGTGTTGCTTTTGACCTAGTCAAACAACCAGTCGTCAAGCAGGACAGTGCACGCATTGGTGACTTTATCGCCGTGGAGATGTGTGGCAAGAAAAACAGGAAGCGTTTTGTAGCTCAGGTTGTCGACTCAAGTGATGACTGCTGAATGCAGACAAGTCCTGGATTAACTTGGATGAAGTTGTGCGTGTCCTTCCTCCACCAACTTGTGATAATTGCAACCACTACCTCTTTGATGACAAAGTCTGAGCCAACAATAACCACTGTGCATGTGGTTTAACATCCTTAATTTGAACAATGCTCTTAAATTAACATGTACTATTTAGTGTTTAAGTGGTTCTTAACTAGTCAACTGAACAATGACATCAAGTTTTAAGAGTGACAATGATATAACAAGAGTGCCTGAGTAATTGAAATTATAATCATGATGGACAATAACAATGAAGAATCCGTCTCATCACGCCGTAACATCAATCCGTGACGATAGCAGCCTTGCTAATTAGTTAAGTAATTACAACTACAATTATTTTTTGAAGTTTTAGAACGGCATGTTGCAAGGCTACAAATGTAATGTGTTTAATGATATACAAACCTTGACACAGGACATGGTAAGAGAGCTGAATTTGAAGTTAGTGTAACCATGAGCAGATTATGTGCAAAAGACTGCGTCACTCCGTAACGTGTCACTAATTACTTAATTACTGTTAAAGTTATCAGTGATTTTCAATATGTTCACCTGTTGTCTGAGGCTAACTCTGTGGCCAACAGTATTTGATGTTCAACTGACATATATGTTGCATATTAAAATATGTATTTAAAAAGAAATGTCATATTTGTAGTCAAATGTCTCTCCGTAACATCATGGAATTGCCCTGTAGTATATTCTATCAGCCATACAACAAATAATGATACAACAATTACATCGCGGATTAGGAATAAGTTTCATATTGTAGGTTGGTGGTGAAGCTGCCTCTCTCACGTCAGCCTAAGGTGAGACAGCTGAAGTAAACGATAGGTGAAGCACTGGACGAAATTAACCGTTTAAAGGTTACGTTGTCGAAATATGATATCAGCCCCATGTCTACTCCAGCAACTTCACTGAACTCGAGTATAAGCTCAGTATCATCTGCTGATTATTCACCGATGCATATCAACTCGGCTGATTCCAACGCACCTACGCGTATACCAAATATATATGTTCCACAGTTCACCCCAGCCAAGAAGTAGTTTCTGAGATGTCTTCACCTACAACGGCAGCATTGGAGCTGGCCAAGCAACTTGACATCACACTCAGGTCACACAGAGTAGATGCTCTAATCCCCTTCACAACGACTATGTCGTGTATAAGTCTACAAGCTAGTGGCAGAGGATGTTGATATGTTCCGTCAAACACCGGTGTTTCCCCTGGCACCGTTTTTCTATGCCGCCTCGCCCAAAATTTGCCTAAATTGCCGCCTCGTAGCTATTTCGTACGCCCTTTTGTTTCGTTCTTTCGTGATATATTCAGCACCGGCACGAAAGGACACCACAAAGTCACTTATATTCCTCCAAAATCGCAGATTTGTAGAAACATCGTTTAGTCGTCTTAACGATAACGTCGTTAAGATGACTAAACTAAGATACTATGCAAAATATCTACGTAGTTAAGAGTGCATGCGTGCAGGGAAATCGTATATTTTGTTGAGCTCTGTTATTACATTAAGTTTTTGATGTATTGAGTTACTCTGATTCTGCTCGATTAAGGTGGTAGGATGGCCTATGACATGCTTGTTTTGACTTAAATCAAATTAATAAATGTTTTGAAGATAAAGTAACAATTTTTTCTCAGACAATGCCTAACACATTAAACAATACTCCAGACCAAAAAGAACGATTTGTTATGTTGTTTAGTGATATTTAGATATGTTTAAAGACAATTAAAAAATATGTCAAAAATCACCAAAAAAATGAATGTATGAACGCAGAGCATACTGTAATTTATGCAATGGCCAGGACAGGCCTAGTGCAGGTATTGAGGTAACTGTACTTCTGTACTATCGCAGTTTTTCCCTCCCTGTCTGCATTATTTGTTTCTACATGTACCAGTATAGACCCCCCCTTGCCATGTCCCAATACCTTCTCTACACTGTCAGTTACATGTTCAATCCTAGCCCCCCGGTAAACAAACAACAACGTCCTTCCCCTCACTCAGTGTCCTGTCCGTCTTTCTCATAATGGAGTCGCCCATAAACACCCTCTCTTTCGTCATTGCCCCCTCAATCACTGCCTTAGAATAGCTCCTTCTTCGGTTTGCATATGTCTGGTTGTTGTCTCCCCCCCCCTGTCATCTGCTCTCCTACCCCCCCGCCATTTGCCAATCACACAAATGAGTTTGGCAGTGCATATATGTCATCGTATATATGCATGGCTGAGTTTTAGTTGCTGTTATTTAATTAGTTATAAAAAAAAAACTTTGATTTAAATATCAAATACAAAAATTAGGCTGTAGGGTTGTCCTATTTTTCTAGGTATGGTCGGGTTACCAGTAACCCGATGGTGGTCAATTGGATTGAAACCAGTGGCCTGGCGGGCCAGTAAAATATGAAAACTGGTGGCCCGTACTGGCCCGGCAACCTCAAAAAGGCGCCGGGCCAGTTTTAATGTCGAGGCCTGTCGTGGTCAGCGCATGTTTTGTTTACAACCGGATAACGGTATATTCAAAAGTTGTAACACTTCATTTTTGATTATGTCATCTTGTCAATAACTTTAGATAATAAATGTTGTAAGTCATATACAGAAATTAACATAATGCTGAAGTCTGTTTTTTGTATTATAAATTCTTATTAGTTTTGCTTTGTTGCCTGGTAAACATTCTGAAATACGATTTATCAATTTTATGTCATTATGTTATGACAGTGTCAGTTGGTGTAATAAATATGTTGAATCTAATTCATCCCTTAATGGTGGTGGTGTCATAATAATTCATAAGAAAGATTTGGTTATAGATGAAATTGAGTTAGATAAACCAGATTTACCTCTCATGATGAAATTGTGTGGGCACGTTTATCTACCGGTATTCATAATGAAAGTCCAGTTTATATAGCATCATACTATAGGCCGACCTCTGATTACTCAGTCGAATGTAATACATCTCTTCAGTCAAGTCTAAGGCATATATCTCATATTACTAGGAACAACACTCATGCACGTATAATTGTAGGTGGTGATTTTAATGCAGGTGATATTGATTGGAATTCATGTAAGGTAAGGTGTCCTTACGTTCAGACCAGAAAGGATTAGGTGATGCTATTCTATCAACACTGGAGGAGCATAACTTAAATCAGTTACAAATAATTCCTACAAGACATGAAGCTATTCTTGATCTTTATTGTACGAATAAACCAGGTCTAGTTAAATCTATAAATACTGTACCAAGTTTTTCAGATCATGATTTGATAGTACCGGGTAGTGGATATTATGATTAAAGCAATGTGAACAAAGGCACCACCTAGGAAGTTGTATAAATGGTCTAAAGCAGATTGGGGTCAAATGAAGAGATACTAAATTATTCACAGATCATTTACTGGATGTTTCATGTAGTTCAGAAGAACAAAGTCTACAGTCTTTTTATTTATTATTCACAGAACATATACATAATATGATGGATAAATATGTAACAACATACTGGTCTAAAACTAGAGTCGATTTACCTTGGTTATCAAACAGTTTGAAAAGGAACTGTAGGAAAAAACAGCGTTTCTATAATCGGGCAAAACATTCTAAAAACCCAACACACTGGTTAAAATACAAAGAATTGGCTAAACAAAATAGAAAACAGATACGTAAAGCTCACTGGCAGCACCTCAATGGTATTTTAAGACTGCTCAGGATAACGGTAACCTAAAACCATTTTGGCATTATATAAAGTCTCAACAGCAAGATTTAGTTGGTATATCCCCTCTAAAAACTGGTGCTCAACTTAATTCTGATTCTAGTAGTAAAGCCTCCATTTTATCTAGGCAATTCAAATCGGTATTCACTAAAGACACTGATTGTCCTAATAGAAATATGAAACTTGATGGTCCTCATTTTCCAGATATTGATAATCTCATATTTAATGTGGTGGGTATTGAGAAGCTACTAAGGGATATAAACCCTAGTAAATCAAGTGGGCCAGATAAGATTCCAGGTAGAATATTGAAATAACATGCTTCTGAGCTAGCTCCTTTTTTAACATTTTTGTTCAGAAAATCGTTGCACTCTGGGGAATTACACGATCAGAATCTACAAGTGGATATTGCTATTCTAAATTTTTCTAAAGCTTTTGATGTTGTACCACACAACAGACTGTTTAAAATAAAATGTTATCAAGCTATAACATAATCATTAGCTTATATGTCGAATGCTGGGTACTTACATTTTTGGCCTGGTCAACTCTGCCCCTATATTAAGCAACTTGACTACATGTGGCACAGCTATGCATTGAATTTGTGTAGACCAATTTGCTTTCCCTTCTGCTAACATGGGAGACTGGGACCCAGTTTAGTGGCCATGGTTTACTAGTATGTAAGCTACCTGCTTGTTTATTCATATACATTTGTTGTAATAATGCCAATAACCTGCGATGAAAACAGATTTTTAAGCGGTGTTTATAAATCCCGCTGATAGGCCCTGTCTGTCTCATTGATTTGTGGGATTATTATGAGATCGTCCAACTTGAAATGTTGGAGACGAAGAGTAATGAAGGAAAATTCAACTATAATTATCACGGTAATCCATTAACAAAAAGTTGTAATTAATTTGACTGGCTTACATTTCAGTTTGTGCACTCAACCAATTGTGGACGTTTTAACGTATTTGGATAGTCGACTGATGTTTACTGCATATGCCATAGATATGTAGAATCTCCCACATCGACACTACATGTCTTACTGCACATGTCTTTTCTCCGTGGAGCTTCGATTACTTCCGATTAGATGTGGATAAACGTAAACAATACCACATCCACATACTAATTAATTTGTGAGCCGTGTCAAATGAAGAATAATGGTCAACTATTTCACAGTCATCGTGCAATGTGAAGAACAAGGAACAAGATGGACATACGATGAGTGGAAATTTGGTATTTGGATATATAACAGTCTAATCAGACGGGCTGTCACGATGCGGACGAAAGACGACTAACACTTAAGTTGAAGACCATGACAGTGAAATACAAACTGACACTCTTCTAAGACTACGCTGTGGATGAATTCTTCAGAATGCATTTTTTTATATATGTTGTGCAGCGAATGCCTGCGATCACCTTGGATAGTAACAGATAATTAATCCAAACCAGCACAAAACAATATCTAATGAAACGTCTGTCAATTGTATACTTGGCCTGCTAAGCCAAGGTAAGCGCCTAGGGTAGGCAATATGTCAACAATAATTACCCATTTTTGTTCCTGTTAATAATCTGCGGAACTTTTTGAGATCTCATTTAAGCTCCTATTTACGTAAAACTTAGCAGTGGCTATATAATATATACAGGTAGTCTAATGCACGTGTTCACTAGTGTAGAACTGTGTGTAACTGTATGCAAACAACGATAAGATCAACATGCCTATGTAATAATACAATAAACTACCACTAACATTATAATAATAACATTTTAATACAGTAAAACCTGTCTTAGCGGCCACCTGTCCATAACGGTCACTTTTGAAAGTCCCGAATGACTTCCTATTAGACTGCCCACTACCTGTCCATAATGGTAATCTGTCTATTGCGTATAACGGTCAGTTAATGGACCAAACCATTCATAGTCAACCTGTTGCTTACAGGCAGGTCAAAGGGTATCCATAATTTCTCTGAATAAATTGTCATCATGTGTACACAGGCCTATCAAATTGCAATCTAGCCATGCCTGGAGTCATCAGCTTGTTGCAGTCACTATGTGGCTCCTTTACTCCAGGAGAGGGGAGCAGAATCAGCTTTGATGTCCAAAATGAGCTCAGAGAAGCCATGGAAGTGGGCTGTTGTAGTATTTACCTAGGCAGCTTGACATAGCTGGAGAGCAGGCCTAGGTAAATGTTACAATGGCCTGTTACCTACCACTTGGGGTAACTCAAATTGTATCAGGGTGTTTTTTATTGAATTTTCACTGGGGAGGCAATGTCTTAAAAAGGCACTTCTAATGGGTAAAATGGGCAGTTTACGCATACATTAATTATTATGTTCATAACCCATAGGCATTTTGAAAGCTTAATATAATGTATTATTATCTTTATATTCACATAGTTGTGGGGCCTACTGTGATGAGTCACGACTGCATCTTGGCATGAAAATAAATGTTACACATATATATATCCTAGAAGCATGTTTTATTACAACCAATACATGCAGTAATCATAGAGACATGAGGCGTATCGTGCAAGTCAGAATGTTTGACAGTTGTCTCAATTTGACTAGACGAATCCTGTTTCGCAGAGCCCAGCATCTTCTTGTCTTCTCCAAGAATTTGACGACACCAGGTCGAGGGTCATAGTAGGCGGTGCCCACACTATTCAGTGCCACCATGAGTCATGCGTTTCTCAAGTCCTCATTCAAACTGGTGCAGTGATTGTGGACCACGAGGTTTTGTGGTGGCTCACGAACCTTTCGGTCTGCATATAATATGGACTCATACAAGCCAGAGATGCCAACACCTTCTGAACTGAACCTGTCGTGACTGGCAGAAGTTTGCGCAGTCTGACAGTTAACTCACAACCGAGATCACAGCCATCAGGCAGGAATGGCACATTTGTCATGTTTTCCCACTGCTCGGCTGCAAAGTCAGATGCCTCATCTGGGAAAAGGCGCCTGACAACGCACACACCATGCTCAACGAATGATCTCGGACGGCGTGACATCACTAACTCCTTCATGTCTTAGATGACGTCCTCCTGCTCCGGGTGCATGCGTTCAGACAGCTATTCGTGCAATGCTTGCACGACTTCCAACCTGATTACTCGTCTGTCGCGGCGGTTTATACAAATGAACTGATGATGACACTTTTGTTGTGTTAAGTCCCCTTTTGTGTTATCGGTTGGACAACTCACTTTCTTCTCCCTTCTTCCCGGGAATGGTCCATCCCTCATTAGGTTCACCTTATTGATTGCCACATCCGGACTCTTGAAGCCCAAATAAAAACCGTCAATCCTATTCACTAGTCGGCACTTGTTTCGAATCCGGACTCTGTTGAAGCTCAAATAGCGACCTGGTTTGTGCTAGTCTGTTAACTCACAGTGCACGTAAAATGACAGCTATAGCATCATATGTTGATACAAACCGGGGCGCTATTTACGCCTCAAATGGGCGTAAGACGCAATATTCTTAAAAGTAAATATGCCTAGGATAATGTTGAATGATGGAACTATCTCACTGAGGTATCAAAGTTAAGCAAAACTCAACTTATAACGGCAAAATCAAGGTGGGTCCGGATTCGACGCAAATGCCCACGGCACAAGTCTATTAAAGTTTCAACTAATGTTCCATGCCGGTTTTTTTTGCAAAATAAGGAATGTCATTCATAAGATATAAGTTATGCAAATAAATGTTTGGGAAAGTTGATTTGAGTGAAGTATTGACTTTAATTTAAACCACCGAAGTTCACATCTCATAAAAACCGCCTACTGCCCAAAACCGTGTATACTAACGGGTTATCAATAACTTTGGATATACTAAACAACTTATCCTGTTTTATAAAAAGGACACAACTTGAGAAATGTCTGCCAGGGAGTAAAGTGTAAAGTGCTTTGAGCAGTCTTGCACTTTATAAGAACTTACCTTTTACTTTTTTACAGACTCTGTCATTGAGGTAACAAGGCCAAGGGTTAGTGCAAGAAAAACATAACCACAACCAAGTACCAGTGGTCAAGTGGAAACCTCACCTCTACTGAGTACCAATGGTCAGTGGAAACCACGTCTCAACATGATTACTGACTTTTAGCAATCATGATTACTACATTTACAAGTAGTGTCTTGTTGTTTTATATCTTCCCCTCTATATTCAAGAGTAAAGGTTAAAACATAACTCAGAATGCACCATTTTAAAACTAGTTTTTTTTTAATCTCAGGGGGAGACCCCCCTAGCAATGCTTCCCACCTGCGGCGCTCGCGTACCCCATCCCAACCACCTCGCCCATCATTTCACCTAGGGGAAACACGGAACACTCATGAGAGAAATCCCAGAATTCAGAGCTCATTGTGGCAGAATCTGCACACTTCACAGGTAAGCTTATACCTATGATGGAGTGTGCTTGGGAGATCGTATTTATGTATAGCTGCATAATGTTTGCTATGGGTAATTATGTGACATGTGGTCACATAATAATAAAATGCTTGGCGATCTTCGTTTTAACCCACAACCCTGTGTTCTTGTTATTATTGTAGTACTATATATGTTTGATAGGTGCTGGAAACCGAATTAGTCTTGGTTTCCTCTATTGACCAGTATGATTAATCCTATGATGGAAGCCACGTGCCAGATGGACTATGCAGAGAATTGGCAGGTCAAATACATAGAGGAGATAGGGTCTGTGTACTATGGCAAAGCACAGGTAAGCATCCACCCAATGGTATTGCACTACAGAGATGAAGATGGGAATATGAAAGTTTTGAGTTTCGTAGGCCTGTCAGGTGTGATGACCCGCTCGGTGCCTTCAACGTTCGCCTTCCTTAGAGTTAAAGCAATGATGTCAGAACAAACCATGCCGTTACTTGACACCATCCATTTTTTGACCGACTCCAAGTTCCCAATACTGAAATCGCTCCATCTGCACATTGGTCCATAAGCCAAAAAGAAGACTGTTTCATCCTGCTAAATATTACAAAAATAATCGACACGATACTTAGTTGTTTAAGACATATCTTGCTATAAACACTACTTTTTTACTTAGAGTAGGGCTGCATTTTTACCCAAGTGATGACGATTGGAAACTAGTGCATTTAGCTGTCACCGAGGAACACTCAGAGAGGCCAAGGAACAGTAATCAGATTCCACTTAAGACCATTACTTTCTATTTAAGAAATATTAAAGAAAAATTCCATTCTCCAATACCGAACGTATACTTTTTCTAAACATCACCAGAAAGACAAGACCCAATAGTATCCGCACAAACATTGCTACGTTGAAAAGGTAATTGTTTGTTTTATCTTTGAACTTACAGTGATTTTATTCAAACAGTGTCCCTTAGAATGACAAGTAGTTATATGACCTCTTGTCTCTTTTAAATGGCAGACAGAAAAGGTACCCTAATTTTTAAATTGCATGAAAACAAAGGAAATTTAATAAAAGTTGCCACTGCTATCGATTCTTAACCATAAGCCTGTTACGTGCTCAAAAAAATACAATCAAAATAGAAGAAATTTGAAATACCATAAGTATGTTAAATATATATGATGTACATGTATACGCTCGGTATCGAGTAACACAGACTCGCAAGTTCAAAGTGATCCAAAAAAGTCAGTTTAATAATTAAGCTACCCAAATTTATTTCACGATTGGCCTGACATTTTGTTTATTAGTGACCAGACATGGGGTCAAATACATTGAAATGTATTTAAATACAAATACTCTTAAGCGAGTCAAATATAAATACAAATACTTTGAAATACAAAAGTATTTAAATACAATATTGCTAACCATGGTTTGTAGGTTCATAGGCAACTAACTTGCAGTTACAACGAACCTGGCTTTTATGATGATGGTACCACCTGACTTGAGAAGCCACCACCTTCTCTTAACCCACAGATAGCAAGCAAATATTAGACACAATAGCTGGCCTTAGCAGCTGCTGTCACATTGGTTAGGTACCAGGTAGGTTGTTTGGTTAGCTGGGGCTTGGAAACTATGATCAAAAGACAGACAGACCAGTGCAACAGAATCTGCTTTTTGCTAATTGCATCACAGTGACAACTGACAAGTAAGGTGATGTTGGCTTCTCACTCAGTGATCTCAATGACTTCTCACATAATGGCATTACCTTGCCATTATTTCTGAGCGGAAAAGTGGTGAATTACCAAATGACATAGTAAAATTGCTCAATTCTTAAGAATTCAAACAAGAATAATTTTAAGTTGTCATTTATTGATAATCACATCCTATGTATTTGAACATTTCAAATACTTTAGGAAAGTATTTAAATACAAATACTTTCATGTAAAATACAAATACTTATAAAAAGTATTTACATACTTTCAAATACAAATAAAAATAAATATCACAATTTCTTTCATTTTGTTTATTAATTAATTAATTTTAAATCCATCCATATCATTTGAATTGGCAATGCCAGATCATGTCAAAAGTAATCTGTTTCACTAACTGGAAGATGTCCAGCAATAAAATATACCCCCTGCAGGGCGAAACAAGCCTGTGGGTCTTTAAAACATGTTTTATTATATTTGCATATTTTGTTTACACTATGAAGAAAAAACCTGTAATGTGTAAACACCTAAGAGTAGATCAGGGGCAATTTTATTAGTCTTTTCAAAATGTTTTGAGTGGACTTGGACCTTTCTGCAAACCTTTCAAGTATTAATTATAATATAATAGTATATAAAAACTATAATAAAAATGGGCCAAATGGCCCTGAAGTCCTTTGGACTAATATGTCTATATGTGACCCCGGCTGACCAAATGTTGTTTTCTTACATCCTTGTAAAAGTTTGGTAGGATGCTTTACACGGTTTCAAAAAATATGACTGCTACAGAAATTGGCGAAGTTATGGAGCATTGAACATGGTAGGGATCAAAAAGGGAAAATGAAGAAACCGGCTGTTGAAGTTTTACATTATATATGGAAATGGATTGCAAGGAAATATTACATGCACAACATTCAAATGTGGCACACAGTATGTAATATGTATGGTATGTTGCAATGATACACTGGAAGTACAAATGTGCTGCTACAAAGACTTATCAAGTTATGCCAGATTATGCCTTCATGTGTAAAACTAAGAGGACAGATTATTTGAGAGCAAAAGGTAGACTCACTGTTTGACACAGTTTAAAACCTACAGGCAACTGTCCAATTTAACAGGGTTCTAGTGGCTTAATGCTGTCTGTTGACACAAGCTACTGCCAGTGACCAATTACACTTTAGTCACAGTTTCCATCAAACAATAGCAGGCAGAGAATCTTAGCTCCACAGCTGGGTGTAATACACAACCAGAGCCACCACTGATTCATGGTCAAGTAGATTAGCTCAATGCATCAACTAAGACAATACACAACACTGTAAGTGACAGTGTCCAGAGTGAGGCCTAAGCAGTGTCCTCATTGCTGAATAGATCAATTAAACCTGCCAAGTGGGTGACATTCATATATGTCAACTCTTCTAATGGTTGACATTTGGTTGTTTCAGGTGTCAACTATATTGTGAATCTGTAATTATTAGTCTATATTGATACAATTGATTTACACAGTACCATGTCTACACAAGGCATGGCAAGCGTAAACAGAACAGTAGAATGTATTTGATATCAATAAAGTGTAGGATATTTCACACTACAGTTGTCCAGAATATTAATTTTCTATGTTTGTCACCTACATGTTTCTACAGACAATACATCTTTAACCAATAGACACCACAGTCACACCATTTTATAATAATTAAATGACCATCAAAATAAACACAACTTGCAATTATAGAAAATTTATAGTTTTGAAGATAAAAAGTGTTAGGCAACTGTTCAGTCTAACAGGGGTCAAGTGTGTCTACTCTGCCTGGGCACTGTGACCAATTAAAGATTAGTCAAGGTCTCAATGGAACAGTAGCACTAGGCTGCAGAGTTTAGTCATGGTTTTGACTTGATGGCACATTAAACAAAATCTACTGTTAGGGGTGGTCTCAAAGGTCCTTCTCAAAACCACATCACTAAATAATGTAAAACTTTTGCACTTTGGGGCCCCTTAGGTGCCCTTAGAATGATTCAATCAAATACAGATTTCTTGTATATAGTGGCGGCACCCTAAGATACATCTATGCAAAATAAAAAGTTGAACAGTTTTTGAAAAAATAGGCCAAATGTTACATTTGTACCAGTTTTGGGGTCCTTGGAGGCCCTAGGGAGCCCTTAAAATAATTCAATCAAATACAGATTTCTCGAGCATAGTGACAGTGGTCTAAGATATGTCTATGCAAAATTAGAGAACAAGTTGCTGAACGGTTACTGAAATACGGCAGCTAACAGCGGACGGCGGACGGTGGACACAGAGTGATGGCAATAGTCCCTTGGACCTTCGGTGGGGTATAATTTTTGTTCCTTTAAATGTCAAAACTAGAATAATAAAAATGATCAATGTACTTACGCTCAATCGGGCATCACTAGAAGAAACTTGACTTGTGGAGTGTCGGGTGCAACGGCCTTCAGTTTATATCACTTTCAGACAGACATAACTGTTCAGTTTAGTCACTCGTTTATATCCAATATTGAGCCTGTTTATATCCAATGTTGAGCCTGTTTATATACAATGTTGCACCTGTCATTATCCAATGTTGAGCCTGTCATCCAATGTTATGCCTGTATATATCCAATTTTGTGCCTGCTTATATCCAATGTTGCGCCTGTTTATATCAAATGTTGAGCCTGTTTATATCCAATGTTGAGCCTGTTATTATCCAATGTTGAGCCTAGTTATATCCAATGCTGAGCCTGTTTGTATCCAATGTTGAGTCTCTTATATCCAAAGTTGAGCCAGAAATATGAATATGTTTGTGACTTCTGTTCTTGGTAGACAATCTTCTCATAAATAAGATTAATATAACTTTTATTGGTTGATATTGTACTATTTACAGTCAGTCATAACCGAGTCATAATTATGAGTATGACTCAACCGGTGAGTGTAGACACTCATAACTGAGTCATATGAGTATGACTCAACACGGATGAAGACTGTCTGGAGTAATCCTTCCATGGACCCCCACAAAGTCCCCCAATCAACAAACATTCCAACACTTCCTCTAGTGATTTCTCTCACAAACACATCGTCTTTGACAAAAGTTGTTCACATGATTCTGTGAGTATGACACTGAACTCTGTCAAATTTCACTGGCACAACAATCTTCTCTTTGATGTCAACTGCACTTGTCTTAATGACACAGTTGTCACACACTGGCCTCTTGCTTGTTGGGGACTCTGGAAAATAAACACAATGCAATAAATACAAGATGGAAATATAAGTTCTGTACACTATTTACTTGCTAACCCAGATCTGCTTTGGAAACCCAAGGGGCCTCGGAGATATGATATGGCCCTGTGAGACACCATTCAGAGGAACACTGGTCTCAGTGAGACTTGTCTGGCTGCAACAATGTCAGACAGAACACAGTGGAAACAATTATTATAAATGTCTCCATGTTAAGTGGATGACATAAAAAGTATTCACTTGGTTTGCAATCTACCTGCTTGTTTATTAATATACATTTGTTGTAATAATGCCAATAAGTATATCTGCGATGAAAACAGATTTTTAGGCGGTATTTATGAATCCCGCTGATAGGCCCTGTCTACCTCATTGATTTGCGGGATTATTATAATGAGATCTTCCAACTTGAAATGTTGGAGACGAAGAATAATGAAGGAAAATTCAACTGTAATTTATACGAGGTAATTCATCGACAAAAAGTTGTAATTAATTTGATATTTAAACTGGCTTACATTTCAGTTAGTGCACTCAACCAATTGTGGTCATTTTAACATATTTGGATAGTCGACTGATGTTTATTGCATATGCCATAGATATGTAGAATCTCCCACATCGACACTACATGTCTCACTGCACATGTCTTTTCTCCGAGGAGCTTCGATTACTTCCGGTTAGAAGTGGATAAACGTAAACAATACCACATCCGCATACTAATTAATTTGTGAGCCGTGTCAAATGAAGAATAATGGTCAACTATTTCAGTCATTGTGCAATTGAAGAACAAGGAACAAGATGGACACACGATGAGTGGAAACTTGGGATATTAGCAATAGAACAGTCTAATTAGATGGGCTGTCACGACGCGGCCGAATTTCAAAGACGACTAACAATTAAGTTGAAGATAGTGACAGTGAAATACAAACTGACACTCTTCAAAGACTATGCCGTGGATGAATTCTTCAGAATGCTATTTTACTATATGTTATGCAGCGAATGCCTGCGATCACCTTGGAAGGTAACAGATAATTAATGCAACCCAACACAAAACAATGTCTAATGAAACGTCTGTCAATTGCATACTTGGACTGCTAAGCCAAGGTAAGCGCCTAGTCCTAGACCTAGGCTAGGGTAGGCAATATGTCAACAATAGTTACCCATTTTTGTTCCTGTTAATAATCTGCGGAACTTTTTGAGATCTCATTTAAACTCCTATTTATGTAAAACTTATTTTAACACACCAATGGCTATATAATATATATAATGTAGTCTCATGCACGTGTTAACTAGTGTAGAACTGTGTGTAAGTGTATTCAAACAACAATACGATCAATATGCCTATGTAATAATACAATAAACCACCACTAACAGTATAATAATAACATTTTAATATAGTGATTTTGTTTCATGTTGTTATAATTATAGTAGAAATTACATTTCAATTATTTGGCTTAAATTTAATTAATTATTAATTTAACTTATTAATTTAAAATGTTTAATTGTCGTTTAGACACATTTTATTTTATTAATTGTATACAAACAATGTTCTTATTTTTATCTTGTTATTGCCTATGAGCTTTTTTAACCCAGAGATATTACGGTACATTTACTACATTGCAAATGAAGACTACTTTGACAATCGTTTTCATCCCAAATATGTGTTCATGTGGGATATGCTTGTAATCCACTTGAAACATGTTCAAGGGAAAGGATGCAGAAGTCTCACATAGTCAAAAAATGACACATAGTTATGCCAGAAAACATGTTTGTGAATTTAAAAGTATGTATATTTCCAACAGGAGCTAAGGCATGCACGAGTTGAAGCTGAAACACAAATATGCAATTGCACATTTTTGATTTTGGTCAATTCTAGTCATACGTATTGACACTTGAAAGTTGAGAAGTCAAGTGACTGAAGTGAGCAACATCTTAGCTAATTCCACATCATACATCATAACATACTGAGTTGACCACAAAGAGAGGTTTGACTGTGCACGGCTTCAAATCCAGGCTAGTCTACAAAAAAAGAAAGCAAGAAGAACACAGGCACTAGGCCAAGACAGACTGATTACACTTCTAGACAAGCACGGTAGAGAAATACAAGACCAAGATATGATTATGGAACAAATAGAGGAATTCTACACCGAGCTATAGGACAGTGAACAGAGTACAATAATTCACACCGACCCAGAAAAGGTACCAGAGATAACATCATGGGAGGTGGATATGAAGAATGGGAAGACATCAGGCAATGACCATGTAAACGTTGAAACATTAAAAGCAGGAGAAGATACCATCTCGAAGACATTGGCTAAGCTGTATACTAAATACTTATGAGAAAGTCGAATAGCCACCGCTTGGAAGAACGCAAAGATGGTGATAATCTTCAAGGGAAATAAGAAAGACTTAAAGAACTACAGACCGATATGTTTGATATCAAACATCTACAAATTACTCACAAAGATACTAACGAATAGGCTAGAGAAGACACTCGATGAAAACCAACTATGAGAGCAAGCAAGATTCAGAAGCAGGTACCGGGTACTCAATGACAGACCACATACACATCGTAAACCAACTGAAAGAGAAGTGCCGAGAATATAATATCCTGCTCTGCATTGCTTTCGTCGACTATGAGTAGGCTTTCGACTTGGTGCAAACTCAAGAAATACTGACCTCCCTTCAAGAACGGGGGATAGAAAATGTGTACATCAAACTCCTGAAAGACACCTATACCAACAGTTAGGTGACAGTCCACCTACACAAAAAGAGCAACAAGATCAACATCGAGTGAGGAGTACGACAGGGTGACAGCATATCGCCCAAGGTGTTCACGGCAACACATTAAAACATATTCCGAAGACTGACCTGGGAAACCAGAGGCTTGAGGATAGACGGAGAATATCTTAGTCATCTTCGCCTTGCCAATGACATACTCATATGTGCTACTACACTGCAGGAACTACAAAACATGCTTCAGGAGCTACATGATGAAAGTGAAAAACAAAGGTCTGAAGATAAACATCTCGAAGATAAAAATGATGTTAGAAAATGACACACCAATATATATATATATATCAGCATGAGAACGTTGAAAGCTACGTCTATCTGGGACAGTGATACAGTAACAGAGACAGAAACAAAGACAAGGAGATTCAAAGAAGAATCACCGTCGGCTGGACAGCAGACCTGGGGCCGAAGTACTTGGTACTCGAGTACATTTTTGAAGTACTCGTACTCATAAAACTTGTGGGTCATGGACTCGTACTCGTACTGATTGTTCTCATATTTTACGAGTACATTACGAGTACATCTGAGTACTTTCTCAATATGTACTGGGGAAAATAAATATATATTTGGTTATAAAATTAAACTTTCCTGAAATATTTGAACAATTTTTTTTATACTTTGTTATTTCTGATAGAATACCACCTTACACCCTACACATAGTACACCCTCATTCTCTTATAACCATGACTATGATACCCAAACATGGCTTTTCCCAGTCAGAAACACCCTGTTAAGCAAACAATAATTGTAGGCTATCAGTTCAGACCCTAAACCTGTTTGTTTAATTAAGCCACCAGGATGTCCATACAGAGCCAATTAGCAGTTAACCCACCAGTTAGACAGGAAATGCCTTTGATGTAGTCTGGAGACCATGCCACTTGACAGTGGCTGACAGCCCTAACTGCTAAGAACAAGAACTGCCAGTCTTCCTCTATAGAAGTAAGGTGGCTGAAGTCAGACTGCCTCCAATACTAGTCTAATCCTTTGCCAGCAGCCTGGCTAAAAAGTATAAAGGGATGCTGAGCCTGTGCTAACCCTCTCAACAACTAGTAGTCTATGATCAGGAAATATAAACTGCAAACTTATAATATCAGCAGATTGCTGATTGTAGAGGTGAACGAATGCCTTAGTCAGCCATGTACAGATCATGTACAGAACTCTGGTTCAGTTGGTCCCTCATCATCTTAGCATTCCAGCCTCATCAGCCCCAGTTGAAAGGGTATTTAGCACAGCCGAGAAAGTATTCTGCCCTGAACGGTGCAGCCTGAAAGACTCAACCTGTGAACAATTCATGTTCATTCGGTGCAATGGCAAATAGATGATAAGATCATATGATGCCACTGAAATGAATGCCAATGAAGTGAATTTCATTGTTGATGAAACAAAGGTTTTATTAGTTTTCCTCATAAAAAATTGATCAACTGCCATTGCATATTCACTTGTGCTGGGTTATATAAATTATATTAATTAATAATAAAAAATACATGATTATTAAATATTTATATTTTAAAAAAATTACTCATACTGTTACTTGTACTCGTGGGAATGTACTTGTACTTGTAGTCGTACTCAGCTTTTAGTAATGTAATCGTACTTATCCATCATCAAAGTACTCGTACTCGTACTTGTACACATGAAAATGTACTCGGCCCCAGGTCTGGTGAGGACAAGGCCTACGCTTAGGGCAATACAAAAATCAGCACAACCAAGTACCAGTGGTCAAGAGGAAACCACACTTCAACTGAGTACCAGTGGTAAAGTGGAAACCACACCTCAACAAGATGAAACAATCATGATTACTGACGTCTGTCAATTATGATTACTATACATATACAAGTAGTGACTTGTTATGTTATATCTTCCCCTCTATATTCAAGAGCAAACCACGTTACTAACAAGGCGAAATCCTGGCGGAGAATCTGGACACAGTGTAATCTGGGCCTAGCACACCGGATCCTCGTGTGGCTTGTCATCTAGAACTTTACCCTCACAAACATGTTGTGCGACTTTGTTTCACAAATACTAACTTAATTTGTTACATTTCACGTGGAGTTTCTAAACAGGTTGACGTATATTGTATTACTTACTTGACAGGCATACATATTTCCAATGTCAATAAACACTATTCCAGATATCCAGTGTTATTTGGGACCAATTCGTCTCAAGTATAATGACAGCGAATTTACTCAACAAATGGTGGCGACACCTCACGGTGTCTGTATTATTGCGTCAACGGCAAAGCCACTAGAGTACTGACCTCACGCGGACAGTTTGTAAAGATCTTCTAGTCGGGCAGCATATCTAGAAATTGAGTGTGAACATGTTTTTGGACGGATTATTGACAAAAGGCGTGTCCAGAAAAAAGGGCCATGAGTGATCAGTCCCCATCGTCATCAGCTGAGAGCTACACCCAACAGCGTGATTGCGTGTCGCTTATCTATTTTTGTCAACACCTATAAGTAAGACCCAACACGCAGAAACTCTAACAGCTGCATCAGCTTTCAATGACAGCTAAAAAACCTTCCTATTCGGGCAGGAATATGATTTATGCCTGAACAATACATGTCTTACGGTTTTAATCAATCTCACCTAATATATTTATTATTATTATTATTATTAGTCTATTTTATTTAATTCCATGCTTATAATATATCATCTTAATATTTTAATCCCACTTGATCCTTATAACTGTTAGTGTAATAACTAAATATTATTATTAAATTATTTATTCCATATATACATTTTAAGTATAACACCCGTATATTTAAATAACTTTTTAACTATTTAATTCGATATACGATTCCTAGTTAATCTGTTCTTAAATTACTTAATATACTATTTTATGATTTACATGTTTAGTGCAATTATCAGTGTATTGTAAAGCTCCATAGAGCACTATGTGATTATGGCGCTATACACATTTCGTATTTTATTGTTTATTATTATTATGTCAAGGGCCAGGGGAGCAAATCTTTTTAATTTAATGGCGTTAAATTATGGAATGAATTTCCACTAAACATACATACATACATACATACATACATACATACATACATACATACATACATACATCCAATTCGGTCTTCAAGCAAATGTGCGTATGTACCGCTCTTTTACCAATCCTTAATCAACGCTGCTTTATAATCGAATTTGACAGGCTGGTGCATCCAAAATACATCGAGTCGCGTTGATGTCTGATTGAACAGGTCCGCCGGGGGTAAAGTGAAAAGTGCTTTGAGCAGTCCTGTGGACTGGATACTGCGCTATATAAGAACTTATCTTTACTTTTTACTTTTATAGAATCCTCTATTAGTATAGTGTATCTAATGCCGGTACAGAGGCCGAGTCGGCAGACCCACCACCAACCTGCTAAGCCTACTGCACCCGGACCTCAGAGTGACGGGCGTCAGGCTGAGGTCGCGCAATGACATCAAGACTGTGAGAGAGTTGGCGGAAGACCGCACGGGATGGAGGAAACTTTGCGGGGACTGATTGCGACATTAAGATGTCCCCCAGACTATTTATGTCGCAGGAACAGTACACCAACATCATCAACACACACACACGCGCACGCGCACGCGCACGCACACGCACACGCATATGCACACACACTCGCACACACCCACACGCACTTGCGCGGACACACACGTACGCACGCACACACACACACACACACACACACACACACATACACACACAGAAAGTCCTCCTTTCTTGGCAAATTATTATGTACATTTGCCTTTGGTCTGAGCATTGATCGCCAAATGAACGTACTTTCATCTCAATAGCCAGCGTCGCTGGTACACAAGCCCCGCTCACAAATCGTTATACAACTATTCTGAAACTGTGCAAGACTCGGCATCAGATCATGAGTTCCTGCTATGGAGGACGTGTGTATTTTAATATCATATATATATATATATATGTATTCATCTAATTATATCCAATCTTCTATGATATTTCATTTTTTATCATGCTATCGTTTTTATGCTTTGTTTTTACTGTCTATGATTATTCTATTAATTGTGTACTGCGCTTTTGAGCAGGCTTTTATGTACGAAAAGAGCGCTTTATCAATTCGGTATAGTAATTGTTCCTCCTCTGGTCACAATGTCAATGTGTTCAGGGTGGCTGTAGGCCATTAATTCAGGGGATAGAGGGGGTCTCAGAATTAGTACGCCTTGTACGTAAATGTTGTAAAATGTGAACGAAGGCCATACGTCACGGTGTGTGTTTTTGTGCGTGTGTGCGTGTGTGCGTGTGAGCGTGCGTGCGTGCGTGTTTGTGTGCGTGCGTGCGTGCGTGCGTGCGTGCGTGCGTGCGTGCGTGCGTGCGTGCGTGCGTGCGTGCGTGCGTGCGTGCAAGATGATGCGCAAAGATTATGCATGGAGAGCCTAGATCTATAACAATTACTATATTATTTGCATGTCTGTTTTGATTCGATGTTTACACGTAACATACGTCTATAAAGGTATGATAAAATATTACGTGCAATAGTTTTTATGGGGATGTTGTTGACATATACCCATAAACTAACTAGTTGAGGCTATTCTGAGTGATCTCGCGAGCACACTATGTTGACACTCAAACAACTACCGTCTCATCAATAGCTATAATTGTTTGTAGGCGTCTGTGTCGTGCTGGAATGAACTTTCTTACGTTTTATTCCAATTCAGCAGACCTGAGACTGCTGTCCCGTGGACTGCTGGTAGCAGTGGTCTCATATGTTGGAACTACAAGCATTTCCCTCTAACCTTGATTAATAAAGCCCCGTGATGTATCGCCACTATTTGTCGCACAAAGAAAAACCTGCATCCAAAGACGTGTTGCTGTTGCAGTGGAGGGGGTGGGGTTGGTTGGTATATAATTGGAAGCGTTTTGTGAGCCTCAAGGAGTTTTTGTGAACCTCGCGGGGGTGTAATCAGACATTTTTGTGAGTCTTAAGGCTTAACTTAAGGTGCAGTTGAGGGTTTCTCGATTTGAGCCGAACCAAATGCTGTAGTCGCAGAAAATGTGTTGCTGCTGCACCGCCGTAACTTCAGCTTCTCCACTGTCTCTGTTCGACTGATGACATCGGAAGACTGGGAGGTGAAGGCGAGTATGGTGGAGGTGCTGTTGAAAATGTTTCGTCACTGCGCAGCCGCAATTTCACCGTCTTCTCGCTCTCTTTAGCTTTGCTTCCTACCTCGTCTCAACTGATGAAATGGGAAGACGGGCGGGGGGGGTCTATTAAAAAAAGTTTTGGCCGCAGTGCTTCACTTAAACTTTTCTTCAGTTTCTCCACTTGCTTAACTGGCACAACTGTGACATCAGAAGAAAGGGGTTGTTATTGACAGTTTTTTTACCGCTGCGTCCGCATAACTTCAGGTTATTTAACAAGATTGCCACGCAGATAATTAACTCTAGATGGCAGGTAGACAGGGAAACTTTTGGCTTATCGAGCGTTCAACCCCTTTTTATCTACATGTATACCGCCCTTCTGAGGTGTGTGTCGATTTTATTTTTAAACATATTCATGGCATAACATTGTATTGGGGTGTTGTGCTTGGCAGTAGCTCCCACGACAGCTGTCTTATTGATACAAGTTTGACGTATTTCAATTCAAGGAACGTTTTAATATTTCTCAGGTGCGTGTACAAAGGTACAGACATTACTTCGGACGTTTATATTTTCCTGGAAAATGATTACTGATGCCGGACTGTTAGGGTTTTCAATCGACATTCGTCTACACTTGCCTTGAGAACCGGTTGCAAACTTGTCAAGCAGAACGCTGTGGTCTATTCTTGGATAACACCGGACGACGAACAACTTCTGTGCAACCGCCGATGATACGCAGTGACGCAAGACGCACTTCAGCACGCGTATGTGTCAACAATGGCGTCAGTTGTGCGTTATTCTAGGACAAGGTTGTTGTCAACTTCCGCAAATGCAACCAGGTATCTTCAAGCGTTCGTCTACGAGACGTAAACACCGTGGCGGTCGTAAAGTCGCAAAACAGATCGGGACAATAATTCACTACGCAAGAGTACCGACGTTGGCCCGTTGCCACAACCAAGCCGAAATGTACCCAAATTAATAACTTTACCATTGTATAAACCTATACAGCACGATCAAGGCGTACGAGTATGCCACGTTAACGCACAATCGTGTCGGAACAAAACACTCGCCATTGCGGATCATATACTTGAAAACCATCTCGATGTAATCTCGCGATATGCGAAACGTCGTTGAAGCCTTCGAGCGACGCCAGTGTGATAACAAATATTATACCAAATGGATATTCCATCAAGCCCGCGCCTCGCCCTACCGGCAAAGGGGGCGGTGTCATTATTATCCATAAATCCGAAATCGTCTTACACAAACAGGATACCGATGCGTTTCGATCGTTTGAACACATCAAGTGCCGGCCGAAAACACCTACGTCATCCATGAGAATCGTTGTTATTTACCGCCCGCCGCCAACAGTGAAAAATGGTTGGTCAGCAACTGTGTTTTTTTAAGAATGGGGCCGTTTCATCGACCAGCATGCCATAAAACCTGGACCTGGACTATCATGGGAGATTTTAACTTTTATATTGACAACGCTGCAAATGTTGAAGCACGGCGACTGATCAATTTTGTGAATGCCACAGGAATGGTGTTGCATGTTCGCGGGCCAACCCACAGGAAAGGACACACTTTGGATGTACTCATGACCCGCAGCACGGACGAACCCCTTGTTCGAAATGTTACCGTTAGGGACACGGGCCTTTCTGACCATTTTGCGGGGAGTTTCAACATATACATTGTTCAACATCGCACTGGTTTGATGAAAATCAAATATCGCAAGTTACGCACCATTGATGCAGTGTCTTTTCGACAAGACATTCCACTGTTCCGTTCGGATGATCTTAACTTGCTGAACGTAGAAGAACTGGTTGATCAATACGACCATATGCTGGTCAGCTTAATTGATTCGCACGAGTCCGTTGTTGCAGATAAATACAAGACTGGCTGTATCTCGCCATTAATCAAGAAGGCTGGACTAAATTCAGAATCAAAGCAGAATTATCGACCTTTATCGAATCCAACATTTCTCTCAAAAGTAATCGAGCGCGTTGTAGCAAAACAGCTGAATGTCCACATGCAAGAGAATAACTTGCACGACCAGTTTCAATCGGCATATCGACAAGATCACTCAACTGAAACGGCTCTGCTTATAAGGAAAAAGAACTAATAATACCGCTGTATAAAACAATAGTGAGGCCTCATTTAGAATATTGTATACAAGCGTGGAGGCCATATCGCAAGAAGGACATACATATGCTAGAAAGAGTACAGAGGAGAGCAACTAAAATGATACAAAAACTGAAGGATCTTAATTATGAAATTCGCCTAAAAGAATATAGTTTAACAAAACTTGGGAGACCAGGAGATTGAGAGGAGATCAGATAGAAGTGTTTAAAATAATGAATGGTAATGAAAATATTGATAGAAGTATTTTTTTCTCAGTTAAGAAAGATAGAAGGACTAGAGGACATGAAGTTACATTAGAAAAGGAGCAGAGTAGATTAGATATAAGAAAGTTCTCATTTTCACAAAGGACTGTACATGAATGGAACAGATTATCTGCTGATTGTGTGGGTGCTAGTAGCGTGAATATGTTTTAAAATAAAATCGACACATACCTCAGAAGGGCGGGATACACATATATAAGAGGGTTGGACTCTCGATAAGCCAAAGTGCTTCCTTGTCCACCTGCCATCTAGAGTTAATTCTCTGGGTGGCAATCTTGTTAAATCTTGTTAAAGTACACAATGACATTCTGTCTGCAGTAGACCGTGGCTGTGTTGTTGTGTTGGTTATGCTTGACTTGACCGCCGCTTTCGACACCATTGACCACGGCATTCTATTGAGCAGACTCACTCAGATTCGGTGTCACTTGCGCTGCGCTTGAGTGGTTCAGATCTTACTTGTCCGGTCGGCATCAAGTCGTTCGTATTGGAAGTGTAATGCAGCAGTACTCTGTCGGCGTTCAGAAAGACACTAAAGACGCATATGTTCAAAGCTCAATACTGCTGACATGTTTAATATTTCATTTCATTTTAGGATATTTTACTGCACATGTTACTTATATATATATATATATATATTATATATATATATTATTTTGAGTGCCTGTATCAGTATTTATTGATGTATGCGTGCGTGGGTGCGTGGGTGCGTGGGTGTGTGTATGTATGTATCGGTATGTATATGCATATATGTAAATTGAGTAATAATAAGTCAAATTTATAATTTATCTAATTTTATTTATTTATTTAATTAATAGTTTTAATATAAGTAACTGTATTTGATTGCAGGTTTTATTAGTATACATTGAATCGCCTGATTGAATTTTATTGTATAGCGCTTTGAGCATATTATGGATATTGCGCCCTACAAATATTAAATATTTTTATTATTATTACTACTACTAGCACCCGCACAATCAGCAGATGTAGGTGAGAAAACATCAATGAGATTTTACAATTCGTCTCCGCTTTCGATATCACGATGCTACTGCCGAACGCCAACAACGGATACGTAGCAGTACCCCAGAAAAAACCCTGGAAATCCGGACACATATGTATAGGCCTACTATTGAGAGCTCGCAACAGAAAGATAATTGTTCATATCTTCCATTAGGAGATCAACGACGCGTCGTTAGCTATATATATATATATATATATATATATATATATATATATATATATATATATATATATATATATATATATGCAATGAGCTAGCTTATCAAATTGCCGTGCGACTCCTTGATACTCAAGACGACCTCCAAGGAGTTCGATCTGTAGCATGCATTTGTCGACGGAACTGTACCCTAGTCTGATCAAACATGCCAAGCGCAGGTTGCAATCTGTTTGGCACAGCATTCCACAACGTTCGCTTTATTTTATGTCCAAAAACAACATTCACTGGACTCTATGTAAAATGTATGTTCTTTTATAACATGGCAAGCAGTCCTTAGATGTGCTCAAAGCGCTTTACACTTCACCCCCTGGCATAAATGTTCAATTGAAGACCATCTCGGCTTACCTGGGACGCCGTCGGATACACTGCAATTGGTGCGAGAATACTATTCTTTCACAAATACCTTCCGATGTCTATATATAGCATTGTACTCACTCATACAGCTGAGTGAACTGGGACAGCGTGGAGTGAACGAACTTGCACAAGGTTCGAAACGGTATCAAAACGATTCGATTGAGAGTGCGATGTTCTGAGTGCCACCATCGCATCCCACGTGCATCTAGCGAGTGTGATTATGACTGTAAGCTATAGGTATTGAAAATTAGCGTATGTTCGTTGTTTATTAACTGACATCTTTAGACTGCACAACTGTGTGAAACAAATAATACGACACTTCTTTGGTTCCCATGGCTTTGTATTACGAAATGGTGCATCAAATGACGAAAAGGCACCGTAGGCAATCAACCAGTCATTTAATAGTAATAATAATATCGGAATTTATACAGCGCCCGAATCCACTTGACGCTTTACAAAAAGCAGCATAAATTAAATAAAACTATAAAATATAGATTATTTAAAAAATAACTAGTGTAAAATAATTGATTTAAGCATAACAAATAAATACATAGAAAGTAAATTATTTATAATACACACACATGAATAAAACATTACGAATACATCATTAGTATATCAATGTCATTAAAACGAGAGCGTGACTCGATCACGTCAGTCGTACGTACGCCAGTTTAAAGATATGTTTTTAAATGTCTCTTGAAAGAGCTGAGAGTGTTCAGTTGTTTAATGTTCTCAGGCAAGTCGTTCCATAGTATGGCCGCGTGTCTCCTGAAACAACGTTCACAATAAGTTACTGTCCGCAGCACAGATACGACGAGAAGTGACTTCTCCGTTGATCTTAATGTACGAGTAGGTTGATGTTTCTGCACAATGTCACTCATGTACGCCGGTGCCAATCCGTTCAGCAGTTTATAAGTACAAGTGTTGACCTTAAAGCTGAGCCGGTATTTCACTGACAGCCAATGTAGTTCGCTCTTGCGTGTCCTGGTGATTAGGCGATCAGCGCAGTTCTGTAAACCTGAGGCAAACCTTGCAGCAGCGCGTTTCCATAGTCCAGTCGAGATGTTACCAGTGCCTAGACTAGAATCTTACAGGCGTCATTTGCGATGTATAATCTGACTTTGCCAATAGTTCGGATGTGGTAGAAACAGGACTTGGAGATCGCATTCACCTGTTTCTCCGTTGTCAAGCCGCTGTCTATACTAAGTCCAATATTTCTCATAGGATTGCTCAGCGTGTAGCAGTCTGCCCCCGATAACGAGGGACAGGTCGTTCACCTGATGAATTCGGTGTTTGGACACAAACACAATCAGTTCGGTTTTTTCTTGGTTCAATTTTAACATGTTTCTATTCATCCACCCGCCAATATCCGCCACACAGGCTTCAGTGGCTGAGCTTTCACTGGCCCAGTTCTCGCCAGGCTTGATGGATAATTAAATATATATATGTTTGTGTGTGTGTGCGTGCGTGTGTGTGTATCGTCTGCATAACAGTGGTAACGAAGATTATCGTTATTCACTGTATCTCCAATTGATTTAATGTACATGCAGTACAGTTTCGGTCCCAACACAGATCCGTGTGGCACGCCGCAACATAGATGTGCGGTAAACGAAGTTGCGAGGCCGACCCGATACACATTGTGTTCTGCCGCTAATGTAGGATCTCATCCAATCCAGGGCTTCTGCAGTCACGCCAAATGAGTGTTAAAAACGCTTTAGCATGATGCCATAGTCGATGACGTCAAACGCACTGGACAGATCCAGCATGACCAGGACGACTACACGTTTTTGATCAAGAGCTTCTGCGATGTCGTTCTGGACTTTCACTAGAGCTGTCTCGGTTGAATAATCATTGCGGTACGCCGATTAGTGAATATCGTGTAGATTGTTGATGTCCAGGTGATCTTTCAAACGGTGTTGAACCACTTTCTCGAGAAGTTTCGACACGTATGGTTGGTTTTACGCAGGCCAATGATTATTCAGAACTTCCTTATCTAGGCCCGGCTTTATAAGCAATGGTTTCACAGTTGCACGTTTGAAACACACGGGTACCAGTGACGTTGCCAATGATTTGTTCATAATGGCTGTAATCAACGGCACGAAATGATCCAGACACTGTATCAAAAGCCACGTAGTAATCGGGTCTATATCACATGACTTGTTGGGCGAGTTTGTGATTATTCGCTTCACCTCATCAAGGGTGGCTGGCAGTAACCTTTGAAGCGGGATTCCGTCAAACATGACGTCATCGACCAATGCTGTTTCGTAGATATCACTTGGGTTGCCGGTATCGATGTTACGTGTCCGTGTTACCCATCAAATGGCTCGTTAATTTGAACAGTTGTTTCTGATCCTTGCCGCAGTCTCTGATCTTTGTAGAAAAGAATGTTTTCTTTGCACTGATCATCAGTTTGTTATCTGCACTGCATTGCTCCCAGAACAGGTTCCGGTGAATGGTGAGTTTGGTTCGCCGCCTTGCCCTCTCTGCTCGCGCGTGTTTGGCATTCTCTGTTTACTCCTGTCAGAAAACCTATCCAGCTTCGATCATCTAGTTCTGACCTACTTTTTGTTCCTAGAGTCAACACTAACATTGGAAAGAGAGCTTTTTCTATTGCTGCACCAACTCTTTGGAATATGCTCCCTCTTAGTGTTAGATCAGTTGAAAATATTACAAAATACCGTTTTCATTTAAAAAAAACTTGTCTTTACAACCTTGCTTATCCACCGTATCTCCCTAGCGCCTTGACTCATCTGTTGACAACTAGAATACTGCTTATGGATTTTGAGATTGACCAATCCTTTTGTTTTTATGAGTCTCTGAGCTTGGTTTCCAATGATTTAGGCGCAATAGAAGTTATCTTATTATTATTACATGTACTGCCGCGGAACTACTTCAAATTCGTACGCCTCTGGTTGTCAAGTGAGAAAAAATGACGTCATCACCAATTGTTAATACGTCACTCCGTAGCTACGCAGTGTGCAACTTCCTGTGAAAGTCGCGCCAGTATAAGCATGCGCCAATTCTAAGTTGCACATTCACGACAAGCGTCCATCCTCGCGCGCCTTGGGACGCCGGTTGCGAATTACCATAACTGACGTAGGCGGATCCAGGGGAGGCCTGGGAGCACGTGCCCCCTATTCTTTTGGTCTCGCTAGCTAGAGGGGGTGCCCCATATATATTTGGAATGTGCCCCTGTTAAGTGCCCCCTAGACTTTGGAATGTGGCCCCGCTTAGGTAAGTCTCAAGTGGGTGCAATTGAAGGTTTTTGGTGAGCTTCCGAAATAGTGAATAAATGTTCAACAGCATCCCCCTATCGTATTCCGATGTCATGATCCGACAGCGCGAAGAAAGAGTGGTGTTGAAGCTCTGACAAAAAAAAAATCTTCAATAACACCCCCGCGCTAGCTCTTCCAATGTCAAGACCCAACAGCTCGACGGCGGAGTGACGACTTCGCGACACCGCGATAACTCGACGGCGGAGTCAAACTGAAACACCGGCTCAGCCTATCCAATATGAATTTGGTTCAGTGGAGGTTTTTTGCCAATCATCAAGAGGGGTACAATTCTAAGATCCCCTAGACTACTCTCTATGGATTTGTCCCTGACTGGGTCACGTCTCCACGGTCAGGAGCTCCCGGAGCGCCGATAAAAAAAACAAGGACCAAAGCTCCCGGGGCTCACTGAAGTGAGTAAAAAATTCCTTGACTCCGAGCTCTTGGGGCGCCCCAGTCAAGTAAGAATAAAATCATTCCAGGGTCCCGAGATCCAGGGTATTCAGGTTAGAAAAAAGTTTATTCCAGGGCCCAGAGCTCCTTGTTCTTGGTGGGGACCTCACAATTCAAACTTGCCCCAGTATCCGAATATATCTTAGTCCCCCTCTAAGCCCGCAGATATAATGTTTCGCCTTTTGCGCCAATTTATAAACTTGCATAATGTGTGAAACAAGTTTATAATGGTGTTCAGGAAAGTGACATAGATGCGGGATGTTGTTTCATGGAAATTTTTATTTAAAAGATGGACGATCTCCGAATGCAACTTGCAGTGCAAGGACACTACAAAACCAGGCGGGCTTTATTGTAGACTATGTATACACGAAGAACGACATCGATAATTGTCATACTTTGCTTAACCGCAACTTCGCTAAGAAAAACGTAGATTATGCTAAGTAGCCGGGTGGTCAGGTGTGATCGTTTAGAAACTGTCATATCGATGCATCCCATGCAGAACACACAGCATCGACGAAACTTACTCGGCTCGGAAGGTAGGACCGTGTCTTTGTCACTGTGTTGGCGTCCGTACTTCTGTTTATATTCAGTTGTTCACTGAACATTGATACGATTCGGACCATGTTTTATTTGTCACAATATTTTCCTATTCGCGGTCAATACAATTAACAATTAGTTGTGTGTTTCGCCCTACGTATCGTTAGTTCCGTCTGTCAAGTGTTCTATATAAGTATTGCGCCTAGAGCTATACGTCTGCGTTAGAAAGATGTCCATTATTAAATATAGTCTACACTATTTATAGGTATGTTGACGATGTTTTAAAACATGAATCCATACTTTTGGTGTCTGCTTTGCAAATCGTCTAGGAGGACTATCAAACTGTTGACGCAAGCACGCACGCACACAGACATGCATAGCAGGGGCCGGTTTCACGAAGCGGCTAAGAACGTTCTTAACGCTAAGATGATTGTCTTAGTAAATTACGTGATTTTTTAATATAAGCTAACATAGTAGTTTATGCAAACACGTGACGCTAAGTAATTGCGTAACTTTAAGTTCGCTTCATGAAACCGGCCCTCTGCGAACAAGAAATGAAATTTTATTTGCAGAGCCCGCGATCAACCAATTAGATTGCGCCTTTCAGCGCAGAGCCGACCAACTAACAAAGATGGAAGCCACGAGGTAAGTGTTGTAATACAATATATACGTTTTGGGATAGATTATCATGCTTAATGTTTATTTTGTTGACAACATGTAGGAATGTGTATGCTTCATCCATTCACATCGTTTACAGTGCAGAAATGGATCATATTATTTACAAAACTGTGTATTATTGAAGGACCAAGTAATTAGGCAGGCCAGTTGTCGTCTCTCTCCAGTTATTGTCCCTTGAAGTATCGTATAGATCTCGTCGCAAGATGCGGCGCTGTCTGTTCAATGACTGGCCAATATAAGCGTAACTGAGGAATAATAGACGCAGAGCCAAGCTGGAATCTGCGAACTACGCTGTAGCGCACATATTCTGCGAATAAGAAACGAATTCTAATTCACAGAGCCCAGCTCTGCGAATTAGAAATGGAATCTTAGGTTCGTCCAAACGTGTTTTACTTTTTTTCTTCTTCAAAAACCTTATCAAATTCTTCAGTAAAGTATATATAGCTGTATGTGCTAAATCTGTTAACACATATTCTATCAAATTTCCGCAAATAAACGGTTAGAATTTTTTTGGGAGTGAAGTTCTTACCCAATTGTACTATTTGTATTGCTACTAGTAGAGGACAATACGGTGATCAGTTAATTTATAATTAAGCCAAGTCGTCTTTTACATTCCTGTTTTAGGTGATTGCATTGTCAGCATGGGTGACTTCCAGCTAGGAAAACAATTTCGGTCTTGGGAAGAGTTTGAAAGTGCCCATTCGATGTGTGTGTTTGTGTTTGCGCGCGCGTGCGTGCGTACGTGCGTGTGTGCTTGCGTGGAGGCGTGTATAAGAAATGTGCTGTGACATGTATCTTTGCCAGATGGTTAGAAGTTCAATCAAGAAAAGTATTTTAAAATGTTGTTAACAATGTGTTAATAAGCTGTGGCAGGATTTCAGTTGTTATTAGTTTAGACAAGTAAACAGTACGTCCCGTGTTAATGATTTTAATACAATCAATCAGATTTATGCTTCCTACGTACATATTATGAGTCTTCTGAAGCTTTTCCCTGTTCTGTACACGATATTTCGCTTAGGCTTTCCCCCCTTCATAAGTCAAAAGTGGACAGGGTTTTAGTGCGTGAAATAAGTTGTGTGTGCATTTGTGATGGATTTAGTGTGTTCTGCATTACTATGTTCCATGTGTTGATATGTAGGCAAGCACGTTGTGTATTATTATGTACCATCTGTGTATAATATGATTTTTGTATTAATATGCTGACGTCGATATTTCATGTAATATGTTTGTCAGAATATATGTTGTGAAAGGATTTTAGTTTTTAATAGTTAGGCAAGTGTTACGCGTATTAGTATGTTATGTGTGTTACTATTTAGGCCAGTGCTGAAATACCAGGGTATGTATGTTTACAAGTTAATAAAACAGTTATATTGCTTTTGGACTGGATAATTGCGTTGTGTTAATAATATCTTGGAATATATAACAGTATAATAACTAAGAGCGGTAGCAATGATCAGAATAATTTACCAGACATTGTAACTGCACCTAACTAATTTAAAAGTCGCATAGGTAGACATTGGAATATCGAAGAATGTCTTTACAACTGCAAAGTCTACTTGAAAGGAAGTAGTAGAACATTCATACGCATAGTGAAATTTAATGTAGAAATAGAACAAAAATACCTTTGTTTCTATAGAGAAACACCAAGTACCCAATAACATATCACTTGGGCCAAATTTGCAAAAGGTCGCGCCAAACGCAGAGCCGGTTGGCTATGCGAGCTCTGCGAATAAGAAGTGGAATCTAATTCGCAGAGCTAGGTTCTACTAACTACGCTTAACACCGCAAATGGCAGAGCCAGCTGGCTGGCTGGGCTCTGCAAATAAGAAATAAAATCGAATTTGTAGGCCGGGGGCCGGTTTCATGATGTGTCCTTAAAGTTAGGCTATAACTTAGCGTCACGTGTTTGGTTAAACTCCTATGTTAATTTATATATTAAAAAAATCATGTCATTTACTAAGACAATCATCTTAGCGTTAAGAACGTTCTTAGCCGCTTCATGAAACCGGCCCTTGGGCTCTGCGAACTACGCTATAGCGTGCACATTCGCAGAGCCGGCTGGCTTTTGTGAATAAGAAACGAACTCTAATTCGCAGAGCTCAGCTCTGTGAATAAGAAATGGTTTATAATTCGCAGAGACCAGCCCTGCGAATAGCCTCGTCCAAATAACCAACGGATGCTGTCACTGGGGCAACAGCGATTGGAGAGCGGATGGCAGGCGGCTGTCGGGTGCCGACGGATGCCTCCTGACAGCCGCTCAGATCGGGCCAAGGGTGGCGTGCTGGCTGGGGTTGGATATGTTCAAATACCATTGCGAGTACCACTTAAACCTGATTGATCACTGAATGGTCCAATGGTATTGAATGATATGTTCAAATACCATTGCGAGAACCACTGAACCATAAGTTATCATTGAATGGTCCAGTGGTACTGAATGGTATATTCAAATACCATTGAGAGTACCACTGAAACACACAGGTGTTTCATTGAATTATGTATTCAAATACCATTTAAAGTACCAGTGAAACCTT